>OZ012685.1:53404085-53496585 GCA_963942565.1 Maea johnstoni
GCCGCAGTCGTTATTACACACACGATATTGATAGCTTCCCTAATAGAACCATTACATCATGATCTTGCAGTTTCAAAACATAAAGCTAAAGCGTCATTCTGGCACTGAAACAAATCAGGAGGAAAAATTGATTCGAGGTGTTTTGAGCATGGTGATGAAATGCAACGTGTCCCGTGAGTACAGCAAAGCCTGGGTATTGGGGCCGGAGGACTAGTGATTCAGCCAGAGATTGAATTTGTTACTGCGTGATTAAGGTTAATCCCACAGCTGATCACAGTATGACTCACTCGTGTATCTTCTAACATTCTAGAGCCCTCCATCCCTCCCTGCTGCTAGAAACATCCATATAGATAAACGTATATACTGTTTATATATATATATATATATATATATATATATATATATATATATATATATATATATATATATATATATATACATATATATATATATATATATATATATATACATATATATATATATATATTTATATATATATATATATATATATATATATATATATACATATATGTATATATATATATACATATATGTATATATATATATACAGTATATATATATATATATATATATATATATATATATATATATTTGTAAAAAGTATTTGTTATAAATATAGTTAGTGTAATCTTATGCTTTTTAAAACATGCACAAACAAAGTTCAATGTTGAAATAAGTTTCACATGTATTCGTAACTATTTTTTAAAGACATACATATTTTGAAAAGGTTCATAGGCAAAGGCCAATAGTGTCTATTCTTTAATTGTTGGCAAACTATGCACTTTTTAATACAATTTATACGTAGTTAAATATTTTAAGATAGACTATGATAGTTATTGTAGGTTATCAGGTACTGCATTGTCTCGCCGGCCTTGCATATAAAATGAGTGTTGTTCCATCTTTTATGTATTGTCTTCCAATTTGGCAACTACAATGATTTGTTGTTTATTTTTAAAAACACATGAGTAACGGTCAATATATTTTCTTTTTTCCAGCATGTGACTGCCACCCTGTTGGAGCTTTAGGCAAAACCTGTAACCAGACCACTGGACAGTGTCCCTGCAAAGATGGAGTGACCGGAATCACCTGCAACCGCTGTGCCAAGGGATACCAACAGAGCCGATCACCCATCGCACCATGCATCAGTAAGTTCGTCGTTTTCATTGCACAGCATGTCTTTTTGGAGATCTTTTTCTTGCAAATCACCTGACTGATTGCATTCAGGTGGGTAGAACATACTAGTCTACTTAGCAGGACTCCAAATATGTCCCACATAAGCTATATGGGTAATAAAACAGGAACTTTTTTGGTTTGCTTCATTGGTTGCCGATTGTCAAAAGCCATTCACAAACGTCTCAAATATTGAACTTTGGCAACCTGTCCTTCGATGCCTTTAAGCGTATTTGTTTTGTAGAAATACCCTAAGAACTAGAGGTGGCGAGCAAAAGTTTTGTATGTTTGTAAATATAGTGAACTGGGTCTTAAATTCAAACTTTGTGAAAACCTTGATAGGGAAAATGGGAAAGCCTTGATCATATATTCTTGACATACGTCATTCAGCTGTTTTGCAAGACAGGGACCTCCCCCTACACGTTGACTAACAGCCACTTACATAACTAGCTACCCGCTAGTGGAATCACTATGTTTTTTCAGCTGATAGATGGTCAGTCCAAGAAAACAGCCAGATGGATTATTTACCAGCTTACCAAGCGCAATACTCGTATTATTATCATCTACAGACAGCAAAAGGCCAACGGCAAAGATCCCATTACAGATATATTTCAGTTCCCTTAACGGACAGTGTGTCGCTCAGCCGGACCTCCCACCACCCTTATGCTTCATCACATTATGCTGGAGATCCTAAATTTCCCACCATAAGTTGTAGTGGATGATTCGTGCTACTCATCTATAATTATTTGCGTTTTAATTGCATGGGCATGATTTGATTTGATTTGATACCATGAGCATCGTGTGCATGCAGCGTGATATTCTCTGTATACCATTTTTAACTACAATCAATATCATTATTATCAATTTGATGGATTAAGTACATGATACTATATTAAAATGTTATTGCATAATCGTTTCATCAGTATTCTCATGTAAATATACTACAGCATTATTGTTATTTAAAACGTAATTCTATTGCATGTGCATTGTGTAATATTTATATATATATGTATATATATATATATATATATATATATATATATATATATATATATATATATATATATATATATATATATATATATATCGAACCTGCATGATGATTTATCCGAACCTTTCTCGAATTTGCCAATAAAGGCGTTGCATATTGGAACACCTGAGTTCATAAGAATGCTACCGCAAGCAAACCCACAACCCCCTCTCCAACAGTAAGCAGCAACCCCCTATCCCTCCTATCCATTCCTAAATCTCTCAGAGCACACTCTAAAGGGACAACTATTCTGGTCCACCAATGATATCATCTTCTGGCTGTTTTCTTGCACAATCCTAAGAAGCTGTCTAGCTGAAAGCTGCCTATACAGTAAAGGCATCTACCTGTAATCAGGACTGATGCTGTACCTGCGGCTGTATACAGTAGGACCTTGCGCCCAGCATGTGGTGACTGCACGTCTTTCTACCAAGCACTCACACATCTATTGTTCTATCTTTTTGTATCAATCACCATTATACAATCATCCTTTTACAGGAGCAACCCAGAGCAACACAACTACCACAAAAGGAAATGTATTTAGAGTTTCAAGTTAGTTTTCTTTTTCATTTTATGCTTTGTTTGTTGTCACAGCCAAAGCTGGAAATGTCACACATTCGGATATTCGGTGTTACCGAGTGTGTACTTAACGCAGATTTACGTCTCCTGCTTAAACACCAGGACACCAAACCACACCAATTGACAGGTAAACTGTGATCAGTAGGTAGATGTAAAAGTGAACATTAAAGCCTTGCCCACCTATGGAAATATACGCCAGATGATACGTAGATCGTGCCATGAGTGCTATCATTGGCACCTTGTAAAAACTTACATGTGAAGAAAAGCTCAAAACGAATTCCTGACTAAACTCCCCATCAGTTATTGCTAAATTTATAAATATAAAATGGGAATTATTAATTTCCATCCGATCAAAGAAAAGGGGTTATATATATGTATATATTTATATATATATATATTATATATATATATATATATATATATATATATATATATATATATATATATATATATATATATATATATATATATATATATATATATATATATGAGATGTGGTAAGTAAAGTGCGAAGGCAAAATGATGAACGTGTCGAGCAATTCTCTGAAATAATTACAGCACTAGTGTTGATATTCCTCACTGAGTTATAAGGTTAGTGGTATCAGTGGCTTGTAGCACTATGACGAGAAAGTAATTTGCTATGATTCCTGCTTTAACTCGTCACTGAGGTAGCCATAACAGTCTGGCTCCGCCGAGACAATAATGGTTTTTCAAAAGCAGATGGACAACTTCTAGTGGCATAAATACTGCGCCTAAGCAATCCAGGATACTTCTTAACTACTGGAACTGTTCGATTAATCTTACATCTTGTAAACATTTCACACGTAAAGCTACAGTCTTCCGGGCTAAGCCACTCCTAGTAAATGGTGTTAGCAAGAAAAAACTTTAATGATGAACTATCAAAGTGTTCCTTCAATGATTTAGATCAATGAAACTTGAAAGAACACTGGCTATAACCAGCACTCTTCAGAAAAATAAATCTTAATCTTCTCGCTTCAAAGGGAATGGCAATTTGCATTTTCGGGAAACGAATTAGAAACTGGAAGGAAGGTGTCGTATGCAGGGAGGAACGAAAGCTTTAGTGTTGATCATTAAGAGTGAGGGTGTTGATTTAGCAAAGGGGGAATGTTGGTCGGCTACGAGCTGTAACATTGATTCATATGGCACAAACTATTTCCTCAAGCCCTTCAACAAACATCCGCCTTAACCCATTAATGCTAACAGCAGCCAAAAACAGCCTGACAATTTTTATGAAATCTTGCAGGCAAAAGCGCAGTTGAGAAAATACTTGATGGAGAAATGTTGATTAAAACATTACCAACAACTCTCCTTCAAATACTATTATGAACCATTCTAATAACAAATTTACTGTCAAAAGTAACATAGTTCCAAACGACAAAATCTGGAGGAACTCGTAAGCGATAATGGGTTAAGGCACAGGCCGCCAGCAGACAGATAGTGGATGGGGTGAGAAAGTCAACAATTCCAACGCCACCAAATGAAGCTAAATGCAGAAATGCTGTACCACAGGCCATTGATACCATATATAGAAATTGGAATTTCGATTCTCCTCAAATTTGCTGCCATATTGCGGCTAAGTCGTGACCAGTCAGTTGTAAGTGGTTGAGGAAACCGGAGTACCTGGTGAAAACCACCATCTAACCCCAAATCAGTGGCACCTTTCTCACATGGCTCGGCTATGTTTCGAACCCAGGCATTAGTGAGAGACAGATAGCCATCAGTTGAAAACCATGCATACAATGAATTGGATGATTATGATAAAGCAAACAAGATGGATGGTAGAAAATTGGGGTTTGGAATATCGGATTTTACCACTTTTCTGCAATATTAAGGCCAGTCAGTTGTTAATGGTGGAAGAAACCTGAGTAGCCGGGGAAAATCTCCGGCTAACCCCAGGTCACTAAAAACTTCGTCACATACTTCAAACTGGATTGGAACCCAGACAGTGGCTAGAGACAGCAGCGGGCAGTCGGTTGCAACACGTTAGATCACTCGGCTATCGGGGAAGGCTCCGCAGTGGTTGACCGTATCACCATATGATGAAGGATGAAGTATGGAAAGGGTATCTACGACTAGAAGACATGCATCTCTCATTGGTCCATCTTGAAGATCATCGCATCCTGCATAAACTTAGATGTGATTTGTTCTACCCCTTCCTACACACCCTTTTGCACTCTTCTGAATGCCAAAGCATATATACCGAGTATGAAATTTCCCCCAAGACCCATCTCTTTCCATTTGAATGCAACGTTTAGCGTTGGCAAATTACGATATAAATCATCTATACAGTACAATATAAAATACAATATGTTTGGCTAAATTAAAAGTGAAATACTTAGGAAAAAATTTGATTGGTGTACATGTCAATGTTCAGTGATAAATCGAATAAATCATCTTTCAGGAAGAAATAGTAGACAGTGTTAAACATTATCTTTTGGCTAGTAATAGACCATTTAACGAACGCTTTTATTATACGTGTAGTAATGATACAATTGGTTCGTCATCATATCTATACATAACTACAATTGGACAACAATTCTTTTTTTTTTAAATATCGTTCCAAAGTTTGGCTTTATATCCTTCACTTGCCCATCTTTCCATATCTACATCTTTATTTTGCTTCTTCTTTTTGTTGTGCAAATGTATCTTAATGACTATGAAACCTGAACTGTAAAATCACTAGACAGAACCAGGGCTTCAACATATATCTAAATTAGATATACCACTTTGGATTAAAACAAATTACTCCATGTTGTCATTCATTCATTTCGCCTTGACCAAATTGATTGTGTCTTGTCCGTCCCATTCTTTTGGAGAATCTTGTATGTTCCATTTACCTAGCATGTGCTAGTATGGCCTTACCCTGGACTTGTTTTCCTGAAAATTCTTTCCAGACGGCAGAATGATACATTGCTTATATTATGCCTAATCAAAAGCTTGCCTTACAGATTTTCTCATTGTCTAAACAAAAGATGATTTACATATAATTTCTCAAATTTTCCAGAAATACCTAAAGCAACAACTCCACATCCGGAAGTCCCAGGCCCATCAGGTAAGGTTTTAAGTTATCTTGATAAATATTTAGTTTTATTTTATATGTCCTTGTTTTATTCCGTAAAATTGACTTGTGGGTTGGCCGAAAATATAAAATGGTATGTATGGTACCAAATAAATTGCATTCCGTGATTAGCATTGCCGACATGTAAACTTAGAGTATTTTTTATCAGCCAGGTTCTCGCTAGCAAAAAAGCTGGTACATAAAGATGGAGTGATAACTGTAAAGTCTACGCATAGCATTACAAGTTAGGGAGACAAAGTGGAAGAGATGAGTTTTGGGTAATATGCAGTTGCTGTAGTAGACGTTAGGGACTTATAATGCTGTCCAATGAATAGGAAATTTGGTATTTCTGAAAACCGAGACAGAATGTTATACATAATAGATGGATTTGGTGATGAAACCCGCCATCTTGGTGCATTGTCCTCCATGAAATAATTCCTTAGTGAATCTTCCCAGATGAGGTAAAGATGAGATGTTTAGGAATCGGTGATTGAGAAATCATAAAAAGTTGCAGCTAATCTTTCTTTCCAGGTGTAAAAAGCGCCTTAGAAATAATATACTTTAGGCTGTTAGATAGTTAGATGAGCGCGTTCAGTGGAGATTATCTATCTCTATCTTATCTTTGTATAGTTACCATGGTCCATATTTGATATATCGTCTAACTTATTGATAATTTGATATCGTACTGCTTTTTTTATTCGATACCTTTTGGGTTACTATTTTTTTAAACTAAATTTCTAAAATGTGCATCTTATATGGGCATGCCTCATGGTGAGGTGTATGTACGGCATTTGATAGGACCATATTTGAAGGGAAATTCCTATAGTTCTGCATATAACTTCATTCAACTAATAAGAATGTATGAAATATTTGATAAAATATACGATGCAAAGATGCGGTATAATTAGTGAGTCTTTTATCATAATTCTCTTTTTGTTCTTAAATTCAACATCTGTACATTTCGCATCCTTATAATTTAATCAAGTGCATTTGTGTGGGCTTTGGTCATCAAGGTTCTTGACATAACTCACTTAAACGCACATATGCTTGTTAAACTGTCGGATGCTCTTTGAAGATTGAAACTTTTGTAGGGTCTTCTCTTTCATAAAAAATCAGTCACGTATGCATCTTTTCTGTACGTACGTGGTTGTTATTATTAGACTGGTCTCTATTTAGCAATGAAAGGAATTGTTCCTTCGGGGACATTGCAATTGTTGCAATTTACCATTGTTCTTGGTACAATGACCAATGACTAGGTAGGTCTCTAACCCGGGAAAGAAAACAATTCAAAGCCTTATTCAAGCTACTGAGTGAGTGCGGCGGAAAGAGAGTGAATAAGAATGTTTATTTTTGTCACGAAATAAAGTAGATAATAAGAATGCAGTGCTTTTTGGTAGGCTTGGAAGGGTTATCCGGCATGCAGCCTTTATTGGCCAAATGTTAATTAATATGCTATATAGTAGCAGGAAGCCTTCGAAACTAATTGGTTAGAGCGGCTACGGCTCATTTACTACAAGTGTTGTGAAATGCGTCGAGCTGGTGTCTAGGAAATTACATGCAACCAGCTGCCGACCAGCTCCCGCGAATGACTCTGTCAATAAATAGCAATAATATATATAAATCTTTATTGACTGTAACATGAAATTACAAAAAAGACTTGATAGAAAAGTGAACGGAGACATAATCAACTAAACGTAAGACAAAAGAAACGGACATGGTTTTGACAGGAAAAAATGTTATCAACTTAGGGTTGAACATTACAGTACCAAACAAAAAGAACTGAACATAACTTTGAAGACATATAAATGGAACTTAACTGACAACGAGAACAACAAAAAAGAAAAACGTCTGTTAGTCTGCCAGTATTACTAAATTCACACAGTTATCTTGCAGTGTGGCGTACAGACTTGGTTAAATAATTAAACTTATGAACGAAATAAAGTAGATAATAAGAATGCAGTGCTTTTTGGTAGGCTTGGAAGGGTTATCCGGCATGCAGCCTTTATTGGCCAAATGTTAATTAATATGCTATATAGTAGCAGGAAGCCTTCGAAACTAATTGGTTAGAGCGGCTACGGCTCATTTACTACAAGTGTTGTGAAATGCGTCGAGCTGGTGTCTAGGAAATTACATGCAACCAGCTGCCGACCAGCTCCCGCGAATGACTCTGTCAATAAATAGCAATAATACACAAATAAACAAAACCACCGCTTCCTAACTGATATCCTCATCCCTTTACATACAAACTCGCTCTGTTTCCATGTGCTCTTAAGAGGAAATGGTCAGTGGAATCTTACCGTACATTTTAGTTGGTTCTTCCACAGACACTCATTGAAGAATTAGTGGTACTTGCATAGGTGGTAAATGCATGGCACCAGCTCTTCCGCCGTTCATCATATTGTGATAAACCTTCATTTGATTCACTTTGATATACATATATATATATATATATATATATATATATATATATATATATATATATATATATATATATATATATATATATATATATATATATATATATATATATATATATATATATATATATATAATGTAAACTGGACGATGCAAATCTACCATAAAACACTGACGGTTTAACTCGTAACTCTAATTCTTATTCTCTATCTAAAAGACATCTGCCGTTTTTGGAATGTAAAACGTGTGACTTTATTTCTTAAAATGGGTATTTGTGGGACAATGTAAAAATACCATACTGAAATGCATTGACAAAGCTTTCTCTTAAAACAGAAGCCCTTTGTTCCAAGTTCTTGTCGACGCATAGGGAAGCAGAAAAGTGGCCAGTCACCGCTTGACATTTCCAAGTAGCCTCAGCATTACGTGCACATGTATGTAGGCTATGTTTATTTATATTCCTCTAGTCCCACAAAGGAGGCGTTTCGGAACTAGCCGTGAGCTAACTATGGCCCTAAGATGAATACAGACCCACCCACATTCACCACTGCCATTATCAGTCGGGTGCTGTGTCTGTGCTATTGTCAATTTAACAAGTTCCAATGTATAGAGATAGGAAGTTGCATTGAAAACCTAAGCCGGAAGCAAGGCATTCGATTGCGGTATTGGGCGGTTCCCTGTGAACCTTTGATAAAGCGATCTCAGATAGATTCCTGGCACAATATCGCTGCCTAATATTGCTATTTCTAGGAGGGTGATATGCAACCCAAATGGCTGATATCTAGACAAAAATGACAAAATTTGCGTGCCTACACAACTTTGATTTAGTGTCAAAGCCATCTTTATGCAATACCCTATTTATAAGTCAAAATCCGTGCACTGTCCATTTATTTCCACCCTATCGCTATGGGGAACAAACTTCCAATGACAATTGGTACCGAAAATGCTACTATTCCTCCAAAAACATTTATGTCCATATTCCAAGGTTAAATTGATGAAAAAATGGACCAGAAACCTGAAATACGTAGTCGTCAGGTTTTCATTTGTACTGGGTCCAAATAAACCTGCCATCTTTAACCATAAATGACAATTACCGGTACACTATTTTGGCGACTTAAACCCATCATATGTGAACTATGGTTTGGGAATCTAAATATTAAAGGTGAGGTTTGTGATTTTGTAACAGAAGGCAGAGACGGAGTGGCAGGCCAGGTCCTCTGTGATTGATTCTTATGTAAGGTCATTAGTGGAAGAGGTAGTTTGTCAAGAAGTTAGCGCTCTTTCCCTAATCGTCATGCCATGCAGGCCGGTCAGGCTCGCTGGCCAGATGAACCATTGTCCCCGCCTCTTAGCGACACCTTCTCGCAAACCCCAGCCAATGCATACTAATATGGCCGTGCTATTCAAGCACATAAAAGTGTGATTTACACCGAGTCAGGGATGTGTGTTCTTGGCCAGGTTTCTCTCTATGTTCGGGGCAACAAGCTTATAACATGTCACAAACCCTATACAGGCAGAAGCAACTAAAATCAACAATGTGATTTACCGTCTGTGTTTGTTTTTGGCTTTTGATGTGGGCATAGTGTAAGCTATGCGGGTGAGTTCTTCGGGCTCGCTAGTGAGGTTGCTATAGAGAAAGAAGGAGCCGGAAAAGTATTTTGTGGGGCATCTCTGTCGGTCTCGGAGAGCTTCGCCCCAAGCCGTTGATCGACATGAATACAAGGAGGGGAGTGGTGAGATACATTAAAAGCAGCAGGTCTAGAGCGTCGGCAATGAATAGCTCCCATTTTCTCCCCGATTTGGGTCGTGACCAGCTGGGAGTTTTAAGGGGCAGTTGAAGGGGAACCTGCACCGCAACTATTGACATTTTACTGTGCCAAAACATATTTGCTTCAATCACGAACGCTCTCCCGTCCCCCAAAGGTGCAGTACGGGACGAGATCCGTCTCCTCCACCAAAGAAACCCACCACCATTAAAAATCACAAGACTCTCTCCCCCATTAGCTCCCGTGTTGAGTGCGGGAACCTGGGATTTGCAAAATTGAAAGAATCCTAAGCGAATTCTTTGTGCTCAAGAGGGGGGAAAGAGATGTCATTTCTATCCGATTTTCTTGAGGGCTAGCCTAGTGTTGAACCGGTGCTAATTGAGATAAAAAGCTACCATTCCGTCTTGCCAAAATTGGACACTCGAAGAGGGCATTAAGTTGATGGAGTGCTCGGAGAGACTGTGGCTTTCTGGGCCTATTCAACGCGCCAGTCATGTTGTTCTCGTGGGGCATTTGTTGTTTTTTCAAGTCACGGTTGGCTTTGAAAGGATGATGACCATTGAGGGGATAAAGTAATCCCGCATTATCACGCTCGGCGGACACGTCTACGTCATTAACCCCTTTATCTCCATTACTACGTAAAACCACACAATGTCAGCCATTCCATTGCATTCCCATAGAGGGAGTTCACTACTAAATCCCCACAGACCTCAGAATAATGTCATGGAAACTTGTGATCTCGGAATACCCTACCACTTGAGCCACCATAGTTGGGACGGAGGGGATTTGTGGAATTTCCACCATCGTCACTTTACCTGCCTTCTTAACCCTTATGCTGGTGATGGCTAATTTGGCCAATATAAAATGATGCAAAAAGACCTGAGAAATGACTGAGAAAATGGCACATGGGTACTCATCTGAGAGCACTCAAAAAGAGCTATCCAATAAATACCAACACGACAGGGTTTAGATAGTTTTTAAAAATATTTGCGTCCGCATAGGACAAAAGAAGCCTCAGCATTTGAAGGGTCAAGTTAAAATCCTGACAAAGCAATTGTTAATAGTGTTGGAAACCGGGAAAAATACCGACTAAACCAAAGTCACTGGAAACTTTCGGACATTTCAGGGGAATGCATCTCCCTCTCTGTCTCTCTCTCTGTCTCTCTCTCTCTCTCTCTCTCTCTCTCTCTCTCTCTCTCTCTCTCATTAAGGTATGTGAAAGCTGGGAATGAGGGGTTGGGGTCAAGAAAAGACCACGTGGGCCTGGCTTTACCTGAGCGAACAGAGTCGCCCCCATCTACGACGACTATAGATGCTCTCTGTTTACCCATCTCAATCGCACTCCCATATTTCACTTCTATTTGCCATACTACCATGATTTATGAGTGCTTGGAAAGTACAAAACTGGCAAAAACACACGAACAGCATCTCCCCGGTGTGACCATGCATATAATAGGGGGGTTTCTATGGCCTCTACCCTTTGCCGTCAAGCAACTATCTGCTGCCTGCTTGTACGTTGACTGAGAGCATTCAATGCAATACAAACAAGGCCCTTTGTTGGGCTTGTAGCATAATTTTCAGGCTCAGTTCTTCCTGTCAGCAAGGGCGCCTCAGTGAACGAAGGAGACGGCCTACTCATTTCTCTTGTTACTCTTGATGGTCACTTGGCATCAACACCCCATAGGCTTCTCAGGCTACTTGGCACAATAATTAAGATATATATGATAAGATATAATATATGTACATAATACATATATATATATATATATATTTATATATATATATATATATATATATATATATATATATATATATATATATATATAGAGAGAGAGAGAGAGAGAGAGAGAGAGAGAGTAATTAACGCAATTTGAATACAGAAAACAAAAAAAAATATTGCCAGACAAAGATCTGTATCCTTCACAAAAAAAGAAACAAGTTTAAAGCATCTTGTAAACTTTCTTATAACTTTTCCCCCACTGCACGGAGAGCAGCATATTGATCTCCTTTCCTTTAATCAAAATACTACTTCAAAAATTCAATTCATCCATGTTCATCAGGTAGATATACCAAGGAGCAGATATTCCCTCCTTTGGTCAAATACGACAAAGAACCCGACCAATACCTGCTTTTATCAATAAAACTATTTCCCTTCATTTTCTGTTTCATCAGTAATGATTTTACTTGAAGTAGTCATTTCCTCCTATGGGCAGCATTGGTAGTGTCTAATGGTCAGGGTTGCCTTGATGGTTGGGTGGGTCAAGAGACGGTCAGTTGCCTACCTGTTTTGTAGAAGGTAACGTCGTGGGTGGCTAGGCTATAGTGTGGTAATAAATGGTCCTATTAAACACAGAACAATGCCAGCTGACTAATTTCTGTTTGCTCCGCTCACTGGAGTTGTACGAAAAGAAGTCCTCGGCATTTTGATGATTGTTTAGAATTCTCGCTGGCTTTGTGTTGGTCATGTCCCAGTGTTTGGGGTAGAGAGAAAAGGGGGGCTAAGGTATGGGGCGGCATGAGGAACCATTCTCCCCTCCCTTAATTTGTCGCTGCCTTTTGACACCTCCGCACTTGAAGAGCGATGACTGCGCTTAATGATTGGCTCGTCATGGCAACCGCTGTCATGCGCCGAGGAATCCCATTCATGTGAGGGGGTTATGCGAGGGGATGAGGTGTGCTCGTCCATAGGTTTTCATAGGTGAGAGATAGGTGACCAATCACCACCTGTTTATCACCTACCCCTTTACCATGTTTGATCCCACATATCCTGCCCATAGGAACCAGCAATCCCGTGTACCATAAGCGACAAAGCCCTAGCTCCGAACCAGCATACACTGGATACAGTGTTAAATCATACCTGCCTTTGATCTCACACCTTTAGTACAGATGCTGAATCGCCCGTGACCTTTGTTTTGACAAGGGGTTACTTAAAGTTTGTTTTTCCCACAAACAACAATATAACTGATGATTTCATGTCGTCACACCCAGCGTATCATAAAGCTGAAAGGGCTTTCTGAAAACAATCCGCTTTCAACAGTCTCAGCATTTGTTAGGGAGTATGGGTAACATATGAACTCGGATGTTGGCCATGTTTATCTTAAAGTATCAGTTCAGATCGCCTATGTATATTTAGAAGCTGATTCTTCTCCCTCTCTGCTCCACGATGAATGGCAATAGGTTGAGGTATTCAAAAGTGATACAGTATAATAAAGTGTGCTTTGCAATAGAATTGAGTCGCAAAAGTTTAAGGTTTTATAAAAAAACAAGCCCCTATTTCTTGAAATCAGTATAGATACCACATATGTATAGCATCTTTTAAACAGCTTAATATGATGAATGTGTTAAGTTTAATTTGAAAAGGGGGTTTCTGAATTTCTAAAACAATTTTAACAATAAAAATACACGTCACTAATATATATATATATATATATATATATATATATATATATATATATATATATATATGTATATATATATATATATATATATATATATATATATATATATATATATATATATATATATATATATATATATATATATATGCAGAAAGGGGAGGAATTTCATGTTTGTTATGGATTTTCTCAAGAAAGACAAGCATAATATGTAATATGACTAAATTGGAACCCATATGTAGTGTATCTAATATTATATACTGTATGTATTATTATCATTATAATTATTATGTTTATATTATTATTTCCATCAATATAATTAGTATTATTACTTTTAGTATCATTATAATTGACATTATTATTATCATTTCAGGTGGAAGAAGCTGTGGAAAATGCAAATCAGCAAGCAGAACAGTTAACATCAAGAAATATTGCAGGAGAGAATTCGGTATGTATTTCAAAACGTTAAAGAATATGTGCCTTCTTCTCGTGGTTGATCCATTAAACACAAGAGCACAGCACGACCAATAAAATCTGGTCTCGTTATTACCTATTGATATCTAATAATTGTACATCTAGGGTAAAACAGTAACAATACTAAGTGTGTGTTTCTGATTACTTGTCTTTACCCATCTATATCTGAAGTACGCCTATGGTCTGACAACTTTGAACATAGCTCGTTAAATCTAATAATGTCTGAAAAAAGAGAGAGGAAAACCTAACTGGACGAACAACTTTCGGTCAGATATTTATCAATAAACTGTATTGTGTTTCCTTTCCAAGATATTTCCTTGTGTGTAAGGCCATACGTATGTTCCAGATGTGAATGGGTTATACTAAAGTATGATACCAACCTTAATCCTCGAGTATTTAAGAGTGTCAAGGTTGACGGAGAAGACAGCCAGTGATAAGCATTGGCCACTGACTTTAAGACAATAATTAAAGAAGTATTGCATGGCCCAATACGATGATATTTTATCATTTCATTTCACTATTTTCCATACTGAATCATTTACGATAAAACAATAAAATGCACCTACATCAGACCATCATGGGTTCACGGGATTGAATGGGTTAAGTTAGAAATGAAAGAAATGTTTTGCACAGTGTCTAGGTTGTGCCTATGGCTCTTCAAATATTATCAATACCTTGGGAATTCTCTATACGAAACCAGGAAAATACCACGCATAGTTGTTCCTTTGTTGCTGGGGTATTGCAATACTAGTAATAGATTTGAATGGTGTAAGTGGCGCTGATCTTGCGGTAATTTCTTTGATTGTGCCACTCAAGAAAATCACCCTGGCATACAGAGGATATTGAAGAATCGTGAGCTCTTTTCGTGTAAGAGGATATTAAAAACGCATTGGTCCATAAACATAAGCATTTTCTCGCTGATGTGTGAAGAGCACATCTGATATATCAGAGCAACTCACAATCGTAGATTTTAACGGCAAACATATGGAAATTATACGTCCATACTGTACAAAAGAGGAGGGATATCGAGAAAAATTTACCATTTTGCTGCTGATGGCTAATACAAAATTATGCAAAAAACCTGAAGAAATGACTGATACCCTGGCAAATGGGTACTCATCTGAGAGTACTCAGCGAGAGCTATCCAATGAATACCAGCATTAATGGGTTTAGATGGTTTTAAAAAATCGTTGATTCCCTGTGCTTTGGATGAAAGTAGCCACAGCTCTAGAAGGGTTAAGTAAGTTCTAGTCTCCCGGAAAATTTTCCTCAAGTTGAGTGGCAAAATACAAAAGCCATGTGTTTGTACTGCGGCTGGGAGAAACCTAGCTAGTTTCTGCGGGACTATAAAAGAGGGGTAGGGAGGCAGGGAGGGGACATACCGCGAGATCAGTTTCGTATTCGCAGCTGTCACTGGCACTCAACAAGTACTAGATCACTGGTCACTGCGCACACACAGCACAGAACCAGCTTACTTACACTAGCTTCCCACAGCCAGAACCAAACCACAAAAAATAGTGTGAAATCTATGTGTTTTAGTGCGAGTTATTATGCATGACAGATACGACCAGGCAGATGTTTACGTCCAATTTTAAAAGTCTAAAATGTCAGACTAGCAGATTTAAGAGCCATTTATCCGTTTTCGGTGATCACATTTCGGAGTAAATTAAACCTTTATTAAGAGACCACCTGTCGTACAGACTTTGGCCGTTCCATGTGAGGTATCTTGATTCATGATGGGCTTCTTGGAAAAGACTTTCAAGTAGAAGTGTTATCCCTACCAGTAAAGAAGGTTTGGCAGGTCGTGCGTTTTTTTTTAAAGCGTGGAACTTGGCAAGAATTCATTGAAACATTAACGGAACTATTCTGCACATTTAGTGCAATGCAATGCTAATGCTGCTTGATTTATTCATTCAATCAATATATGTACATCATCTGAATAGAATGATATGACCACACTAAAAAGATACACCACTTCTACATCTAAACATCGCCCTAAAATGAGCGAAGTTTCACATATCTTGGCTAAATAAAAGAATTTCCTGTCATAAATCCACAAATCTTACAAATCTTGCCTGCGTGTCATTTATACTATGAATTGTAATTGATTCTAACTGTCGTGCTGTTGACTTTTTGACAACACTCAGGTGAAAAGGCAAAATCTACATCCAAACCCCTCAAGATCACACTTTAGGATGACCAAACATTGGTCAGGTAATTCTTAAAAGTCGGTCCGTGTACATAATTGGCAATTTTCACCTAAATGTAAATACTAAGATATTACTCAAACGTATTATGCATTCAATGAAATATGAAATATCCGTATGGTTGTAATTTGGAGCAACAGCAATTCTTATGATCACCATTGTAACACGGTGTTCGTATCAACATGGTCAAAAACTCGAATTTGCAGGTTTGACTTTTTATTGCAGCAATCTAAGCACACGCTTGATAGTCTCGAGAGAGGTTTGAAGACTGGGAGATATTTCAAATGACGTTTTTTATTCTAGTAATTCTTATTATAGTCAAAGTCATTTTAACATGGTATTCAAGAAGTATCGCCATTATTCAAATCTCAAATTCTCGGGGTTTGTAAATGCTATTCATTATTGCGACAATCCAAGCACACGCTGGTTGAAGACGGTGAAATCTTTCCAGTTTTATAAATGACTACTTTGTATTCTGGCAATTCTTATTCTCATCATTTTAACGCTGTATTCGAATGGTATCGAATGTTTAAATCTCGAATTTTTTTAGGTTTTCCAAATGCTGTTTTTATTGCAGCAATCAAAGCACACAATTTATTTCGAGAGACGTTTGAAGACCGGTTAAAAACCTCAACCTTTTTCCAATTTTCTTTATGACGACGTTTTATTCCAACAATTTTGGTAATCATCATTTTAGCACGTTTAGTCTGACACTTATTCAAATCTCGACTTTTTCAAGTTTTCTGACTGCTGATCTTTTTCGTTGCAGCCATTCAAGCGCACGTGTTGTCTCGCGAGACTGTGGACGACTGGGTGAAGTTCACGGTGAACGTGATCAACGTTTTCAAGCGCGGCCACGAGAAAATGCGGCGCGGAGAGCACTTCATATGGGTCTCCATGCAGGACCTCATCTGCAAGTGCCCCAAAATCCGCCTGAGTAGGAAATACCTTATCATCAGCCACGATAGCAAAAGCAACAATAGGAGCGGCATCACACTCGACCGCAAAAGCATAGTGATCCAATGGAAGGACGAATGGCAGCGTCGGCTACGAAGGTTCCAGAGGCATGAACGCAAGGGGAAGTGTAACTAGATGATGGAGGAAAAGGGGGAGAAAGAAGGGTGAGAAATGGGAGAAGGAAGGAAGGGAGGACTGCAAACAGGTGTGATCTGCTAGATGTGGACAAAATAAATGGAGATGCATCCGGTAGAGACACAACTGGGGCTTGGATTAAGAAACCCAAGCTTGTGGTTGAGGAATTGAACTGAAGACAGTTGGTGCTGTGAATTAACATACAAGTAGGATTATACGTGCTACCAGAAATGTTCAACACCGTTATATTTTTCTGGTGCTACTTCACTCCCCCAATTCACTGTTATTATATAGAACTATAGGGGAAAAGTGCTGCTCATGCCTCCAGACGTTGAGTACAAGGGGAAAGGAAAGAAACAAGAGGAGAGACTGCACCCGCAATGATGCTGAAAGCCATGCCATGATAGTGCCACCAATGGAGAGTGTGGCTCGTAAGAGGGCACTTCTTGAGAATGTGGCTCGTAAGGGGCCATTCTTGGAGTGTGGCTCGTAAGGTGCCACTTATGGAGAGTGTGGCTCGTAAAAGGCCATCAATGGAGAGTGTGGCTCGTAAGGGGCCACTAATGGAGAGTGGCTTGTAAGGGGCCAGTAATTGAAAGTGTGGTTCGTAAGGGGCCACCAATGGAGAGTGTGGCTCATAAGGGGCACCAATGGAAAGTAAGGCTCGTAAGGGGCCATCAATGGAGAGTGTGGCTCGTAAGGAACCACTAATGGAAAGTGTGGCTCGTAAGGGACCACTAATGGAGAGTGTGGCTTGTAAGGGGCCCCCACTTGAAAGTGTGGCTCGTAAGGGGAAGGCATGGTGGAGGCATCGAGAAAGGGTGCTCATTGAATGACCTCTTCACTGGTGCAATTGTATTATACACACATGTTCATAGCCTCGGCACACTGAGCACTCCTCACCTTTGCACTGCACCGTCGACATGTATACAGTTACCGCACTAGAACCTACTGTGACACTTTAATTTTGGGATATATTATATACGATTCTATGGAGTTTATCTTATGGAAGTGGAATTAGAACTAAAGAGTTAACATTGGACTATGTTTCAACTAACATGTCAATTGTATGATGTATGTGACGTAAATACTGATCTTAGATGTGACACCCTGCATTTTTCAAGCACATATTTAAAAAACACTCAATTTTTGAATTAATGATATATTTTCAGCATTAATTTATTGTATGTATTGTATATGATTATGAGTGTAATGTTATAAACATAGCAGTATTGTATGGATAGTAGGATTCATGTACGTTACCAAGTACTTTGTATGGTTATATACAGAGTAATGGGGGAAGATGTTGGATTAGTCTAGCCTAAGGAGGGCAAAGTGAATTTAGAGTTTTTTTGGCCAACACAGAATCTGAAAGTGCCATTTTGAAAAAGTTTGTGACCAAATCTTAGAGTGGGATTGAGACAGATGTGAACGGATAGGCGAAATGGAATGAAATCCATTGTATGGTAGCTAAACAATAGAGACTGTTAAAAGTCGCAAGCTATTTAAGTGGCCTTTATGACGAGTTAAATGCACTGAAACCCCCCATAATGCAATTTTCCTTTTGGACAGAACTCTGGGTACCTTTATAAGGACAACCATGCAAAACAGGTGTGGACTTTTTAGCCTCAGAAATAAATGTATTTTCTGGTATTCTACAGCGGGCTGTATTTAATTTCCATAGATAAAAGTGGCCAGTGCAGCTTTAGTAACAAATGAAATTAAATATTAATGAAAAGTTGGTTACCTCAAAATTATTGATAAATTTACTCAAAACAGGCTGCAAATCCCTTTGAATTAAACACTTGCATATTTTATTTTAATCTTGCATTTTAAGATTAATATGTCAAGGTTAGAGTCATGAATACATGCATTTTTGGGTCTTCTAGAAAACAGGTCTATCGGGTTAGATATGAAGATTTGCACTCTAAGAATAACGAAGAGAAGCTAGGTTCTATTAGAATGGAGATTAGTTGGCATAAGAGTAAGGATGATATTAGCATTTTGAGCAGTAACTTACCAGCTGTGTAGTATATTAGCATGGGCTTTTTGTAATGAATACTGAAACATATCGCAAAACTATTGTTCGGTGTTAACATATAGACACAAAACCTATATTGAAAATGAAAGGTATTTCAATATTTACAACTGTAATGATTTTGGATGAAAATAGAAATACTTATAGATAACAACGAATTAAAAAAAAGAATTCAGAAGAAATTAAGGATAGATAAATATTGTTTTAACTCAATTCGAAGAAATTGATAGCTGAGAACACTTCATGTTATTGCATTTTGTATGTCTATTGGGCAGTAGTACACAGTTGGCATGTCTTTCTACTAGATTTCAATATAAGGTGTTGGTAATAAATACAAAGTAAATAAAGAATACTTTATTTCATGTGTAAATTTGTGAACGATATGGCTGGCTATTCCAACATCTTGATAGGAAGATTTTTGGGAGGGCAAGATAGCTTTTTGTGGCATTGTTGCAAGCCATGGACAATTGTAGCTTAGAATCTATAAAAATGAAATGGTTCTAACATTTAATATTCATTGTTGCAATTCATGGCAATCATTGATATCTTTTTAACTTAATTCAATACAGCCATTTGATTAAACATTTTCTAGTGTTAGGTTTCTATGAAAATCTTATATTATATGATTGCTGCTAACTGTTTAAGTGCTATAAGTCCTGAGCATTTAAGGGAGCCTTGTGCTTAGTTGTATGTATTTCTAACAAAGGAGAGTACATTTTATTACTTGTGTATAAACCTTATACACATTGTTTATTATCAATGAAATAACATATTTCTTAATATGAAGTTTTTTGTTATGAAGGAATCTCTAGAAGAAAAAAAAATATAGATCTCTGTAAACAAAGAGAGGATCAGGCTGTACATTAATATGCATACTATGTGGTACTTTTCATTCGGTAAAGTCTAGAAAGAATTTTCTATAAACTAAACTTGAGAACTTTATACTAAGTATTTTGTAATTGTAAGAGAACACTATTTTAATGTGTTAAGTGTTTGTTAAAAAATTATACCATAAAGTACACATTAGTTCTGAAAATTACTAAGAAACTATTCAAAGGTAATAAAGAAGCACAGACCACTTTCAATATCAATTTTATGTGGTAATATTCTAGATACAAAAAGTATACTTTGTACACAAGGGCGGATAGCCTTATGAGAGACTAACTTTGAAACTGCCTTTCCATAGTAATGTATATATTTCTAGCCAAGGTGTAATAATTCAACAAGTGATATATCTCACAAAACTTAATTAATGGCCAGTATATGAACAAGACATGATATCTGAAATAAAGGCTGCATGTTTGCGACCTTTTAAATTTCAATTAAAGGACAATGGTAGTAACTTGAAATTAAAACAGGATTCACAAAGATTTCAAGATAAAGCAAATAATCTATGAGTTGTTTCACTTATTGATTTATTACACACAGTGACTAAAATGTGCATATATATATATATATATATATATATATATATATATATATATATATATATATATATATATATATATATATATATATATATATAATTGCACATCTGCCTAGATTTATGTAGTCTATTACCATTGTAACATCATTTTTGTTTGTTACCAATAAATGTACAAATAATTTATATAGATCACCGTGTCTGACTTCATTTCTGATGACAATACCCAAATGTGTATGATTTTCTATACATCAAAGGGAATATTAAGAATGAGCTGATGAAGAAATATGAGTAAGGAATGAGTCATTCAATGCAAGCATTACTTTCAAACTAGTTATGAAAATATTCTTTTTACAAATCATAATTAAGATGCCATATAAACCATCGATCATGATACACACATACCTCTTAACTCATTTACTCCAAGAATTCTCTTCAAAAGTGTCATCTGGATCAATGAAACATTTTTTGAAAATAAATTAGGAAAAAATCAAAAATTACTAGAAAAGTTATTCCTCTTAATATTATCTGAAAGATGCTTTTGAGATATTTCGTTCCGTTATCAAAATTCAGGGGGATTCAGGCATAAAGGTGTTAAACTCACATGCAAATGAAGTCATTAGTGAGGTTCTGTGATGCTGGGAGAAAATAGCTGAAGACCTGACTATACAAAGCACTTTCAACCCAAAATTCCCCCTGGTCCCTAACATACCGCTTTAGTGGTTTATACAATAGGAGCAAAAACAATACTTACAAAGAACAAAAAGATGATACATTGGATTCTTGATTAAATATCGATAACTCCATTTTTGTTCCAAGTAGCCTTTTACCTTCTACCAGGAATGTTGATAATCAACTTCTCTGCTTCTACCAATGGGATATAGTGAAAAGTATTTGCAACATCCTCTTGACAGTACAAAGATTTTTCTACATGCCATTAATACTCATGAAGGCCTGACTCTTAGCCAGAGTATTTTTAACAATCAAATCACTGTTGCAGTCGGTGTTACATAAAAGTCTGTACATTAATTCTAATGCTTGCAGTTGATACAAATAGTAAATTAGGCTATAAGACTTTGGTTAGTTCACATCAACAAACTCGAGTGAGGATGTATCTTATAGATAAGATATCTCATGAAAATAGGTCATTCAGGATTAAAATAGTATACAAGTCACATTTTTAAGGATGCTGCCCCAAAAATCTCATTATGTACTTTATTTTTAACCATACACAAATAACAAAGAGCCACCTTAAGTTTTATACGTAATATGTCTCATAGTCAAGGATTAGGTCAAAAATAAGCATACTTTTGCAATTTATCTAACTGAAATATAAGTTACATCAACAGCCGCCTTAACTTTTGTACTTAACAAGCCGCACTGTAATAGATGAAGCCAAAAATTCACATTTCTGGTAAGTTCACGAGGGCCACCTTACATTTTGTACTTGACCCTTGCAATGCTGAGGCTACTTTCATTCAAAGCACAAGGATGCAAAGATTTTTGAAAAACATCCAAACCCTGTCATGTTGGTATTCATCTTTCAGTTTTTTTGCATCATTTTGTATTGGCAAAATTAGCCACCAGCAGCATAAGGGTTAACAAAGTCACACTGTTAAAAAAAGAGCCAAATAATCAAATTTCTGTAATAACCTTAACCATACACATAAAAGACTTAAACGGCCACATGAAGTTAATTATCTTTATTTTACTTAGCTTACAACCAAAAATCATTTTGTAAGTTCTTCCAACCATACACATGCGACACCTTATATTTTATACATGTTGGATACTTTATACAAGTCACATTGTGGAGAATACAGACAAAAATTGCACTTCTTTCTGTAGACTATAGAGCCACCTTAAGTTTCCTACTCTCCTGGATACAGTTACCCCAGCAGCTGAATCTATTCAGCATCCTATATCTACACAGCTTTTCTCTCTCTTTCTCCAGTCTGTCAATACCCACCTGAAGGGCGGGGTGCCCAGTGCCAATACTATCATATTAGTCCATTACAATTCCCCCTGCATTCCAATATACAATTAGATTTGCGGCAACTTCGTCAGGGAAATGTCAACATCACATTCCATTATACTGCGGCTTTGTCAGATTGCGGCTAGACATTCAATTGACCAATATGCAGTAAGTTGGTTTCACAGTTTTCATTGGTGGCTAATTAGATCCTTTTTATAATCAGCCGGCAGGCAGCGTGCATTGTGTTGGGCTATAACCAATTTGCTTTTTCTCTCTCCGTCAATCTGCCGGAATCATGAGAAGCTTTCAAACAAGCCCTTGTGGTGATTAGGGAAATACCATGGCGCTAATACGGTGTGCCAAACCAATATAGATACATACAGGGAGGGTTATAAAGTGGCCAGGCTTAACCTAACATGATTACAGCTAGATCACAAACAGCCTCACACACATGAGATACTCATGTGGATGTATGGACAGGTTTGTTATAAGATATCGCAGATTCTTTATTGGGGTATTATAGTTATTTTATCCTTTTATGTTTAGCAATAAGCTTGTCATACCAGCCACAAACTTGGGAGTTTCATGAGCATCAGTATTCCTATGCTAAGGCAACCCTATTACCTTCTGAGAAATGTGCCCTTAATATGTATAGTGTCATCTCGGCTGGTCATGAAAAGAAAGATAAACTAGATGAAGCAATGTAATTCTCTACACATAGAGTAGACATCCCTTTCGACCACACCCACTAGGCAGCACCTGCATACAATGGGATGCACAGACATTTACAGATATCCTGGCACCTACATACAATCACTAATGTCAATCACCAGATACGCAACCAGCAGATCTCGTTGAACAGCCTCGGCATGATCTCTAGCCCACAAACGCTCAAGAGGTGCATTCTGCACATGTGCCTGAGCAACTTACTCTATAATGTAAACAAATACAAGAGCCCACATTGGTCTTTGTCTTCTAGTGGTGTCACACTGAGACTAGATTCTGTGAGGTTAGGTGTGTCCATGGCTCTACAATGGGTCCTGTTGTAGTTGGTCTGTGGTGACCAATCCATGATCTATTCATCACAGATACAATGGGATGGAATGACATGATTAAGATGGTTCACAAAAACCTTTGCATCCTTTTGATTTGGACGAAAGTAGCCTTAGCATTGGAAGGGTTAATGGAAATAGTCTACAAAGATATAAAAATTTGATGATCGCATTCAGGTGTTGTACGCCATCTGTACAGACACGTTGTATGATGCATATACAGCCATTCTGAAGCCATGGAAACCATGGGTACATAAAGTGATGATCAAGGGATGAAGTTCTTCAGTATAGCAAAATGTATACTTTAGAATTGCCACAAAGGATGTTCTTCAGTATAGCAAAAATTATACTTAAGAATTGCCACAGAGTATGTGCTATGTTCTTCAGTATAGCAAAATGTATACTTAAGAATTGCAACGAAGTATGAGTTACGTTCTTCAATATAGCAAAATGTATACATTAGTACTGCCACAAAGTATGTGTTATGTTCTTCAGTATAGCAAAATGTATGCTTAAGAATTGCCACAATGTATGTGTGATGATGTTACAATATAGCAAAATGCATACTTTAGTATTGCAACAAAGTATGTGTTACATTCTTCAGTATAGCAAAAATTATACTTAAGAATTGCCACAGAGTATGTGCTATGTTCTTCAGTATAGCAAAATGTATACTTAAGAATTGCCACGAAGTATGAGTTACGTTCTTCAATATAGCAAAATGTATACATTAGTACTGCCACAAAGTATGTGTTATGTTCTTCAGTATAGCAAAATGTATGCTTAAGAATTGCCACAATGTATGTGTGATGATGTTACAATATAGCAAAATGCATACTTTAGTATTGCAACAAAGTATGTGTTACATTCTTCAGTATAGCAAAATGTTTACTTTATAATTGCCACAAAGTATGCATAATGATGTTCTTCAGCGTTGCAAAATATATACTTTAGTATTGACACAAAGTAATGTACATAAAGGTGCGTTTTTGTGTGGCATGTTCCATACCCCTATGGCAGCCTGCTGAAACAATACAAGGATTGGGTACCCCATGTAACACTACACCTGTATATACTTACCATGATACACAAGGGAAACTTTACCTACCACACCCCTGAAGCCCCAGGTATCAAATTACATGCTTCTACCCATTTCCTGGATCCATACCAGTTACTGTTACTTTTTCAGATCAATTCCAGCTGGGTTGACATTGTGACTCACTTGGCATAAAATACAATACTTGCATCTAAGACATTGATCCAATAAACCATTTACAAATGAACATACCCCCAGGCAGGCTTGAAAAGAGGACACATGGATTGTGGGTTAGAGGATAATTTTAATGTTCATATCTGACTCAGAGATGGGAATGGGATGTCAAAAAATTAAGGTTGAATCACAGAATGAGGTGAAGGATATGATGAACCTCTTTCCAAGGCTTTAATTAGAAATAGTTTGTTATTTGGCATGTCCTGTACAAGTACCTAATATCCATACATTCACAAATGGATTACATTTAGCATACATATGCATATATATATATATATATATATATATATATATATATATATATATATATATATATATATATATATATATATATATATATATATATATATATATATATATGTATATATATATATATATATATATATATATATATATCCTCAATCCTTCCAACACAGTTTCCTTAGTACACATGATTTGACATGAATAGAAATACTTCATACCTATAATAAAGCAATATTTTGATAAATATTTGACGAAAAATTGTTCCTGTAAGAATTAACAATCCATCTTCAATTACTTTTTCAAATATTACTTTATATCAATTAATGAGCCATGTTCAAAGTTATTAGACAATGTGTGTACTTCAGATCATACAGATTATATGACTCCTCTAATAAGCACTATTAACACCAAATTGAGACTCTCGTAATGACACGTCTGCAACTTGACTTCCCCAAGTATCTTGAAGACATAGAAGAATTTACAGATCAGAGGAAGTCAGACAGATTGCCATTATGTTAATAATTCACATCCAATCATTCAATACGTCAGAGATGTACATAACCTAGTGTCCGCCTAGTGTAGGAGCCATTAGCAGGAGTTGCATATCTCCCTATGTTATGTACATCTCTGATTACGTCAATGTTCAAATGAAAACTGTGACATAAATCAGCAAGATTTGCTAATCTCCCTAGCTTATGTATATCTCAGATTATGTTTATTTCAAAATGAAAACTGTAACATACAATTCAGCAAGTGTTGCTTATCCCTTAGGTTATGTAAATCTCTGATTACATTAATTTCCAAATGTTAAATGTGACATATAATCTTTTTTGGACAACACTGGCTCTTGCTGCTGCCCGTTGCATTGCTGAAACTGTAATATCCACTGCTTTGCTGACTCATGGCCCTCCGAATCTGTAAAACACAAGAAAACACCAGAGTGGGTTAGAGACTGCTCATCCAGGCAGTAAAAGAGCCATGCATACTAATCAGCACCCGAGACAATGCTATTAGACCCCGCCCAAATCACGCCCTAATTAGATTGTCTAGCGCTCTCGGGCGTGTTTCCTTGGGCTTCCTCGGGCGCGATTTCTTGGGCAGGACAAAGGAAAAACACATTTGCAAAGATTTTCTATGAAGAGCCGCGGGTCGCTTCTAGCCAATAAATCTCGTCAAGGGATTATCCTTGAGAGAGTGTGGGGTGTGCAAAGGTTGTGAGAAAATAAAAGCCGGCATGATGTGATTTACTACAGAGAGGCACTAGACTAGTACTGCATGATCTTATAGACCTACAGTTGCCATGCGTCCTCATGCCTTAACCCTAATGCTGACATCGGCTAATTTTGCCAATACAAAATAATGCCAAAATCCAAAAAAATGACTGAAAATGACTGAAACCCTGGCAGATGGGTACTCATCTGAGAGTACTCAGCGAGGGCTTTCCAATGAATACCAACATGACAGGGTTTAGATGTTTTTCAAAAATATTTGCATCCTTGTGCTTTGGACGACAGTAGCCTTAGCATTGGAAGGGTTAAGACTCTATTTGATAGTAATTGTATCAAGTCCTTTCATGTGAAATTATATAGATGGAATAAAACCAGATCTCATGTAAAAGTCGGGTTTAAGCCATAAGTGAGTGATAAAAAAATACAAATAAGTATACAAATACAAATACAATATAATATCATTAATATAATAAGTAAATCAATATAATATTATTATTAGAAAACAACGCTGATTGTGTCAACCAAGGTGTGTATTAAAACTATTGAAATGGTTATGATCATTACATCAATTTTCATCTGTGTTATCAGCCAACCAATCAATTTGTCCATGTTGATTCCTCCCATACATCTGTCTAGGGCAAGGCCTGGTCTGTATGACAATATCATATGATCAAGTGTTAAAATTATCAATCTAACATCTCCCTGAAGACGTATGGCTCATACCATTACAAAGCTATGTTGACTCATCCCAGCATTTCAGAGCTTGAGTATTCTGAATGGTGATTTCTGGTTTTCCGTGGGTGGCTGGGGGAATTGGATTTGGTGTTTATGCGGTGCTTGGCGAATTAGTCATTTCTCGCTAGTGTTGGATATTGATCCGTATCGCCTTTGAGAGGGGAAGTGCAATGCTGTTATGTGTTAGTGTTAATCATGATTAAATGTTTAATCCCCGGGTGTGCGCTATTGTGTGGACGGGGTGAAGAGATTAGCGCTGGCTGTGGATTAGATTAGGAATAACTTATCTCGGCTACTTCACTCCAGCGGCACTTCATCAGCCATTAATCCTACCATATCTCATCCCATAACAAAATATTGAAAGGAAAACTGAATTGTTTCCTAGAAATGGAAATGAACACTTTCTAAGAAAAGAAACTAAATTCCAAATGGTTCATGCAGTTCTACTTGTTACAAGATTAATGTTTTATTCTGAAATATCTTAGTCATTTGAAACTAATATGTCCTACATTAGATTTTCCAACAATGAGATGAGATTTAGTTTTCCTATCTGAAGTAGATGGGAACTTTCAGCCAATTCCAAAATAATATTCTTTTTGGATAATATTCTAGATAACCAATGAAAGTGCATAGGCATATCAAAATTGGGGGTTGAGGTACCTATAAAAGTTGTTAAGCTATGCAGCCACATACTAGTGCTACCAGACATCAATCAATCAAGGAGCAACATATCCCAAGGAGACTATTATGGGATAGATATCATAAGAATATTTTGCCGATGCTGCATGAGGACTTTACCACATTGATATGCATCAGGCAAGTCCCTGACTGACTGCAAGAGATGCTGTAAATTGTTACCATGGGACAGCCTAACCCACGAAGGGAGAGAGCCACTTAACTGTGCAGAATATATGAGCAGATTATTATTCATGCTATGAATAAGAATGATGCTCTCATCATTAGGGAAAGCTAGCTGTATCCCCACGCTTATAATCTAATCAGTCTATAATTAGAAAATACAAGCTGATCAATCAGCTATTGTAAGTGATAACATAAAGATGGTGGGACCGACAGGGAGCAGGGCAAGACGATGAGTGTGATGATAATGAAGAGGATTAGAATACTGGTAGAGATTATAGAGGATGAGGAGGATGAGATGGGGAGAAGGAGAAGGAAGAGATGGAATTATTACCCCGTTCATGCCTATAGCCCCCAAATTTTTCAACAAAAGCAATTTTCAAAAAATATTTGAAGAAGAAATGTTGATCAAATATGAATAAAACTATCCCCTCAAATATTTTTCCAATTCATGAATATTTCAAGGTTTTTTTCAAAGGTACCATAGGTCCATAGAGCATTTGTATAGAACTGCAGGCATGAATGGGTTAAGAGGTGATCATATAAGATGACCTTGGGGATTAATGAGGATATGTAATTATACAAGGAATCAGCAGTCATTATTAACAATTATGGACATGATGATTAAGAGGACACAAGATGGAGGAATACACAACAATGATGATGCTATCAACATTGGTGATAGCAACAATGGAGATGGAAATGATGATGATGATGATGATCGAGAGAATGACTAGTATTGGCTAAATGACTGAACACAGAGTCTGTAGTCAACATGATTGTGCACTTGGAATAAAGAACTTTGACCTTTAAAATTTTAGATCTTCTCATAATTCGATAAAATTGTCAAGTTTCTCCTTATGAAGACTATAACAAAATTATCTCTCTACAAGGATTCTTCCTGTAAACAGCTTCACCCCAAATCTCACATTAACCCTTCCTATGCTGAGGCTACTTACGTCAAAAGCACAAGGATGCAAAGATTTTTGAAAAACATCTAAACCCTGTCATGTTGGTATTCACTAGATAGCTCTCGCTGAGTACTCTCAGATGAGTACCCGTGTGCCAGGGTTTCAGTCATTTTTCAGGTATTCTGCATCGTTTTGTAATGGCCAAATTAGCCACCAGCTGCATAAGGTTAATATTTCTAGCAATAAAAAGCTAGGTTCTCTGTTGAGAGAGTGGCTTGATTAAAGACAGTGAGTATCATATAGTGGTTGATTGTTATTCCCGGCACCCCCAGTCTCCCCTATCACACCACTCTGGGCCTAGCCCACCACATACTAAACAGGCAAGCAATCGCCTTTATTGGAATGCCACTACTGGTGATACATAGATAATCAGTCTCGCCTCATCCAGTATCTCTCCTTCTTAAAGCTACAGCAGGGCTTAAACAAAGGACCCTCTGACATTATCTACCTATTTAAAGAGACTCCTTACATGATATAGGCCACTACCTTTTGCATCAACAAAATGAAATAAACTTTTTTTTTTTCATTTGAATTCAAGGAAATATTGCTCCATGTACATGTGATCTTTATTTTTTCAATATCCATTTGCCAATTTGCGCTATCTGGTGTTCTGATTATTTGTACTTAAAGAAATTTCAGACACCATAGTCATTATTTTTTCTGCCATGTATGGATTTAATAGTGACTAGCCAGTTGTAAGTGATGGAGGAAACTAGAATACCTGTCCAATGCCTAACCCCAAGTCACTGGCAACTTTTTCACATGCCCTGGCCACGATCTGAACCCTTGCAGTCGTGAGAGACAGCAAGCCATAAGTGGCAACCCCTTAGACCACACTGCCATCAGTGCAGGCCCCTCTTCTACAGAAACACATTCATTGTTAGAGTGCATAATCCTATGTTATTACACTGAAAGGCTTCTCTAGGTCTGGCCAAAAAACTTAGCGGGGTCAAGACTTGATGACCCAGTTTTATCTAATGGGTTAGCCTTGATCTTGTTGGGTGTGGTGGACCCAAACCCTGTAATCTGCCTAGCTATTAGCCTAATATTGAACTCATCCTAGCTAATCCATACAATCCTTCTTTAACAACTATGGAATTTAATTCACTGCGTCTGTCTCCAGAACACACTAAATCTTTATGTATGAACTTGTTTAGCATTAAAACCACTTTTAAAAAGTTAGTGAAAATTAAATATCATATATAATTAAATATTCAACTATCTACTTTTGATATTTAACAAAATGAAATACTATGTATAAATTCAAAATTGAATATTACTAAATATGCCCTCATTTTAATCTTGACATTTTAATTCAATAATGATTTGTTTTACATCTGTCATTGACATACTTTCACCTTTCTCATGCATTCTTCCATCGCAAATGTTTGATCAACTTATTGGATAAACTTATATTAGTAAAGAAGTACCTTTAACACATGCATTTTAGTGTGATTCTAGCATTTAACCTTAGAAATTAATATTACTTTTACAATTACTCAAAGCTAAAACAAAAGGTTACTGAGAACACATGGATTGTTCATCCGTAACAACACCTCTATCAGACGATGCAAAGCTAATTCCAAGATACAAACCTACTTCTTCCTATTTTGACTAAAGTATAAATTAAGATTTCAATCTAACATAAATATTACTAATTGGTATGATACTAGTATTGTTTTGGTTAAGTTTTTTGAGGAAATGCTGTGGGTAAATTCTCCCTCCCTCCCTCCCTCCCTCCCTCCCTCCCTCTCCCTCTCTCTCTCTCTCTCTCTCTCTCTCTCTCTCTCTCTCTCTCTCTCTCTCTCTCTCTCTCTCTCTCTCTCTCTCTCAAACTAAATGATTAGTTTTCAGTTCCAGGACATCTAGAGTATCCTTTCATACTCTCTCTTGACACAACAGGGGATGTAATTGATGTATCTTGGAACCTTCCTTATGTACACAGCCTGCGGTCAGATTTTAACTAAAGTATCGAACCAGGAAGGCACCTCAGAGAAGCTCCTCCAATGCTACTGGATAGATGATATAGTCGGCTTTAGGTTATTAAAACAATGCAAAATAAACACATTGAGCAATGCACTAGAATCAAAGCATGTGGTGAGATGGGCGTGTTTGCTTGGGATCAATTGTGGAATTATTTTGCCGGCCCTGACGGTGTCTCATCGCTACAGGCATGATAAGCTGAATAAGGGGCCGTCTTTGTTAGTGTAATACGTCGATAAAAACGGCCACACGCATACTGATTTATTGACACTACATCAAAAGAAAATGCAAGCACTGTTTCCGCAGAATAAATACATGGATAGCTGCTAAAAATTTGAAACCAAATTCGGCAAACTGTTCGGTAATCCTAATGTAAATTCGGCCGCCATTGGCTGGCTGGAGTTAAGTGAAAAACAACACAAGTTTAGGGGGAGTTCACGGGCTGGCCTAGAGGTAGAGCCAGGTGTCTGGAACCGGGTACAATAGGGATAATCAGCCACACACAATGTAAATACACCTTCCAAAGCCCCTCAAGTAACCCAGCCTGATTGAAGCATGGACCATACTCATACTTTGCTTAGACTGAAGTTGATCAGAGAAAACGCATCTTTAACCCATTAATACTTTAGAGATACTTTGGAAATTGTTGTCTGTGTCTTCAATGCTTTTAACAATAACTTGGAATGATTTTACAAAAAGTTTGATGGAGAAGTGATAGTAATGTTCTAATCAACATTTCTCCTTCCTTTAAATAGTTTACCAACTATGTTTTGCGTGCTTTGCTCCGACTTAAGTTGATCAGAGGAAATGCATACTACTCCTACTGATTTAACCCATTAATGATTAACAGTGATACTTTTGAAATTGTCGTCTCATTCTTCAATGCTTTTAAGAATAATTTGAAAATTCAGATTGATTCTACAAAAATAATAATAAAACTCATCCAGACGTCAATCATTTATAAAATGTCTATCAATATTAAGTACAATAACTAATCTTTACTGATTTACAAAATAACTTAAGAGAATAAAAGCTTTTAAACTGATACTTTTAAATAAGATAGCTGACAATGAAAAACCCATGGTCTTAGCCAGTAGGGCGTCTGGGTGTAATTTGGACACCCAAATCCTCGAAAATGACCTCTTAGGACACCTAATTGTTTTTAAAAGTAATTTCTTAAAATGTTAATTTGAAACAAATTGGATGAAAAATAGGATGTCCAAAATTCTGGCAATTGCCAGTTTTGGGCATCCAGTCTTGAAATTCTGGCTAAGACCCTGGAAACGAAAAATACAATCAAATCTTACCTTGTTAAGGTTTGCCATGAAAGGGTATAGCAATTACCGTTATTATTGCTACAATGAGGAGGACTATCACAACCCAATAACCTGAAAACAGAAAAAGACGTAAAAGTAGGTATTGGAAAGATCACATGAAATTGTAACAATGAGGCCTTGAAAAGCAACTTTGAAACACAATTTTTGCGCATGAATCATTGAGTTGGGCATCATGCATGAAATCGCAAAAATATTTAAAGGAGAGTTGTGGATAGAGTTCTGATAACCAGTTCTTATTTTTCTATAAATCGCTTTTGTGAGAGAGAATGAATAACCATAATTGTCAGGTGGTTTTGGCTGCTACATGCATGAATGGGTTAACCAGTTACTCTCAACATAAACAATGTCTGTTTCAATAGATATAATCAATTTTTGTATGATACACTGTACATGTTAATAGTATGAACTGCAACAGCATTGAATATCACGTCGATTTTTTCTTTATACCTCTCTTATATTTCTTATTTGAAAAGTGAGAGGAAAGAAAGAAATCCTATTCTCATTTTACATTTAAACAAATATTGGTTTCTTGGCCATTTCTCATTGGATTAAGATTCTTATTTTCAGTTTTATTTGACTGTATTTTATTTGTCTTTATTTCTTCTGTTCAGTTTGTACGTTTGGTTTTGTAATCATTGATTTACTACTTCTACTACTACTGCTGCCACTACTACTATTACTACTACTACTACTACTACTACTACTACTACTATTACTACTACTACTACTACTACTACTACTACTACTACTACTACTTCTTCTTCTACTACTACTACTACTACTACTACTACTACTACTACTACTACTACTACTACTACTACTACTACTACTACTACTACTACTACAGTACTACGACTAATATTGCTATTACTACAGTACTACTATAAAACATAAGTTCATTTCTTAAATATCAATTCTTCTGTAACACACTGTCTATGTACGTTTCAATGGTAATGAGCTATAAAAGCACTGACTATTCTTAGTTTATGTTATTTCATACTACTACTACTACTACTACTACTACTACTACTACTACTACTACTACTACTACTACTACTACTACTACTACTACTATTACTACTACTACGACTAATATTGCTACTACTACAGTACTACTATAAAACATAAGTTCATTTCTTAAATATCAATTCTTCTGTAACACACTGTCTATGTACGTTTCAATGGTAATGAGCTATAAAAGCACTGACTATTCTTAGTTTATGTTATTTCATCAAAATTACATTTTTTTATGGGAATCTTTATTTTTCATTTGGAAAATGAGAAGGGGAGTAATCCTTGTTCAGTTTACCATACATAGAAATACCTTCTTTGAATGTATCTCCCAAATCATTTCCTTAAGTTCTTATTACATCAAGGTTCTTATTCTGAAAAAGTGGATGTCTTTATTGAATTCCCTGCAATTCTCTCCATATTAGTTCATCGTGCCTTTAAATGCTCTAACTCTATCATGTTTCTCATTTTAGAATGTAAATACTTTCTGCACACAGATGGCCTTTTCACTAAGCAGTTTCCAGTGATAAATATTGTTAATGCGTTGGTAAGGAGGAAAGAAGCCCCTTCCTGAGATAAACCTGTTTATCTGAAATTCTGTATCAGAATTGGCCCTGATGTTATTTTCCTGACATGAGTAAGTGTTGGGCCCCCTGGCGTTAACCTTTCTGAAGCTGAGGCTACTTTCATCCAAAGCACAAGGATGCAAAGATGTTTGAAAACCATCTGAACTCTGCCATATTGGTATTCATTGGAAAGCTCTCGCTGAGTAGTCTCAGATGAGTACCCACTTGCTAAGGTTTCAGTCATTTTTAAAAGTTTTTTTGCATTATTTTGAATTGGCCAAATTAGCCACCGGCAGCTTAAGAGTTAACCCTTATGCTGCTGATGGCTAATTTGGCTCATACAAAAAGATGCAAAAAACAAGAAAATGACTGAAACCCTGGCAAATTGGTACTCATCTTAGAGTACTCAGCGAGAGCTATCCAATGAATACCAACATGACAAGGTTTAGATGGTTTTCAAAAATCTTTGCGCCCTTGTGCTTTAGACGAGAGTAGCCTCAGGATTGGAAAGGTTAAGGGGAGGGATGTTTTCTGAAGGAGCCCGTAAATGCCCTGCATTCCCCCCTTGAGCATAGAACCCTCTGCTTCTTTCTTTATCTACCCCCCAGCTCCTTCTCACCATTCACACACCACAAGAGCCACCACAAGATAGGCTTGAAATTGCCTCCTAATCCAATTCTAACTGCGGCACAGACTAATCCCACGCCTTCGCGGACTTAGATCCAGCGCCCCTAATTCCAATTTGTGCAGGGTGATGGGGAAGTAGAGCGAGTGTGGACGACCTGTTTGATGTGTCGCTCCTAACAGGCAGCCCATCTGCAGCAATCATTAGCAGTAATCAGCCAATCAGGTAGTTCATCAGGCGGCCACCGGCAGCCTCCCTGCTCACGGCCTGTTTCGTAACTTAGACATGACTACACACAGGAAATGACTTTTCCATGCTAGAAAAACAGCGCGCTGCTGGATGAGGTTGGTCGGTCTCCGTGTTGGACCCACAAGAGCAGGAACCCAAGCCTATCCTCTTGTTGACAAGATTCCAAACCGGCAGGCCATAATACTCTACCAAAGGCATATAACTAGTGCTATGATCCACCTTTGATTCTACATATAACACCATGCCTCTTTGCTTAACCCTTTCATTGTTTCTGTTAGCTCTACCATTCAGGCCTATGAGTAGTTGACCACCCCGCTAAAGTGACCACACTTTAGCACACTTTAGCATTTAGCAAATCACATACTAACTATGGTCTTATAGTAAAGGGAACCCTCTAAATTGATCATCCCTCTGAGTTGACCAGTTGTGGCAGGTCCCATAGGTGGCCAATTTAGAGGGGTTCCACAGTATTTAACTCATCCCCCTGTTAAGCGAAACTAATGAGTTAAATATAAGGTATCTTGCATCCACTCTCTTGGTTCTTTTTCTGAGATTCTACCCTGAGTAAGAATCTGTAAAATGCATCATGTCATAACTTTTACTTTTAAGGCATCGGTTTCCTTTCCTCAATATCATAGTCTAGACTCTGTACCATCGCTATAGAACATCACACCATGATTACTAAATCATCACTAACTTTCTCCTACAAATGAAATTATTTCCAACAATGGGGGTTGCCTGTAACTTTTTGTTCTGTTTGGATATTGTTAAGGTATCATATTTTTAAGGAAATATCAAAGCATTGAAATTGAAAATTTTAAAGCTGCCAATCCCTAGTAGTCTATCTTTCACTCAACTACCTCCCTCATTATTCATCATGTATATTAACTACGCGGGTCCTTCTATTCTATACTCTAAGGGCCTGTTAAAACTGCTTGTCAAAGGGTTAATATAGAAGAGTAATACTAATATAGCGTACCTTACTGCACTAGTTTCTATACCTTTAGTCTTCTTTTTGTGGCAGTATTCATAACAAATGGCATAGGAATTCCCTGTTTAGTTAAGAGTCTATGCAGATCTACACATTATAAAATACAAGCACAAATGAATTTGAAAAATGCACTTATGCAACCAATATCAACATCTCATAATAACCAAGTTTGACTCTATCCAGTATTATCTCACGTTATAGCCAGAAACCTTTTGAGTGCTCTCATGATACTAGCACCAATATCATTATCTATATAAGTTTATTCAGTGCAGGTTTTAAATTAACAATGGAGCACAATACAGTACTAAGGGGATTGAATGCATATATCACACAAAAAGACTGCTGTCTGTCCTTGCAGGCAAATGATAAGCAGACTTGACTTCCCTGCCACCCATAGTCTTAGCCAGCAGGGCGTTGGGTGCCAGGTGGACGCCCAAACCCTCAAAGGTTTTTGTGAGTAATTTCTTAAAAAGTCATTTTCAAACATACAATTGAATTATTTATCACCCTAATTTAAATCAAATTATATAGATATGGATACTGTAACTTATTTCAATATATAAATACATGTTTATGGTTTTAATCTTTTTGTTAATCTTGAATGCAGCACTGTCAGCTTCAGAAATTCTGCTAATGTTTAGCAAACATCCAGCAGAGACATCTAGGTTGCAATTAAGTCAATTTTATATTTCAAATCTGAGTATATTGTGGTCTCCTTTGAAAAAAAGGACGCCCCAAAAATTTGCAATTGGCAATTTTGGGCACCCAGTTCCTAAATACTGGCTTAGACCCTGCTGCATCGTGCAACATAACCACTGGCCCTGTTGCAAGTTGCAAGTGAATTCGGCAAAAAACGGCAATGGTGCAAGCTGAACAAGACCCTGACTTGCCCTGCTTGGCCAATAATGTTTTGGGCGAAGTCTCATTTTGTTTAACGGAGTGGCGAGGCAAGGGGAAGTGCAGGCGGGCAAGTCAACTTTGGGGGCAGATTGCCCCGCTCAGAAATAATGTTTTGCAACCTTTGTTGCACCCTGTGCTAGCTGTCACCATATGGCGCCATAGTTCCCAATCTATCACCAATACCTGCCTTGTATGTCCATTATTCAGCGCTAAATCACCCCTTGTTTGTGTGATGAATGTAAAACATTGCAGTTGGTGACGACTATCACCCACTTTTTACTTTAAAAAAAGGCTTTATATCCCTTTTTCACACAAATCACTGCCAGTGCCTACCAAAAAGCCTGAAGTTTACTATAAATCACACACAAAGCTGCAGCATAGATCATTATTGTTTTCACATAAAGAACTTTTACCCCAAGTATGAATAGACCTTCCAACCATTAAATTACCTACTGCCTTTAAACATCTTAGCAAGTAAATACTGTTAATGTCTCTTTCTGCACTAAATTATTCTCCAGAATCTCAAGAACTTTTGATGATACCATTTGAAATGCTCAAATTCAAAGTTTGTAAAGGATCTTAAGATAAAAATGTATCATTGGAGGTCTACATGTTAGATATAGTGCTATCTCTTGTGCTTACGCATTAATTAATACATTAAAGGTTCTCACAGGTCATGACATGAAGCATATAGATTGGAGGGTGGCGGCTGGGGTCTAAATACTGAAATGTAAAATGCTCAAGCAAGAGATTTAAATCATTAGGGGGTACTTAAAAAAGAGAAGTTTACAAAAAACTTCTTTCCACATTAACATAAAACAGCACTGGTGGTCTATCACAAAAAAAATCTTCAAACTTATATGAGTGAATTTTAGAGCAACAATGTATTAAAAGGGACACCATGGAAGTGATGTGTGTTCACATTAAGCGTTTTTATTTCAAAGGTTTTCAACAATGTTTAAGCGAAATATATGGGGCTGTGTTATCATTCAGATGTCTCACTGTACTATATCATCTTTTTTACTTTGCCATTTACTGACCAGAATCCTTCAACTACTGAACAGAGAAAAGCACAATATAATGAAATCATAGACTAGGAGGTAGTCTAGTCCAGCCTGGACGGGACATGAGTTAAAGCATTTAACACCTCGTGATCAGTCTGAGGTGGGAGGTACTGGTGACCTCACTCAATCCACAGCAGTTCTTACATAATTCCCCCCCCCCCCCCCTACCCCCAATACAAGGCAGGACTAGCTGCCAACAACAAATCTACTTTCCATGTGTGCAATAAGTTGCCGAGGCATCCACCAGTTATTTCTGGGGGACCGACAACAATTAAAATGAAGCCTGCATCATTTATCACGCAATGGGGCCAACAACTTTAACACAAATCCCATATCATTCATCACCCAACTAACTCTGAGCCGCAAAGCTGATAGGATACTAAAAATCAGATTAAACAAGGAAAAGGAATTTGTCAAGTTTTGTACATCTATCTTGGAGGTGTCTGGATAAAGAGTAGGATTTACTTATCAGCTGCTGCTCTTTTAGCCCTTATGCTGCTGGTGGCTAATTCAAATGACGCAAAAACCTGTAAATATATCAGAAACCCTCTCAAATTGGTACTCATCTGAGAGTACTTAGCGAGAGCTTTCAAATGAATACCAACATGACAGGGTTTGAATGGTTATCGAAAAACTTTGCATCCTTGTGCTTTGGACAAAAGTAGCCTCAGCATTGGAAGGGTTAATATAAGCTTTGCACATTGAGCTCCTGCCGATGACACATGGCTTTTAAATCTGTTTATTTTAGCGGAAAGATTGTCAACTAATCACCCTCATTCCAAACTCATCAGCCAATAGATTTAGGGGGATGTATTTTCTGCGGAGAGATCCGGCCTGAGCTGTACGTAAGGGCTGGCTAAGTCTGGAACTATCCCTAGGAAGCAGGTTCTAAGAAAATGGCCGGGGAAATAGATGCTAATTCATTTTGATCAATTTCTTCTGTCACACAGTGGCCATTATGGTAATATGTGTTTTCACTGTCTGGAGTTCTACTTTACTCTCTCTCTCTCTATTTCTTGCTGGCACTAAATTCCCCGAATACCTGGCAGGGAGTGAGGGAGGGGCTAAACTTTTAATCCTCTTTTTACAGAAATTGTCACAACTAAAATAAAGATCTGATGTCAAATTAGAATGATGGAAGTACAAGCATTGGGACTAACTCTATTGAGGGCCACTTTTAGCATTCAAATAATAGTTGGAAGTATTTTTCTGGGCTGTTAATCAATAGGTTTCATAGAAAACAGGGGAGAGAGAGAGAGAGAGAGAGAGAGAGAGAGAGAGAGAGAGAGAGAGAGAGAGAGAGAGAGAGAGAGAGAGAGAGAGAGAGAGAGAGAGAGAGAGAGAGAGAGAGAGAGAGAGAGAGAGAGAGAGATGGATGGATGGAGGGATGGATGGATGGATGGATGGATGGATGGATGGATGGATGGATGGATGGATGGATAGATGGATGGAAAGATAGATAGTAAGATGCATATATATATATGTATATATATATATATATATATATATGTATATATATATATATATATATATATATATATATATATATATATATATATATATATATATATATATATATATATATATATATATATATATATATATATATATATATATATAAAAGCAAGGCCAGTATCTTTCCAAACCATGCTATGTGTCTGTGTATGTATTGAAACGCTGCTGTCGGTGAACAGGTCATCATTATGTAGCAGGGTGTCTTGCCATAATGGAAGCCATTTCCTGGCTCGCCGGCATCACTAACAACTCATTGCTACTCTATCTTCCAACCTGCACATGTTCACTGGCACCAATAAACATAATAAAGAGAAATAAATTGAATTAACCCTTTATTCATCCCACCACTAGGGAGACCTGTGAGGAAACTGCTCTGCCATAGAGAGTTCAACCATGTCAGTGTTTGGCAGGCTTCGATATATCAGGCATGGATATGCAGGGGCAAGGATCTCGGCGGGACCTGTTCTGCCTGTCCAAAAGACAAAATTTCCTGAAAACCTTCTTTATGACAGGCAAAAATGTTTATGACGAATTTTCAATTTTTGACTTTTAGGGGGTAAAAACCATCTTCTAGGACACGACTGAAGTGTAACTTTCTTTTTTTGACATAATAGGGAATAAAATGTAGTTAGTATAATTTTTGAAGTAGATGCACAGCTAAATCTGGATCGCCTAAGTTTTGGAATTGATGTTTTGGACAGGCAGTTTAAAAATACTGGCTAAGACCCTGTGCAAGGGGGGGGGGGGGGAGACAAAGGAATCATCCATACCCACCCAATCCGACAAACTGTATGTATGTACTTGACTTGCATCATTTTGCTGATGATTTTAATTTGCCATTGCTTGTTTGGGATGTGGACGTCAATACAAAATTAATTTGAAGAGGAGTTGTTAAGGCCAACAGCAACACCAACTGTCAGCCAGATTTTGAATACAGCTTAATGTAAAATACATTTCCTTGTGTGCCAGAAAATGTGAAAGTTCCATATTTGAATGGATAAATGAACGTGGTTATTGATAGCAAAACTGACAACAAGTCTATCATTTTTCTAAGACATATTTGAGGCTAAGCCAAGCTAGTCTGTTTCGAGCAAGTGAAATTCCTGCAGTCAATGTCAGTCTTATGCTTGAAACTAGCAAACTCAAACTGTTTTATTAGATGTGTCATTTCTATGTAGGGTTATTCTATCATTTTGTGGCATCAGTTACTAAGTACACATTCCAATCATAACTGCATTTTTTATCAATCCAAAAATATTATTTTCCAAAGATATGAATCAAGACTTGTGACGCATTTCCTAGCTTCACATTCAATTGTTATGGCAAAAAACAGCAGAGAGACATAAAATTAACAGAAATTGGTAGATCTTAACCACTAGTTTCGCCAGGGGACTAGGTCATAACACTTATGATGCAAAAATGACTCTTCTGTGTGTATATTTAAGCATGATTTTATTTCAAAACTTGGGGTGTCCTGAGGGGTGATTTCTGAAGGTTTGGGTGTCCAAATGGCACCCAGATACCTTGCTGTCTAAGACTATGGCTTTATCCATTTGCCTTGATTTGGAATTGGAATTTCGTGTTTTTTGTCACTTTTTCTGCCATAGTGCGGCTAAGTTGTGACTAGCCAGTTGTAACTGGTGGAGGAACCGCAGTACCCGGTGAAAACTACTGCCTTACCCCAAGTCACTGGCAACTTTCTCACAAGCCCTGGGTGGGATTCTAACCCAGACAGTGATGAGAGACAGCTAGCAGTCAGTGGCAATGCCTTAGACCACATGGTCATCAGGGCAGGCCCTCAGTGGTGAGAGACAGCTAGCAGTCGGTGGCAATGCCTTAGAACACACAGCCATCAGGGCAGGCCCCTATTCATTTGCCTATGATATGTTTTCTATAATGTGAATATTGCAAAAACTGTGAACATTTCAGTTTAAATATTCAAGGTGCATTTCCAGGAAGTAGTGATCATATTTATTGTGTATTTCAATTTTCAACAAACAAAAGAAGGCAGAATTAAGCAACAGTATTAGAACCTCTTCTACTCTTTAAGTGGAATTACCCTATTTTTTATTGATGTTTTTCAGCATGTTACCAAGTTTTCAAACATCAATAGTTTTGATGACTTGAAATCATATATCATAAAAGGCAGGCTATGTTCTTGAAAAAAATTATCAAAGTAAGCCCTTGTTGCTAAGATATGGTCAGGTAAACAGGTCACTTTTTGTGTGCTTCTGTGTACAAACACAGATGTCATGAAAAATTGAAAGAACCTGTTCAAGGTTATGTAGTTTTAGAATCTAACTACATCTGTGAGGCAACATTCACTGCTATAAGGATATAACTCAGTGTTATAAGAATAGCAAGTTGTTGCTATGATAGGAAAGTTCAGCTTATCCTTTTTATAAGAAAGTGTTTTGAATATGATGGATACCTTTGATGTAGTAACTAGTTCAAGATAACAGCATGGCATGAAATAACAGCAAACTTTGGCTTATACTGGAAATTAACTTTTAATGACTATCATTGTCAAACCCTCAATTACTAGAAAAAATGACATAAAAGGAAGAGAGGAGGAAGATGAAGAGGACAAAGAAGATGAAAGAGAAGAAGAAGAAGAAAAAGAAGAAAAAGAAGAAGAAAAAGAAGAAGAAGAAGAGGAAGAAGAAATAGAAGAAAAGGAAGAAAAAGGGAAGAGGAGAAAAGGAAGAAGAAAAAGAAGAGAAGAAAGAGAAGAGAAGCAGACAGAGAAGGAGAAGTAGAAAAAGGAGAAGAAAATGAAGAATATCAAGAACAAAAAATAAGAGGAAAAACGCACCAGCATTATGAGTACTAACAACAACAGAATCAATGAAACAAATCATCAACAGCAACAATAACATAATACTATATACAGCAATACTCACCACAGGTATTAGATTTCTTATCAACAATTTTGATGTGTCTAGTTTCTCTTAGTAACCGTTGAGTTGTTGTATCTGTATGGTCTGTTATGTCATCAATTATTTCTGAAATAAAGAAAGCAGTATTACTACATATATTTACAATTTATAATTTATTCACAAGAAAATGTAAAGTAACCATCTCATTGAAATTCCATAAAAGTGAAAAACGAAACCTTTTTTTTTCTTTTTCATTGATGAGTAAAAAGGAAAGATAAATGTCTGGCAATATATACCAATATAAAGCAGATTGAAATGCAAAGTAACCCAAGCATAACAAAAACATGTTTGTGATGGGAAATATCTTATAACCTCCATTTTAATGAGTCCCTTTAGGCCACTGCAATTTATTTACTTGTCTTACGTGCTCAGGAGGTAGGAAATGAGCCATTTTGGAATAAAAAAAAAGTTGAAAAATGTGACTTTTTTATTAAAGTCTGGCGACTAGGACTGGTAGCGATATGTTTCTACCAGCCTATTCTCAACTGAATAAAATCAATCAATCTATTAATCCCTGTAACCTGAAGGGTGGGAGGTATACATCCTCAAGTCTGAGGCTCTACTACAGCAATGATAGCTTCCTGTAGTTGAATGAATCACACTTACAAAGAATATTCTTAAAACTTGCACTTTTTTTTTTTTTTTTTTGGAGTCTGACAGAAAATTTCAAAACCACTTTCGTCCGTAAGACACCAAAGATGACTTTTTTTGGGGGGGTCTGACAGGATTTTTTTTCCAAAAAAAGCTCGTAAGACAAGTAATTAAATTGGAGTGGCCTTATAGAAAGGTTTCAAATGATGGCCCTCCACAAGGCCTACTAAAACATTTACTTTGCATATAATTCAATTTATCGTACAGATAATCTGCTTTAATCTCATAAGACCATCAAGAATTAAATTACTTAGTGATATATGTGTATTTCAACATCATACTTTAGAATATTCTTGAAAGTGATAATAGAAAAAGTTTTAGCAAAGGGACAAAGTTGCCTGGTTGGGAGATATTTAAATTCTCAAAGGTGAAAAGTAAATCCCAAGATTTATGTTCTTTAACTTCTAAAATGTAAGAAGTTTATGACTTTCTATGCCCTCTTTTGGTAGAGGTATGCGAGAAAATATTCAAATAATCACTGTGACAAAAATGAGGTGCTGAAAAGAAAGCACTTGCCTCTGAGAATATTTCTATATCATGGTCATAAATAAAGCTTCTCAACCTATCCAAAATGTCCTATCCATGCTACTATCTGAACCTTTTGAACGAGGGAGTTACGGAGTGAACTTATGTGGAGGCACTGACTATGCTTCAAAAGAACCTAATGCTTTTTTATGACATTTTTGTCCAGATCTGATAGTTGGCGAGTGAATAGTGATATGTAGCCACGCACACATCCCAGGCTTAAAAGCTAGATCCCTTGGCAAACATGCAATTTATAAAGTACATGGTTTATCTCAGTTGGATATTCCGTCGTGTCTCAGGGTCACATACCATATCAGTGATATAAAGTCTCCGCTGAGACAGCAAGACCCGTGGCCTTGTCGGCCATTGTAATGCACTGGTGTAGCGGAGAATGAAAGGGACTGATAATATCTTATCTATCAATGTTATGGGATAGCGCAAAATTACCAGCAAGATCCAACCTCCTTTCCACACCTACCTACCACTTAAATTTGAGTATATATATATATATATATATATATATATATATATATATATATATATATATATATATATATATATATATATATATATATATATATATATATATATATATATATATAAATATATATATATATATATATATATATATATATATATATATATATATATATATATATATATATATATATATATATATATATATATATATATATATATATATATATATATATATATATATATATATATATATATATATATATATATATATATATATATATATACCTTAAACCAGCTAGCCCCCAAAATCGGTAAAAATATTCATTTTTTGTCCAGCCAAATCATTGCGCGAAATATGATAAACTTTAACACTATAATCTAAGGGTATTAAAAAACAAGCCGTCCATTCATTTTCAAGGTATTAATCTGTATAAAAAAGTTCCACCCTCCGCAGGTGAATAACTACCCTTTACAACTAACATGACCAAGTTCATCAGAATTCATCAAAAGAATTTTTGCTATGAGAAACAAATATTATTGACATCATAGACAAATGTTAAACTTTTCAACCACATCAACCTCACATTTTAATCATCTCAGACAAAAAAAAACTATTTGAAGTAACATATTTAAGTATAATTTGATTTAAAACTCCATTATATATGAAAACAAAATCAACAACATGTAATACAGAGTATAGCAGGAAATCATATACTTGTGATGAAGAACACTCTAGTTATTTTTTCTTGTTTAAGAAAATACTCAATTTTTCATTTTTATTATCATAAGTATCTCTCTGGGTAAGTGGGGTGGCAAAATAGCACTTAAGATACAGACCACACTGGAGAGAGCTGTCAGAAGTCAACTTACCATTTTGTGTTTCAACTTCATCACCAATGTCTAGGGCCATTTGCTTTTGCCGTGAAAGGACATGCGATAGCGCCTCTAAGCCTTGATCTTGCTCTAATGAAAAGAACATAAAACACTGAGTGAGGAATGCATGTGAGTTGACTGCTAGAGGAGTAAGGGAGAGGGGGGGGGGGGGGGAGGGGGAGATGATGAGAAAGGTTGACACATGTGGTGAGACATGTCAGTGGTGATTGTCAGCGGTATAATATTGCTGATGTATGCCACCCTAACACTCGGGGCCAGATACTTATACCACACGCTCACTCACTCTCTACACGCTGAGTCGTAAAACTGGCAAGATTTTCCCACTACTTCCTAGAAAATGCTCATATATACACATATATACACCCAAACGCACACACACATACATAAAACTAGTAAGATTTTCCCACTACTTTCATCAAACACATATACATAGGCATATATATATATATATATATATATATATATATATATATATATATATATATATATATATATATATATATATATATATATATATATATATATATATATATATATATATATATATATACAGCCAAACACACACACACACATAAAAGTAGTAAGATTTTCTCACTACCTCCATCAACAGTACATACATAGGCACACATGTATACAGCCAAACACACACACACACATACATAAAACTAGTAAGATTTTCCAACTACTTCCATCAAACTTATATACATTAGGCACACATAAATATGTAGCCAAACACACACCCACATACATAAAACTAGTAAGATTTTCCCACAACTTCCTAGCAAATATACATACATAGGCATACACACATATACACCCAAACACACATCAGTGTCCTTGAATTAACTGAGAAACTTTTTAAACGATCGAAGATAAAATGAAATCATACATATTCTGAAATTTTCAGGAAATTATGATGGAGTTTACATTAAACACGTACAAAGAATTTGGGAATTTTCCTCTCTAATTCAGATATTTTTGATGTACAATTCAAAATCTACTTTAAAAATAACTTTTCTTTAAGTAAAATGGAAAAGAGTTACATGTATTGTGAATTGTGCTTTAGTTCAACAAAGTATGTGGATTGAAGGTGACCTTTTGAAACTGACATGTGAAAATTCCAACCATAGTTTACTTTGACAGGCAACCATTAAGAATACATTCATTAACCCATTTATGCCTGAACCTCTCTTTGACAAGTGTCAATAAGACATATGATCGATACTTGGATTACAAAAAAAAAAAGTAATTAATCATACATTCACAAAATCTTAACAAAAACGAGTTTGTTCTGAACAAAAGTTTTTCTTCACATACTTTCTGAAACAAAAATGTTTGTCAAAAAATATTACCAAGCAGGATTCTTTTTAGAGTTACAGAAGAAAGGAAGGAATGCATTTTTACATCGCTTTCAATGGCTTAGGTCATATAGCAACAGCATGAATGGGTTAAACATGAATACTATTAGTAACATAAAGGAAATATGATTTGTTCGAATGGGAGTTAATATGAGTAGAGATATAAATAATTTATGTAACCCTAGGTAATGTACCGCTCTGAAATGAGGTATAAAATCAGAGTTACTTTGTGTTTTACTGTTCTATTCCCAACTACCGGGGTGCAACAAAAGTTTGGCTCCAGATCCCGCTGAGAGAAAAACATCCTGTCACACTTATCAACACAGAGAGTCTACTGCGTACATAACATAACATACTCAAACAATAATATTGTTGAACAAGATATCATCAGTCTCAGGAATGCAGTATTCTGTTCCCTCTATACTAAGCATGTATGCAGTGTCTCCACCTATACCAGACACTGGAACTAAATAGTGCCCTTGCCATAAATGGTTGGCACACAGCACCTCATCCAAAGTGCTGACATCTATTGGTTGATCTAAGAACTAAAACTGGATTTAAAAACTTCTGTGGACTGGTGGCAGCCATTGGATATTATACTAATAGCTGGACCCATGTCTAGGTAATCAAAAGATGCCGAACTCAAGCTCTTGTATCAACAGGCCATACTTCATAACTTTGCTGTTTTACAATGTGCCATCACCATGAAGAGTGCTATTTATGTATTATGTATCAGACTCTAATATGCTCGTAGATATCTGAATTAGAGACTTGCACAAGTCTTTAATAATTTACAGCACCTTAAAGCTCCTGAGTGACCATTAAATGTTCCATTATTATGATATAAGTTATATTTTATCATCATATTTCTATACGAAACTTTTTATAAAAAGATTAGAAAGTTCATTGAGATAGCAGGTACGCTGAAAATGAGTATCGAATTTAGGAAAAAAAGTATGGATCAAATATACATTATCAATTTATGGTAATGCTTTATATTCAGTCTGAAAGGAAAAATAATTTCCTGCCCACTCAAAAGGATTAAGATTTGGACTCTGGGTGAGTTCTCACAGGTTCCAAAATACCTAAAAAAAAGGCTTCGGGTATTTGCGCAGGGCACTAAGAACTCATTCCTGTCACTTATAAGTACTAGTCCATAACTGCAGTTCCTTTTAGCAATTGGAATATTGCTTTTCATCACATTTATATCATATTGTGGCTAATTCATGATTAGCCAGTTGTAAGTGGCGGAGGAAACCGGAGTAGCTGGCAAAAATCACCACCTATCCCCAAATCACTGGCAAGTTTCTCATATGCCCCAGCAGGGTTTCGAACCCAGGCAGTGGTGAGAGACAAATAGCAGCCAGTGGCAGCTCCTCAGACTGCTTGTCCATCAGGGCAGGCCTTTCCTTTTGACAGTTTTTTTATTATGGAATATGACCCTGTTGTGATAATGACTGATGATAATGATGGTAACAGAATATCCGAGGCAATAGCATCAGGATTATTTATGGTAAGAGAAGTGCCATGAAGCATATATAATCATATGTATTATAATACAATATTTATGATAGTAGAGGTATATGTAACAGAGAAGATATCAGCATATTGAGGATATATATCTGGTGTAACCATCCTGTGCCTTTCTTTCTTTACCTTATCAATCATGACATAAATACTGCATATACAAATGATGTAGCTTCATCAGAGTTCAACAATAATCATGTAAGTATAGTTGTCCAGAAGGAAAAGACTAGAAATTTGCGCCTTTAGAATTTTTTGCAGTACAAAATGCTAACAATATACATCTGACTAATATTTCTAATATTACTGCCTGCACTGTTCACATCAAAATGTCCCTTAACATTTACCTTTGTGCAGAGATGTTTGTGTAGCATGTAGGTCAATTCAGGGTTTTAGCCAGCATTTTAAATATGCTTATCTGAAACAGCATTTCCAAAATCTTAGCCCACCAAGATTAAGTACTCAGCTACTTCAATTCCTTATACCAACTACATTTAATAGCCTATTGTGTCAAGAAAGACAATTTACACTTCAGCCATGCCACAGAAGATGGTTTGTTAGAAACAATATTTGGACTCACATGTGCTCTTATTGGGACGAATACGGTAATTGTTACTCACCCCGTATCACTGATTGTTGCTGTTGTCTGATATCTCCAAATGAAAGCCCTTGTAAATCCTCTGGTTCCTCTGCAGCTCCCCAGGGGTCATGACTTAACCCTGCTGAGCCTCGTGAGAGTAACTGCGATCTGCAATGTGTACAGTACATCAGCATGCAGAAAGAAGGCAGGTGCTTTGTGCAATTATTCAAAAATCAAATAGCCAATAAACATCAATTTGTATTGAAATACTGTATAAAATGTTAATTTTGCACACATGAAATAATGTGCTCTGTAGGCAGCAGCTTATGATGTGCAATTCATTTTTGCGTACTGATGTTAAATGACAAGATATGATGTCAGCATATCATATGACACTAGCATAGGGATCAGATACAGGTGAACTTGGATATGACGGACCACTGTATGACAGATTTTTGCATATGACGGACGATATGCTTGGTCCCAGTCCGATGCATGTCAAGTATTTGTCATATGTATACGACGGATTTTGCATATGACGGACCATATTTCCTGGTCCCATTGAGTCTGTCATATCCAAGTTCACCTGTATACACATAATGGTGCACAATTGAATAAATGTGAACTCCAGGGGTATGCAAAGTATGCATGAATTAAGCTGCTGCAATATTAACATGGTATACAGTATAGGTAGACAGTGCAAATTCAGGATATCTGTGTTGGTAGCTTAGGGGGTTAATTTAAATCAGTTTTTCCTCTACCCTGCATTTATTTGACTAGTTAGCCCATTCAAAGTAAATATAACCTGAAAGGTCTTTGGACAAGGTACACAGCAAGCATCACAAATGTACCCTCCCAGAATGGTGTAATATTTCTGTCAAAAATGAGAAAAAAAGTGCATTTTGAACTTCTAGATTGCATAACTTTGAAATTTTTTAAAAATAACTGTGATACAAATACCAAATCTAAGCAAATCCGTTCCCATTTGATACCCCAAAATGCTTGTTAAAAGCGACTATGTTTTGTTGAAATTCAATATGGAGAAAAGAGCCAAGAACGTGCCCTGCCTGTGTGCAACCCTATAGGAGTTTTTATCTCTTACCCTGAGCAGTAATAAACAGTAATAGTTGGTTTGATTATGAGGATGAGGGTGTAGGCTTTAGAATATATAAGAATCTCAAAATGTCCATATATTCACGAATTAACAACAAAGGCCAAAATTAATTTACTTTCATTAAAATAATTTTAGTTTCCCCTCAGCCCAATAGGTGGCCCTACATGACATTCCAGTTGTAGGACAATACTGTTGGCATAGATGGGTACTGTTTAGCATGTAATAAATCATTTTCAAAACTGAAATTTGAACCAATAAGAATTTATTTTGATACCTGCACACTAGTATAATATACATGCCAGTACTAGACAATTAAGCTTGTCATATCATCCAGGGCAAGTATCAACATCATTCATACACAAGTAAATCAGAAAGACAAGTAAACTTCACTTAATATCAGGGCCAACAATGCTATCAGTTCAACATTTAACTGATAATTCCTTTTGGAACATTATTTAAAATTATTGGTTCAGATACACAAAACTGAATAGCTATTTGTCCGAAAGGAGTAGATCTAAACCATGATCATTGGTCACTGTAATACAGGCAGAAAAACTCCTGGAAACTTATAAGGGAGGCAGTTATACTAAGAGGCAGTTATAAAGAGAGAGGTTAGCTCATTCACATCTGGAGCATAAACATAGTGGGAGACCTATTAATATATCTTGATATCTAAGCAACATCTTGAGAAATATCTTCAATAAAGCAATTGCTTTTTTGGGGGCTTATTATTCCCTCTTCAAATATAACTCTTTTTGTTGAGTTTTATCAAAAAGCTGTGTGAGTGCTTTTCATAAAACAATAATCAAATAGTTCTAATCCTGGTCCTGTAATGATAGCAACATCTTTTCATCACCGCACTACCATGCCACCTATTGACAATATTTGATACTAATTGAGGTGAATGAAAAAGACCTGAGTAGTGCGGTCAAGATTCATAAACCAAATGAAAACATAACAACAACAGAGGTTTCAAGTTGGTTCTAATCCTGGTCCAATTATTGGCAACACACATTCACCACTGCACTTTCATGCCACCTATTGACAATATTTGATACTAGTTGAGGTGACCTAAGTACTGTGGTAAAGATTCAAAACCAAATGAAAACACAACAACAAAAAGACTTAAATAATGAACATCATCCCATGCAGAGTTTGTTTGTTTCCAGACGAAACAAGAGTTTAATTAATAAAGGAGGTTATGAAAAAAACAATTCTTGCTCATGCTCAAACAGCATTTTTTTAACTGGGAAAAGAAGCATATTTCTATGGTATAAGATATTCTTCCTGCTTCTACACTGTCAAAAATATTAAAACACTAAAGGCCTTAGATCCATTACTTAGGGGTATATATTGTCAAAATACCTTTTCCAAAGTTCAACAAATAGCGGATTGATTGGAGGAGTTGAAAAAGATACTGCAATACCTTCAATGCAGTCCTTTTAGCAACAAAGTTTTACTTTGATTAGATTTGTGGTTGTGTTATACTTCATAACATCTACTTATCTACTTGCAATATCCACATTGGCTCCAAATTAAAGCTTACTCAAAAATATGAGTTTAATTTGAATTAAAGGTAAGTTGTGCATGGTTACAATTACAAAAAAATTAGATCTTAATATTACACAAATTACTGTATTACACTTAAAAAATTTATTTTGAGGTCTCATTCGTTGATATAAATTTCAAACTATGATAAGAAAGTTGTTGATTCAAGTGAGAAAAGTAATCAATCAATTGATATGCATTGAAATATATATAGAAAAAATATATTTCAGACATTTATTTTTCTCATTTGGTGAGGTGCATTCTTATTTCTTATAATTGAAAATATACATTCTGATGTACAATGTCTGTAATGATTAATCAAATATGTGGCTGAGGCCATGCTGACCTCCAGGTGCTATCTTAAAGCTTTAAGTAGGAGTGAAGTAGGGTATTTAAAGCTAATCATATGCTGAGAGGCAAGGATAGAGCAGAGCAGTGTTGTAGGGGCTGGGATGGAGAAGCATCTGCATGGGATGAAATACACCAAAACCGAGTACGCTACTTTTCTGACCTGCCCCCCATGTCCTCCCTGTCGTTTCGAGACGCCTCGTCCAGCTGCTTTTCCTTCGTCATCAGATTGTCCAGCATCACCTGGCGTCGCTCAACCTCTCTCTGCGTGCTGGAGCAGGGGTTAAGGTACATAACGCCAATTCTTTATACTGTGTTGCATTACCAATATACATTTTCACTCATTAGACACACATTTTTTACAACCAAATTGTTATCTCTGTTCACAGAACTGAGATCTAAACAGCTATTCCTAAATCATTTACTTTTTTCTTTACTTTTTTCTGTAGATATCCATTTTTTTATGAATCTAGTCATGCAACATTTTTTTGCATTTAAGCTTAATTTCCATCCACCCAACTGATTGTCAATTTGAACATAAATCACTCATTTACCTTCCTATCAACATGTAGCCATGAATGTTAAAGAATTTCTAAAATTATTCTTGAAATATCAATATACCCTCACTTTCTGTAGTGACACAAAAAAATAGTTAATGGTTCTTGGTCACAAGGATGCTATAGCATAAACAGCGACTTATATTTGTCATTGCAAAAGAGGAGTGAAAGTCCTGGGCAAAATCCAAACTTTTAATTAAATCAAAGTATAATGATTTACTTACTTTTACAAGTTTACATTTTTCATTTTGAGAAAAAATATAACAGACACATTTTAATTGTGAAATGAACTGATGAAGTACAAATATAATTGTAATTACCTTTTTGCTCAAAAGATGGCGCTTCATGACACTATATTTATGACACAAGAACTTGCTCTAGAATTTGCATGGATGACCAATGCGATACTTAAGTTAGCATTTGATTGATTACTTTCAAACTTGGGATTAGCTTAAAAATGGATGAATAAGTCTGCACTAATTAAATTCTGCATTCACCCGATTTCAGAATATTACTTATCAAAATCTCAAGAAATATCTATAATCATAAATGCTAAGTCTACTTTTATCCAAAGCACAAGGATGCAAAAAAAATTGAAAATCATCTAAATGCTGTCATGATGGTATTCATAAGATAGCTCTCACTGAGTACCCTCAGATGAGTACCTCTATGCCAGGGTTTACAATATTTTTCACTTTTTTGCATCATTTTGTAATGGCAAAATTAGCCACCACCAGCATAAGGGTGAATGAAGTATGTATGTATGTGCCAGTGTGTCAGATTGTAAAAGAAGTGTTCTACCTTTCTGGGGTAAAGCGAAATGTACACTTGTTTGAGTGCAGGTAAAGGATACATGTGGTATGATGAAGAGGCTCGGATCAACTGCTGCTTTAGCCTACCACTTTCTGAGGAAAAGTCCTTCATTGAGCTCCTGATCTGTGCAGATAGCTGTGGAACAAAATACAAGTGATTAGGTAACAGCAGGGACCTCTAACTCATAGGGATAGATGTCTCAGGTAACAGCAAAATGATGCAGAAAAGACAAGCACTTTAGAACCCACATGAAATATTTAGGCTGTCTTGGATTAGAGCTAGTGCTGGGATGATTTAATTGTTTTGCCATGATTTCTGATTGATCCATTACTTAAATTAAAGATCGATCTTTTTCGATTGTAATCTGCTCACATGGTTGAAGTTTCCATTCAAAAGGAGCCTTATTTACCATGAAAACCATCCATAAAAGTAAACGATTATTGTAATAAACATGAAGTATGAGTTCCTCACCATTTATCATCCAAAATTTAGGATTAATCAGCCATATATCAGGCATTGGCAATAATCTATAATAATCGATTAATAGCTCAAATATGTGGACGATATGGTTGGAAATCGGTTGCAATTTCATGATTGATAATTTCATTGCAGCCAACCAATCGATCATCATCAGTTCTTCACACTTTTTTTTGGTAATTGGGTACTTGAAGTCTGGTGTAACTCAATTACAAATGGAGACACTTCCAACCTGCTCCAGCATGCACCCCGACTTGCATAATTTGGGATGATACCTCAATAGCAGTCCATGATTTCCTTAAGCCCATTCAGTTTTCTAAAATTTTGAACACTCTTACTTCAAATGAAGTGTTTTGAAGCTTCATAGCAAGAGAGCTAACATTTTGCTAGTCATTTAGTTTTAGTTTTCACCAATAGGTGCCGCCTATTATTATCAATCCCGTTTCATAATCAATAAATCGTTATAAAAGAGGCAACCAAGGAATCGCCGATTTATAATCGATGATCGCCCCACCACTAGTGGACGATTTATCGAGCTGAAATTTTCCAACGATTCCAAGCACTAATTAGAGCCATGTAACAAAACACACTGAAAACCCATTCCTCAAACTGCCAAATTTGACTACCAGTTTCTAAATCCTGACTAAGATCCTGTCAAGTTGACAGATATGAATGAATGTAGGTATAGTATACCTTTGCATAGTTGGCACTATTTTTCTGTTGTCTGCCCCGCTCGTTGATCTTTTCCATGACCTCCTGGCCCAGCTGGGCACAGGCATCATATTCAGCTAGCCTGAAAAAAGCGAACATAAAAATAATTAATTATTTTGATTAATTTCTTAGTCCTACTGAAAAAATCTCCTAGGGAGCACAGGGTTTCTTTCCTAGGGGCCAAGGGGCATATGCCCCTAGATTTTGCTGTGGGCCCTTAAATTGTTCAGACTAGGGGCCCAAAATAGTATGTATATTAACTAGGAATCCTGTTTTTGACCACTATTTTTTTTTATCAAAAAAACTTTTTAGGGCCCCTAGCCTAAAATCTAAGTGTCAGGCCCTGGAGCAATTAAAATATAGAGTTAGAAAATGTAAGTACAAAGTGTAGACTGAAACTTTTTCTCCAAAACAAAAACCTAATATCTAAATCATCCAGCTTGGAATATCAAACATTTTCAATACTTAAAACTAAAAATGTTCCCCCGGAACTAGGGATGGTCCGATTAATCGGACATACTGATTAATCGCTCATTCAACCTCTGATTATGATGATCGATTGCAATTTTATAAGATCGATTATTTCAAAAGTTTTTTGAAAAAATTAATTGTATCTAGAAACAGCCTTTTGTTCAAGTGAGAGACACCACATAAGCCTGCACAATCTTAATTAATATCAAGTAGTACTGTAACAAGTAAAACTAAGGGGTTCAAGAGGTATCTGAAGAGAGTTAGATTAGCTCCTTTACAAAAATGGAGCCAAGAACCCTTGAACAAGCCAAAACTACTAAAGGAAAATTGCGCATATACAACTTCGATTATCAATCGATCATCGGTCGTTCAGATGGACTGATGATCGATCTTGAAAATTGTGACCGATTCCGAACACTACCCGGAACAAAAATCTAATTGTTCAGTCATCCAGTTTTGAATATTAAACATACAGTTTATCCCTATGAAATCCACTTCAATAGTTTCCATAAAATAGTTAAAATTAAGATTAATCATAAGAAATCAGGACTGTATCATGTTGACAGAATCACCCTTGGCCCTAAGGTCTTGCCAGCAGGCTTCATTTTGACAACCAAATCCTTTCAAACAAACATCAAGATATTTCTAAATATTTCAACTCTATTTAAAAGTCTTTCTTCTAAATAACTATAGAACTATAAAACATAAAACCCTTTTTGACACAATAGGCTATAAAATGTAGTTGGTATCAGGATTTGAAGTAGATTGGTAGCTGGAAGGGCAGAAATGTTGGTATTGCTCTTTTAGACAGGCATTTTTAAAATCCTGGCTAAGACACTGCATCAACCAAAACACTCATTAATTTTTAGTTTACCCACTAGTTCCCACTACAAGTCCTTTATTCAAAGTCATCTACTCCATATAGTTGTGTACTAAAGACACCAGGCTTATGTGTCCCAACACTCTAGTCTACTGGAGCTACTGGTCTTAAAGTAGTGTTTTTTTTTGTTTGGGTGGAAGGAGGCTACCGTTCACATCAAGCCCTGCCCAGATACATTATAGACTGGTACCATAAAGGTGGTTGCTTTTTAATTATTATTTTTTTCAAAAATGGTTTATTCATAGCAACAGCTCTTTGTACAAAAAGACATGGCTCCTTAAGATGGCTGCACAGTATGAGACCCTTGGTCTTCACAGGTCTTATGATATTGTCACAGGGGAAACTTTTGACTTATCGAGGGGTCTTTAAGGATGCACTGCTCAGAGATTGGGGAAAGGAAGTGAGCAGTGCCCCTCGATTAGATTGAGCTGCTAGCCATTGGAAAACATGACTGCAGCCAGGAGCTTGGCCAGCTAATGACAATACACACCATCTCCCCTGATGAGATCACTGAAAGAAAAAGAAGGACAGCTTCCTGTTTTTGAAGTTAATTCTCCCTGTCTGACTATCTCTCTCTCTCTCTTCTGTCTCTATCTCTTTATAACCCCATGTACAGGTATTTATATGCAACCCAGTAAAGGATTAGTCAGTTGTAATTAACAAGTATTCATTAAGGGTGACAGCATTTAGAGTAGGACACCTTACTAGAAACAGGTATTTAACTACCCGGAGACAGAGATTGTGAGTTATAGTCATGTACAGGGAGATACTGGTGGTTTAGGCTATGGACTTGAATAAATACAAGTATGTATAACTACATAATATAATAATATTTGTCATATGTACTCTTTGGCCTATTCCCATCAGAACACCTGTATAGGTGAGCCTTAAAGACCCCAAGATAAGTCACTAATTCCCCTGTGACAATATTAAAGGGGCCCTAATGAGCCCATACATGACAGAGTAAATGTGAAAGCAATTAACTTCAAAAACAGGAAGCTGTCCTTCTTTATCTTTCAGTGATCCCATGAGGGGTGATGGTGTGTATTGCCATTAGCTGGCCAAGCTCCTGGCCAAGCTCCTGGCTGCAGCCATGTTTTTCAATGGCTAATAGCTGAACCTGATTCAGGGGCACTGCTCACTTCCTTTCCCCACTCCCTGAGCAGAGCATCATAGACTGCAGTGGTCAGTACAATCTTGAGCTCTTTGCAAAAGTTGCATAAAAGTCTTGAATCAAACAGGAAAATGGTAAACGCATGTGCAGCAATTGGCTACACACAAAAAGACAGGACAGTGGTGGTATAACTTTAATAGTTTCAAAATACTGGTAATTATTTTCATTCAGTAGCTTGACTATATAGTCTGTCTGACTCGAGTTTGGCAACGCTTTTCACACTTTTTTGTGACAAAACATTCGAGTTTGTCATCCAAACATGGCAAGCCTTTTTGGAGCACTAATATGTGTATGTATAAATATACTTTTTGTCTCAACTCTGCAAAATATTACTTTTGCTCATTAGGTCCCATTGTACAATTTGCCCATTGTCAAAAATATTATCTCGCGTGTTTGCAATTGTTGGCAATGGGCAAATTTTACAATGGGACCTAATGAGCAAAATCAACATTTTGCGGAGTTGAGACAAAATGTACGTTTACTCATACATGTATTAGTGGTCCAAAGAGGTTTACCAAGTTTGGCTGGCAAACTTGAACGTTTTGTCACAAAAAATGGAAAAAGCTGTCGCCAAACTCGAGTCAGACAGACTATAATATAAGCATCTAGGTATATGCATTAAATGTTTAAAAGTAAGCCAGAATTAGATGTGTTAGTATCTTTCCCTATTCTACTAAGTTGACACTGCTAAGTTTTGTCACTCAGTTTCCACATCTTGACCATCATATTTCCCTCTCCAAATGAACATGGGCAGCAATTTTTTGGATGGGTGTGATGATGATGACGATTGTGATTGGTAAATGCATTAATCTATCGTGGTCAACTCCCTATGGAGGACCTACCAAGTATGATATTCTCCTCTGCCCACTTGTCACCCTTGGGCCTTTTGTTTCCCTATGCGATTCCTATCCCAAACACTAGCCATGCTTCTAGCATCAGGTTTGTCCCCACCTCTGCCTTGGTTGATTAGTTGAATGGTTGGTAGGGAGGACCTATGGAGAGATCCTCTTCCACCCAGGACACTCGACACTCCAGCGCCTTAGGCTTCCTTCGTGTTCCCCATCCCCCCATGCTTTTTGTCATGCATCCAGCATCAGGTCTGGGCCCTCCCTAGCCGGGGCCGACTCTAATACTCATTTTATATATTGACGTTATTGGTATTAGAGTCGGGGGAAGCCCGTATACCCTACAATGTTATTTTTCAATCTTCCCAAATTTCTCCGTCGGTGTCAAAGTTACCTCATACCTGACTGCACTAGGATGACTTATATGATCTAGCAATGCGTGCCGCTAACTTCGTGTGTCGGTAAAATCACTGTTAACGGAATGGTAGTCCAAAGATTTCTTGAGAAGATTTGTTTATCAAATGGTCACCACCATCTTGCCGAGTTTGCGAGAGGTCAGAGCGAGATTTAATCAAAGAGCGACTTCTATTTGTAATTCGGCACATGCCGCCTATTGTTTATGAAAATGGTCTTGGGCCTGCCGTATGTGCCGAATTACAAATAGAAGTCGCTCTTTGATTAAATCTCGCTCTGACCTCTCGCAAACTCGGCAAGATGGTGGTGACCATTTGATAAACAAATCTTCTCAAGAAATCTTTGGACTACCATTCCGTTAACAGTGATTTTACCGACACACGAAGTTAGCGGCACGCATTGCTAGATCATATTAGTCATCCTAGTGCAGTCAGGTATGAGGTAACTTTGACACCGACGGAGAAATTTGGGAAGATTGAAAAATAACATTGTAGGGTATACGGGCTTCCCCCGACTCTAATACCAATAACGTCAATATATAAAATGAGTATTAGAGTCGGCCCCGGCTAGGCCCTCCCCTATCCTCCAGTCCTGATCAGATATCCTTTCAAGTATCTTCCAGTTCCAGTTTTATTTAGTTTTCCCATCTCTGTCTTCTATTCCCACATATTTAAGTTAGACCCCCAGTGGCATTGTCCCCACCTTTAAATCAAAACTTAAATGATCATGGGACCCATTTTGAGATGTTATCTCTATTAGCCAACTCTTCCCCAACCACTTCAAGGGCCAGAATTTAGCCTATATCCCCATCACAAAAGAAACTGGTGTGTAAATGAGTTACAGAATAATTTTGGAGAAAACAGAGTCAGTCACATGATTGTCTCCACCCTGCTGTTGACTCTACAACTACTTTCTTCAACTACTTGTAGAGTGATTTCAAGGAAACCACACAGCTATTTTATTCCCAGGGGTCCTACACCTATTGGAGTGAGACCTCTCAATCTCTATATAATCCCTTGAATCCGCTCGGAGAGTGTGTCAAATCTGAGAACTTTGAAGAACTTTCAATACAAGTTTTTCTGTGCTATTTCCTCACTCACCAACTATCTCCAGCGGCCATTGTAGTTTACACCGGAACTGACTTGTAATTGCAGTGGGCATGCGCCGTGACCTGTGAACTTAGAAAGTTGTTGACAGAGGAGGCGAGTGGACATGGATTGCTGAAGTGCGGGGGAATTTACTACTCCAATGCCTGTCCAGGAATGGTTAACCCGCAGGCATGAGGTTTTCTTTACGAAAAGCGGTACAGGTCATATTCATCTTTGCCTGTATCGTGATTATAAACCTCGTGTTAACTCTCCGCAGTAACGGCAGCGGAGATTCCGATGCACCCCTTTCCCCGAAGTTTGGACAACACAAAGATGGCGACGGGGGCAATCTTCTCCAAGGGGTACCTGTTGCCCGCGTGGAAAGGTCCCTGCGAAGGGTCTCAAGTGTGGATAAAGAAAACAATGGAGAGGCGGGCGGACAACCAAAAAGTGAAAATAACAATTCCAATGGATTAGTATACGTACGGAAAGAATACAGGCCGAAACAACCATTGCCTGACTCTGTAACCACTCAGGTCGCTAAGACCATCAAATTTTCTCAGGGAGCACCCAGTCCAAATTGGGTGACAACTCAACTTAGTGACATATTTATCTCTGTTAAAACTACGCTCAAATTCCACTCTCGACGGATGCAACTTTTATTGGATACGTGGCTGAAGCTTGCTAAGGATCAGGTAGGTGTGGTCTTGTCCAGGAAGGGCATTTAATCCTCTAAGCCTCTCAAGGAAGAATGTATTGTGTAAACCAGAAACGTGGTTGGCAACACTGGGGGCACTGAGGTGTGCACTTCAACAATGGGTCATCTCAGCCAAAAAAAAAAAAGGAATTTCAATAAGTTGGGAAAAAGTTTGCTGCTGAGGAAATGCCGTCTTTAAAAAAAAAAACTTCATTATTCAAAACTTTAACTTCTGGAATGAAAAAATATATATAAAAAAAAATATGGAATGAAAATTTAAAGTTAAATACAGATAAGGCCTAAAACTTCTTTCTTGTAATCCTACCTACCTTATTTTTGTGGCCTTACCTAAGTCTTTTTTATGACATTTTGAATTAAAAACACAGTGTTCGGAATCAAAAACATGAACAGCTCATTGAGCTCAACTTTGAGGCTAGCATTTATCACTAAAAAATATTTCTAAAAATAAAAACATTTTCCTTATTTTTCTTGGGGTGTTACAGGAAACATATATTTTTAGGCCTAAACAATTTATATGCTGGAATGAAAAAAAAAATGCCCCAGCGCTTACTTAGATTTTTTACAATTTCAATCCCTAACTAAAATATTTTGTTGTTCTAGGTTGTGCAATTTGAAAGAGTTTAGCTGGCCAAATGATGCCCTGACATCCTGGTGGCTACTGGCTAGGCCTGAATATTCATTCTCTATTCCATGTCAATGTCTATTTCTAGATTGCAGTGTGGTGTTGATGGCCATCACTCAGTAACCAGTTTATGAAGCTTCTTTTATTTCATATTCTGCTCTTGTTTCAGACCTATATATTCTCTGATGCGGATGATCCTGAGCTGTCCAGTAAAACCAGTAAGTGCCATTTATGCTACTCTTGCTCTTCCTAAAGGAATTGATTGCTAGGCAACCAGCCTCCTGGCTTGTAAGTGCAATGGGAATCCAATATTTTAAAGCTGGAGTGATGTGTTCCTACTGAAACAGAACCCCAGACTGTGTATTTACCTAGGGTGGCGGAATTTAGAGATATCTCTGAGTCCATGTTGTCACGATCATGGGCAGCAAAGTATTTATAATGTACATAATAGACTACTAGCTCCTAGTCAATGATTTCATTGAAAATGCTTTTCTCTGTTGTGTATGTGTTAGTTCCTTTGACCGATGATAGATGGTGCCAATGATGATCCCTCAGGTCAGTCATAATCTCAATGTGGGCCATCTGGTGAGCAATTTAAGAACTAAATCAGAGTGGTCACAGTTATGAGTCAGTTCAGTTTGCATGTCAAACTAAACTGATAAAAAAATCTTGGCCTTAGACAGAAAAAAAATCTTGGCCTTTGAACTTCATTTCCTTTGTTTCTGCTAGAGCTTTGTAGAAAAGTTTATTAAGTATTATTATTCAGGCATTTTTGTAGGAATTTTCACCATATGTTCTTGATTAAGACAATGTGTGTTGCTAGGCTACTGCAGTTTTCTTATGATAGGGAAGCAGTGAGCCATATCTGATACACACTGCCGCTAATCTCCCTGCTCCTGACACTTTACATCTTGTGAATTATTAAACACACATGTTGGGTTCATACAGCATGGCAATTAGCAAATGTATGTGATGTATAATACATAACATATGGGTAGAGTTTGACAGTGGGATGGGTATGGATGTTTCATATTACTAGCATATTGTATAGTTGATTTCTTGTGTTAGTTGACAGGACAGTTCTGTTACAAAATTTATGTATCTAGTTATCTTGACTAACAGATAGCTAATCTGGTACTTGACACCTAATCCAATGAAGCTTCACCAGGAAAGGTTAACATAGTAATACCAGCTGTAGACCTAAATGTATGTGAAGCAAAAAATATCTTTATGAATTGATCAAGGAGTGCACAGGTTATAACCTTTTGTATACAACGCACATATGATATATGTTGATGCATATTGAGTGTCTTTAGAAGTTAGCACCTAGATAAATGTCATCAATTTGACAAGCCATGAAAAATGGTCAACCTGTATTACCTATATGGTGGTTAATTTCATAAGATAATGCTGCAGCGGAATTGCCTCTTTACAAAAGAAAGATGGAAAATTGTTCATATATTCTCCTTTTCAATATTGTTTTGCACTACAGCAAAACATATATTACTCTAAAATATTGTACAAACTAGTGTGTAAAAACAAAACATGTTTTAAATCAATCCCTCATTTGCATTAGATAACTCTTTCTTCATATTTGAATACATAAAACATAGTCATCTTGTTCCTCAATAAAGGTTTTTTTACGAGTGGTCTACTTTACAAGTGTATTTATAGATATCTGTTTAACTTCTAACTGAAGTATCTTTAGATCCAGAGGCTTGTTAAACAGCTTGTACACACTGGGTTAGATATATTTTTGCCATTTTTTGGCAAGCTCTCTTCAGCCATCCTCAGCTCAAACATTCTTTGTGCCGATTGGTTTTTCTCTTGATTTCCTGCACCCTAATTGCAGCCCTAGAAGCGAACCGCAGCGCGTCTGCTGGTCGTGTGTTGTTCTTCTGCTCAGGTTAACATCAATCTCCCTGATTCTCTTGCTGCTTTGCGCCTCTCTCTCTCCCCCGGATCTATATCAGTCCTTGCTCTAGTCTGTGCTGTATGGCGGCTGGCCGAGCTCCTCTCTCCTCGGAAGTTTCGCTTTCTGCATGAGTGGTCGCTAGAGGCGGGTATCATGCCAATGTATGCACACCCTCTCCCTGCCCTGTGACCATGCACACCACTGTGGTATGGGGTGTGGGTTCAGTTTCTCTTCACTTCATCATGGACAGCAATTGAGGTCCAAGGACAAATCCTTTAACGTATATGCATCTATATGCACACCCTCTCCCTGCCCTGTGACCATCCACACCACTGTGGTATGGGGTATGGGTTCAGTTTCTCTTCAGTTCGTCATGGACAGCTTTCAAGGTCTTGGGACAAATCTCAACATATATATGCACACCCTCTCCCTGGCCTGTGACCATGCACACCACTGTGGTATGGGGTATGGGTTCAGTTTCTCTTCAGTTCGTCATGGACAGCTTTCAAGGTCTTGGGACAAATCTCAACATATATATGCACACCCTCTCCCTGCCCTGTGACCATCCACACCACTGTGGTATGGGGTATGGGTTCAGTTTCTCTTCAGTTCGTCATGGACAGCTTTCAAGGTCTTGGGACAAATCTCAACATATATATGCACACCCTCTCCCTGGCCTGTGACCATGCACACCACTGTGGTATGGGGTATGGGTTCAGTTTCTCTTCAGTTCGTCATGGACAGCTTTCAAGGTCTTGGGACAAATCTCAACATATATATGCACACCCTCTCCCTGGCCTGTGACCATGCACACCACTGTGGTATGGGGTATGGGTTCAGTTTCTCTTCACTTCATCATGGACAGCAATTGAGGTCCAAGGACAAATCCTTTAAACATGTGCATTTATATGCACGCCCTCCCCCTGGTCTGTGACCATGCACACCACTGTGGTATGGGGTATGGGTTCAGTTTCTCTTCAGTTCATTATGGACAGCTATCAAGGTCTTAGGACGCTTCCTCCTTTTACATATATATATATATGTGACATATGCACACCCTCTCCCTGGCCCGTGAGCATGCACACTAGCACCAGGGTATGGGATATGGGTTGTTCCTCTTCAGTACAACAGCATTGCTATCAAGGACAGATACTTTAATATGGAATCTACTTCACCCAAGACTGTAGATTTATTTGCGGCTTTTAGTAATATCAAATCTAACTGTGATGATGGATGCTGAATCTCTTTTATAAGCACTCATGGGGCCTCACCAAGATATATTTCCAACCTAAGTGGTTGTTGTTAAGAAAGTTCAGGACAAGGGGTGATATAGAATCAAGAATTGGCCAAATAAGTATTGGCTTTATTACAAGTTGTAAAGATTTCTTAAACCCCTTTACAGTCAGAGGTCAGTCACTTAGTCAGTAAAATTGAAGATTAATATATGCAACCAAAATTAAATGACTTGCATACCTTCTTACAATGCAAAATATACTCTCCTAACAAAGGGGTGTGTCCCTAACGCCACTTTGGTATTCATCAAAGCCAATCCTTATTGGATTTTGTGGTTTCCCAGGGTGTCTTTATGATTGTGTATCCATAATTACTGGCTTCCACTTAGCCCAATAAGGTATTGCTGTAGAGAGTGGTGATGGATAATTGGGGCAGGTAGAACCGCCCCTGGCTGCACCGCCACTGGACATGGAGGCAGTCGGGTGGAGAGACGGCCATTGTGTTCTTTAGCCCATAATAACTGGTGCTTTTCTCTGATGAATGGTATCGGGACGACTCCTGAAAGATGGTCTCTTTATTCGGGCGCACCTGGCCCGAAGAGGGGATAGGACTGTGAGAAAGTTTCCAAACTTGGCTGCTGGGCGGTATATAGTGAAAGGCAGGGCAGGGTCTTAGTCAGGATTTAGAAATTTGGTGCCCGAAATTGGCAACTGTAAATGTTTTGGGCTAGCTATTTTTCAAGTGGGACCACAATATACTCAGATTTACACATATATAAACTTATTGAAATAAGGCATAATATCCTTTTACAATATCACCTGGTCTGAAGAAGGAATGGAACTGTGAGAAAGTTTCCAAACTTGGCTGCTGGGCGGTATATAGGGAGAGGTAGGGTATTCTGTAGCCTAGCTACAAGGCTCTATTATGATTTTACTTTATTATATATAAAAGCCTGCACCTATACTAGATAGGGACGTGTGGCCTACTGTTGGCCATTTAGTTCGTGAACACAATTGCCACATGAGGGAGATTTAACTGAACTCCTAGTATACCACAGTGCCATCTATCCACAATGGAAGACATTTAAATATGGCCTGGGAGGCAGGCTAGGTATTCTGATGCACTGCCGAGCTTTGACTTAGCCAGGACCCCTCCAGCCTGTCATTTGGACAGGCAGTTTCCTGAAAAACTCCTTTTTGGACAGGCAAAGATTTCCATGAAGAATTTACAACTTGGCTGCTGGGGCTGACTGTATCAGGGTCTTAGCAAGGATTTAAAAATTGAGTGCCAAAATATTGACATTTGAAGAATTGTTGGGCATCCTATTTTTCAAGGGAGACCACAATATACTTGGACTACAATCATAAACATGTATTTACTTATTGAAGGCAGAATGTTTATGTCCAATACAATTGGAATCATATTGATGCAAAAAATATATCACTTATATGCTTAAAATTGACATTTAAGGAATTCCTCAGAAAAAATGGGTGATTTTTAAGGGTTTGGGTATCCCAATGACATCCAGGCTTCCTATTTTTAAGACTAAGTGCTGTATATAGTGAGAGGTAGGGTTTTCTGAGGCACTGCCCAGTCTCATTTCGCAGGGGTAATGAGAGATGGCAGCTTATTTAGCTAGGCACACCACCGACTTCATCTCATTAAAACAAGTGAAATTAAAGTAACTTCCAACTGGGTGCGTTTGAGTAATGTTGATGCAGGAGAGGTTGGTGGCGGCTGCAGCAACAGGCCGCTATGGCAACAAGCTGGGCAACTGCCAAACCATAGTGCACCTCCAGCAACCACAGACCATATATCACACTCCCAGGCTGAGAGCGTGTTGCACTTCTCCTGTCAGCAACGGCTCACTGCCAGCAGCCAGGAGCAGGGACTGAGCCAGGAGGACTTCCAGGGTCTTAACCAGGGTTTCAAAAATGCCTGTCTGAACAATAAAGCAATTCCAAAATTTCTGCCCATTCAGATTTAGCTACTAATCTACTCTAAATCCTTGTACCAACTACATTTAATAGCCTTTTGTGTGTAAAAAATATCTATAAAATCTTTTCCTATTAAACATGGTATAAGGATTTGAAGTAGCTGAGTACTTATCTAAATCAGAACAGGCAGAGATTTTGTGATTGCTGTTTTAGACATGCATTTTGATGGCCACTAAGCTTAACTGCATTTAACCCTATATATAAATCAATATTCACGCCTACATAAGTATAATGAGTAAAGAGACTCTTTTTTTTGTAGAAAATAAATATATTGCCTAGTAGCTAGGTCAGCACTCTGCCTGTCAGCTGGGTAATGCCTCTCCACTATGGAACGCTTCCATCACTAGTGAAATTACATACTTGACAGAAATGGGGCTGACATATTCGCTAAATGACAGATATTAACAGGAAGCGGCAGCCTCAAGGCTTACTTACTACCAACTAGAGCTCATACCTGCAAAGAGGTATTTGCATCTCCGGCCTCCACTTGACACAATTTCACAAATGCTTCAAGCAGGAATGTGGGATGAAGTGTTGACATTTGAAATGGCCTCTATTTTTGTTAAGTGAAGTCTATTTTAGTTTACCATATTGCTAATAGAGGGCATCAGTGAGATAGTATACGTGTCTGGCCATAGAGGGCCCCAGTGTATTTCCTGTCTGTGTGTCCTGTAATAAACATGGAGTATGTAATTTGAGCTGCTTTGATCTGCGTTGTCTATCCACCCTAATCCCCAATATGGGCTGCTATCGAAACAATTTTCAAAGTCATTTTCCTGTATGTTGCATTCTCTAGCTACGTAACATGGCTCTTTAAATAGATGTTCGAAATTAGGGTGAGACATTGTTCATAAAATATAGATTCTACCATGTACAGCTTCCTAGTTTATGTGAATATTTTATCCTTCTGTGTCTCAAAATATATAGCCTAAATAGTTAATTTGATTAGAGTTCATTTTGGATAATTCAATACTAGATCCTAGCTACAGAGCTATCAGCGTCATATTTTCCGTTGGTTCAAACCTGTATATAATCTACATGGCTTGTATTAGTTGTTTGCATAGAATATGGAGTCCCACACAGGAGGTTGTGTTATTGATGAGTAAGCTGTGCTTATTGTTGTTGGCATAATTGGCAGGTTACAGGTGTAGTCATTCTTCTCACCTGGACCATTGATTACAGGTGTCTGATTGGTGTCAGTTTCCTGGCAGTAGAAGTTGTAATAGTAATCTATATTCCTACTCTGTAAGAGTTGTAACAGTAACTACTAGTAATCTATATTTGCCAACTCTGTATGAAACTCAGGGTTGCTGCATCTATGTCCTACATAGCCTGAGCCAGCAGGGTGTTTGGGTGTCATTTGGACACCCAAACACTTGAAGATCATCCATTAAGGACACCCAACATTTTTTGAGAGGAGTTGATATTGGCTGAATTTCAAGTTGTTCTTAAACCCCTTTGCAGGCAGAGGTTAGCCAATGTCAATTTCAAGCGTATTGTTGGACTATTTTCACATCATTATAATTCCCATGGCATTGTATATGAACATAATGCTTTATTTTGTTAGGTAAACACAGTATGTTTATGGTTGTAATCTGAATATAATGGGGTATTCCATGAAATTTAGGAGGCCAAGAAATCATATAGAATTTTGCCAAATTGTGGACAACCAGTTTCTAAATCCTGGCCTGCTGGCCAAGACACTGATGCCCTAAACCCTCAAAGTTTCAATGTTGATGAAAGTATTTAAAACCTTATTGGTGTGGTGTCATTCAAAAATGTATCAGTAAAACAAAGAATTTAAATGTATATATTCAGCAATATCATCGAAACACCAGTTGAAATGAATTAGTGGCCTAGCCCTATTTTTATGATAGGCTGGAGAAATATGAGCATCTACTTGTTTCAGTTCCTGCCTGACTTGTGATTGATATTGGTAGTCATTGTGTACATACTAGTAGATACGTTTCCCAATAGTGTGATATTTAGTGTTTGCCCAGTGACCTGCTGTCAGTGACCTACTGGATACATAGTGAGAGGTTTATGCATTGATTTAGGCTGGTTGCCAGGAGACAGGCAAGTCATAGCATACTATATTCATTTCAGAAAAACACATTGTCACACATGCTATATATACCAATAAGTATGTATGTTCATACTGTTATAAAGATAATGTTTCAAGAGCAGTTCATATTGCATACTATATATTCATTTCAGTAAAACACATTGTCACACATGTTAGAAATTACAATATGTTTGTATGTACATACTGTTATAAAGATAATGTTTGAGCTTTACATGTAACATATAGTTAATCATATTTTGTTTTATTTTTCAGATAACCATGTTGTTAACACTAACTGTGCCTCAGTTCACAACAGGTAAGCAAGTCTTCTATTTGCAAATTTTGAGATTGCATGTTTAGCTATTAGATATTCTAATATAATTAGAATATATAATTTGTATTTATCATTGCACCTCTTATCTGATTTCTTATTGTGTCTCGAGACTTAAGTTTTTGGGGCAGAGAGTATGCCTATATATCTTACCATCTTCCTTAGACATTGAACCTAAAGAAATGGTAAACATCACATCCAGTACCAGGTTGTTTAGAAACATTAGTGTATTTGTTTAGGTAGTAATTTTGCTGCAAGCATAACATCCTGAAAGATGTGTATTCTTGCGACATTCTGTAGTTATGGAAACACTTATTCACGAAGCAGGTCTGCACTGAAGCATACACTGCTCCAGGGAGAGTTTATTACCCAGACCTATCCTGGTGGTAGAAAGCGCTGCTGTTGGCTAATTTAGCCAATACAAAATCATGCAAAAAACTTTAAAATGACTGAAACCTTGGAAAATGGGTACTCATCTGAGAGTTATCAGTGAGAGCTATCCATTGAATACCAACATGACAGGGTTTAAATGTTATTCAAACATCTTAAAAGTCTTTGTGCTTTGGGCAAAAGTAGCCCCATCATTAGAAGGGTTAAACACTATGCCATAAGTGATTGCATCTAGCAATAGTGACTAGCATCTGTCAATCTTCATGTGATAGTGCTCTCTGTAAAATATTCGCAACATTCTGTTATATATATAGTCAATGGCTGATGTTTTGAAGGTGCTGTTTCAAGTAAAGTCAACCTTCAGAATTGATCTTTTCATGTATAGCACTGAGAATGCTTTAAGAACGCCTGTTAGAGCATGATTTATTTTTATAAAGTTATTTCACTTATTTGAATATTCAGGAATTTTTATCAGGGCTCTTTCGTCAAATTTCTACCTCTTCTCATATGACCGGTATCAAAAGTGGATAAATGGTATTGATTCAGTTAATCCGAGGATTAATATATGTGCTGTGCCGTGGTCACATGTGTTGCATCAAAATCAATGGATGAGTTCAAACACAGTTTATATGATCAATGCTGTCTCTGATGTATCTAGAAAACAGAAGGGGTAACCATGCTTTAATATGGTAATGGTACTGCTTCTAGTTCATCTCTTCTTAGCCAGCAGGGCATCAATTGGATGCCCAAACCCTCAAAAATTGCACCCAATGACGCCCAATTTTTTTTAAATGTCAATTTCAAGCATATATTGAAGTTTTTCTACCTCAAAACAATTCTTGATTAAACAATTTTGTATAAGGATATCATGCCTTATTTCAAGAAGTAAATGCATGTTTATGGTTACAATCTAGTATATTGAGGTCTTCCTTGAAAAATAGGATGCCCAAAAATTTGCCAATTGCCAATTTTGGGCACCCAGTTTCAAGATCCTGACTAAGACCCTCACTGTGCATCGGTTGTAAAGATTCAGATTTTAGGATTGGATGTATTTCCTCATTAGGACAGCTTATGTATGCACCTTCTGGCAGTACTTAGCTATATGTACATCAGCTGTCTCAATGGTGGAAATAGGCAATCAACTCTGCCAGGATCAACACTCTTTCTCACTACTGTATACAGCGTAAATATTGTAGCAGTTTACCCGATGCATACTTTGGAGTCCCTCTGCTATAAACATACAACATGCTGCCATGATAGTTTATCACTTTCTTCTCAATGACCCATGGCCTTACATACTGTTATAGGGCCCATTTATATATATATATATATATATATATATATATATATATATATATATATATATATATATATATATATATATATATATATATATATATATATATATATATATATATATATTTATCCTCCTGCCCCTCATTTTTTCCTTTCCACACACATATTACAAATATATCACCCAAATTGTTTGAATAGTCAGGGCTGCAAAAGTGACAAATCATTTTAGAAAATTCAAAATATACGTTAACTAGCGTTAATTTGCAGAATTTATAGTCTAGTTAGCAACGGTACTGCACAAGAGGTCAACAAGTGGCCACGTTTCTGCTAGTGGCTGATGCCAGTAGGCCCGGCTGAACTTGTCACCTCGCAGGTAATCATTTCAGGTAGCAGGCAGGGACCAGCCAGACCCTTATAATTAGCTAGTAGGTACCTTTCTTTAGTGACGCTACCTTATCAGCTGGCATCAAGGTGATATTGAAAGGGGTGACCCCTCTGACCCCATCACGTGAGGGGTCAGATGAAGGGTTAGGGCGTTGGGGTGCCTGGCGTGCCTCTTGACCCTTGGCATACTAGGATAGAGGAGGCATTCTAAACATCTCTCCCTTTCATATGCCTGCTAGGCTCCCTTCTTCCTTCAGGCCCTGTAATATACATGTAGAGCCATGAGGTGAAATTCTTAATCCCCGTGGAAACCTGGCATTCCAAAACTCTCCCTTCAAGGAAAGGTATTCCAAAACTTTCTCCCTTCAGCTAAGAAAGGGGCATACCAAAACTTTCACCCTTCAGCTAGGAAAGGGGTATTCCAAAACTTTCACCCTTCAGCTAATAAAGAGGTATTCCAAAATTTTCCCCCTTCAGCTAATAAAGGGGTATTCCAAAACTTTCTCCCTTCATCTAGGAAAAGGGTATTCCAAAACTTTCTCCCTCCAGCTGGGAAAGGGGTATTTCAAAACTTTCTCCCTTCTTCTAAGAAAGGGGTATTCCAGAATGTTCTCCTTTCATCTAAGAAAGGGGTATTTCAAAACTTTCTCCCGTTATCTAGGAAAGGGGTATTCCAAAACTTTCTCCCTAAAGCTAAGAAACAGATTTTCAAAACTTTCTCCCTTCAGCTAAGAAAGGGGTTTTCTAAAACTCTCTCCCTTCAGCTAGGAAAGGGGTATTCCAAAATGTTCTCCCTACAGCTACTTTAAACTCATGTACACCAGTTATGAATAATATGAAATAGGTATCTGGACATCGAGTGCAGGCAGTATATACCAAGTGAAAAATGGGTACATACAGGTATTGTTATTTGTGGGGTCCTTTTTCTTTGAAAAAAAACAAGTTTGTTGCTAGAACTCAGTTGACTTTGTAGTACCCCTACCACCCTCTCCCTGACCCCACCTGTATCTACAGCTGCAAGCCTTCTTTTCTTATGGCATAAACATACCCTAAAGGTGGCGAAATAAAGATCAGCCAAGTGTTTTTCTTGAGGTGTCTTGTTATGCTGTGTTAACCCTTTACAGTTGTTTCTTTATGTCATTTGCAGCTGCCATTTGGCTACCCACACTACCCCCATTTCTTACTGGTACATTTCCCTGCATGCAGAGAAAGGGTTTTCTGAACATGCAATCTTAGTGCATGCTTGGGTAGGCTAGAGGTGAGACTAAGGTACGAAGAGTACTACTATTTAGGTCACCTCTCTACCCTAGGCTGTAGCTCTAGTCAGTCTTCCTTTCTTTGTATATATGGGCTAGGCAGTCAGTGGCACACAAAAAAATATACTAGTATCTCGTAGGCTTTGTGTAATAAAAAGTACTTGTTAGAAGTAGTGTTTCAAGGTTTTAGAATGGAAATTGTGTTTCCTCTCTGGGGTAATTCTTAAATATGATTATGTTTCTGAAATATAGCATTGTGTTTCTTGATATTCTCATGTTGTGAAACCGCATGGGCATTATAAACATGGATGGTTTTGGGTCAAGTACACAAAGGAAATATCTTCAATAAAGTTAAGAGTACTCTTCTGAGAAGCAACTCTTTCAAATACATGTATTCCTGAAGTATATTCTTCTTTTTCTTGATACTCACAAGTTGTTGGATCATGTGAGCTGTCAACATGAATGCTTTGGGTCAGAGAACTCTAGGTACATTGAAGTAGCTGCCAATAGTCAATTACTGTATTATCTCATTAGGCCCTGTAGATATTGTATCGTACTCCGAAAATTTTAAATCATCCTTAATCATGTGGACATGAACAGTTTGGATGATGGTGTGTGTGCATGTGTTAACTGATTCAAGCCCATAGCAGCCAAAAAACCCTGACAATTTTTCTGATATCTCGCTTACAATAGGAATATTTAGAAAATATTTAGAAAGGGGAATTGTTCATCCAAACACTATCTTCAACTCTCCTTCAAATATTTTGGGAATTAATGCTGAACTCCAAAGTTATTTTCAAAAGTTTGAAAGGTCCAGATGACAATGGTCTGAATGTAGATCTCCAGACATAAATGGGTTAACCCTTATGCTGCTGGTGGCTAATTTGGCCAAGTACAAAATGATGCAAAAAAATTACTGAAAACCTGCCTAATTGGTACTCATCTGAAAGTACTCGGTGAAAGCTTACCAATGAATACCAACATGGCAGGGTTTGGATGGCTTTCAAACAGTGGTCTCGGTGCATAGTCTGAGCGAGCAGCGCATCTGGATGTTATTTGCTCAAAAATGACCCCTCAGGACACCCAAATATTTTTGTAATAAATTGTTTTAAATGTCAATTTAAAGCATCTAGTAGAAATTTGTCACCGCAATATAATTCCTATGACACTGAATAGGAATGTTATGCCTTTAATTTAACAAGTAAATTAATGTTTATGGTTTAATGGTTATATTCTGAGTTAATTGTCATATCCCTTTGAATATAGGATGCCCCAATTTTTTTTAATTGCCAATTTTGGGCACCCAGTTTCTAAATCCTGGCTAAGACCCCGGTCTCATGTCATGTATAAACGTATAAAAGCAGCATTGTAAGGGTTAAGGTATAATATCAGGTAGCTAGGAGGAGCAGCAGCATCTCTCTCACCTGTTGCCAGGTGTGTCACATCACCTGTTTCAGGTGTCACCTCGCTACTCCTCCCGTCTCAAACCTTGTGGCCTCTTCGCTGCTCTCATATCTACACTTCAAATCTGGGCTCTTTTGTGTGGTCTGATATCATCACTAGACTTGGCTCCTAGTCCCTAAAAAGTAACCCTTCCCTTCTGAGTTCACTGACCTGATGGTACCAGATATGACAGATAGATGGCACAATATGGTCCCATCTATACCAGGTACTATTGTCTCTAGACTAGGCTCCTAGTCCCTGAAAAGTAACCCTTCCCTTCTGAGTGGTCTGGCCTGATGGTACCAGATATGACAATTAGATGGCACAATATGGTCCCATCTATACTATAGTTTCTAAACTAGGCTCTTAAAAGTTACCATTTCCTTCTGAGTTGACTGAAATGAGTTTTGCGTAGTACCAGGTATGACAGATAGATGGCAAAATGGTCTCATCTATTCTGTAGTGCTCCTAGTCCCTAAAAAGTTACCAATGTTCCCTTCTGAGTTGGCTGACCTGAGTGTGGTGTAGTAGTACCAGAAATGACAGATAGATGGCAACATATGGTCCTCCTATTCCTACTCAAACTTAGTCCTCCGTCACCCGATGAGATAAATGTATATCAATCTGGCAACCTTGTCCACTCAGTGCCTGGGATGAGAAAATGACAGAAACAATACATATGACAGCCTAGATCTTAGATTTTCAAAATACTGCTTAAATTGAAACCAGATCTAATTCCATTTAGATATTGTAGTATTCAAACTAAAATGATTCTAAGGTACCCCTGAGCAAGAAAAATCAATGATGCTCTGAGCTACTTCAGAAATATAATGCACATGTCATTTGCTCTGATATCATAGTCCCATCAGTGAATCAGTCCATCCTTCTCATGATGAATACTTACCTGTCTGATGAATGTCTGATGGTTAATTGGTATTCGAGGAGGCTGCCGGTAGCTGTCAGTACACATCCATCAAATTGTCACCACCACCAGCAGGGTCTTATCCAAGAGTTAGAAACTGGGTGCCCAAAATTGGCAATTGTAAACCATCTAAACCCTGTCATGTTGGTATTCATTGGATAGCTCTCAATGAGTGCTCTTAGATGAGTACACATACTTCATGGTTTCTGTAATTTTTAAGGTTTTTTTCATCATTTTGTATCAGCCAAATTAGCCACAACCAGCATGTGGGTTAAATGTTGGTCTGTTAGGAAAATTTGACTGTCATGTTAGGCCTAAAAAAATAAATTGTTTGTTTCCTGTAACACCCCAGGAAAAATTAGGGTAGGTAGGTAGGAAAATGTTTTTATTTTAAGAAATGTTTTTAGTGATAAATGGTAGCCTCACAGTTGAGCTGTTCATGTTTTTCATTCGGAATACCATGTTTTTGATTCAAAATGTCATAAAAAGATTTCGGGTAGGGCCAAAAATATAGGGTAGGTAGGGTTACAGGAAACAAACAATTATTTTTTTTAGGCCTTATTGATCACTGAACATGAAATTCCTATTCAGCTTAGTAGAATTGAGCTATTATTGTGAGAGGCAGACCGTATTGTTGTTGATACAGCAAAATGCACCAATATTGCACATCCATAATGCATGCTTTAAGTTTCCATGATCATCATTTGCACTATCATCATCATACTTGAGACAGCAGTAAATGGGTATTGAACTCATAGTGTAGTGCATTTTGTTGGTCTCTTAATAAAAATGAATCTGATTCAAGATCTCCTTTGAATAACACTGTTTTATATTGTTTTGTTTTTCAGGAAGGCCCTGTGCTGCAAAATGGCAGTTGAATTTGATGCATTCTTAGAATCCAAAAAGAGGTGAGTTTATTATAAATCTATTAACTTATCTAATGGAATATCGACATCCACACAACAGGTTTTCTTAACCAATCCATGCCTGTAGCAGCCAAAACCACAAAAAGACTATTTTGGTGATACCTCTTTGACACAAGTAATGGCTAGGAAATATTTGAAGAAGAATTGTTCATCAAAACTTAATCTACAACTCCTTATTTGTGTTTCCTGTAACAGTCCAAAAATAGGTAGGTAGGAAAAATATTTTGGGGTTTATTTCATTTTCCAAAAAAAAGTGTTTCATGCATATTTTATGTTGATTGGGAGTTGGAAAGATGGAAAGAAATTATGGTACGGAATATTTTGTGTGAAAAAGTGTTGGTGTAGGCATACAGAAAAGAAACAACTTTTTTAGGCCTAACCATTAAAGGGATGTGATTGTGACATGGCATATGATGCCATTTAAATTCTGGAACAATAAGCGCCAGGGAAATGCAGGTGGACTCCCTGCGGCAGGTAAAATAAGAACAATTAATTCCATCCTGTGTAGCCTGTAGGTTTCACTGCAGGCGACAAACACACTATTCAAACAAAATACATGGTATGGGGCACATGTATAACAAGTACTGGGCAGGACCATGCATTGCAGCTTGATTTCATTAGGTAGAATCAACAGTTTTTTCAGAGTTCATGCAAGGCCATGAAATATTACCCAAGTTACCTGTGACAACAATAGCTAATTACAATATTAATTAATAGGCTATTCAGTCAGCTATGTGAGGCAGCAATTATGCCCAGTCATAATATAGACACTAAGTGATGTGATGGTTTTATTATGGGGCCAAGGTTAAGGTCAGCTAGTTCTGTAGCGAGGGAATCTAATTTAGCGTTGGACTTTTATAGGCCATTGTTTTAATAGAATCAATCAAATGTGAACTTCTATGTATTTGTTTATAGTGTGGTGTCCTGTCTGTGCTGTGGTGTGATGTAATAGCACCTACTTCATCATATTATCACTTATAAGGCCAGGGTTAAGGACAGCTAGTTCTATAGGGAGGGAATCTAATTTAGCATTGGACTTTTATAGGCCATTGTTTTAATGGAATCTATTAAATTGGTCGACCAGATATGCACACAGACCCCTATTAACTGCGCCCTCTGCCCAATTTACTGAGAAATGCAATTTTTTGCACATTACATAGACCCTCTCGGGCCGTAATTAACAGTCAACTTTGAACTACATGTATTTTAACCCATTTTAAATGCTCACAGCCGCCAAAACCGGCCTGACAATTTTGATGAAATCTTGTTGGCAAAAACATTACTTAGGATATATTTTAATAGAGAATTGTTAATCCAGTCATAATCTCAGTCATACTCTCCTTCTAATATTTTGTAAAATGATTTTCAATTCCAAAGTTATCACCAAAAGTATTAAAATTTCAGACGACTACTTCTGGAGAAACACTTAAGCATTAATGGGTTAAGTTAGGGCAAACATACAGCACTTATTGGGATGAATACAGTATGTATTGTTTTAGTGTGATGTCCTGGCTGTGGTATGGTGTGATGAAGTAGCACCTACTTCATCATAGTAGCACCTGTAACGAGCAGGTAATTACTGCCACAGCCAGACACCTTGTGGCCTATTGTTGTACTACACAGGACAGAACAGCTGAAATACACACCTTATGGCTACAGCTGTGTGTGGTGGGAGGGGGGGGGAGTTTGCTAATATAAACATTGACAAATAAAGTTGTGGATAAAAACACCACTAGCCCTTTCAACGGATACACCTGCTATACACATTTCTATAAATGAAAATAAGCTCATGATTTAGTAATACTATTCTGCTTGGTATTTTGAAATTTCACTCTATTTCCAAAGTATTTTTTGCAGAGGCATACACACACCCATGATTAATTGTATGGAGTAATTTCATACTTAATAGTGTCTTTGCTTAGAAAGTGCCCTGTTGTAATTTTCAATGTAGATCAAAGCGAAATTCTAGTCATCACCTCATGGAACTCAAAATTTGCATTGATTCTGCTACTAAGATGAGAGTGTCTGACATGTACGATTCTCTTTGAATATTTCTAATTTATAGACTATATGAAAAGAAGTTGATGATGCATGCTAGATAACATCCTTTCTGAAATTAGCCTTTAATCATCTATTGATGCACACCTGTGTTGACTCTGCTGCCTCGTGTGATGCAATATTAATGATGTGCAAAATCATAACAATTCCCAGATCTGACACTAGATACCTGGAAACCTTCATGCCTGCCTCCCAGGCCTTGCCTAGTTGTCATCCTTTGTGTATAGTTGGCACAAGGATATGCTAGGAGGGTAGTTGTAAATATTTTTATTGCCGGTACAAGTACAACCCCCTTGTGCTGTGTCGAACTAAATGGCCAAAAGTAGGCAGCAAGCTCTTATTTAGTATAGATGCAGGCATACATTTATACTTAATAAATTGAAACACAGCAACATCTAGTAGTTGGGCTGGAAACCTCCCTGCACACATTAAGTGATGCTATCTCATCAGAGTAAAGACTCATCAGTCATCATCCCTTGATTGATCAGTGTTGGCATTAGCTGAATTTTTGGATCAACCCAGTGCTAAGACCAGGCCTACCAGTCTATTCTATTTCTGTTATAGAAATACTAGTACCCCTTATCATGTCAAAGCATCAAGTTTTGAGATGACCAAGAGGAGTAGGTAGCCTAAAAACTTTTACCCAAAGCATCCCCACCCTTAAGTTTTTTGCGCCCTACCAACTCCCTATAAACAGAAAACATGCATGCTTTTTTACCTGCCTACCTACCCTATTTTCTTCAGACTTCTACAGGAAACAAACAACAAATTTCAGCCTCACTGGTAATTGATCATCTTTTGAAAGTGACCTATTTGCACCACTGGACCAAAAATAACCAACCACAATGAAAGGGCTGTGCATTTACAACACACAAAGTGGCCAACCATGTTTTGTGCATGTTAACCCATTCATGCTGAAAGAGTTCCTCTGGAAATTGTTGTCTGGATCTATAATACCTTTATTGAATTGAGAATGATTTTACAAAGTATTCAAAGGGGTGCTGTTGATATTGTCCTGCTTGGTAGCTAAATTTGCCAATACAAACATGCAAAAATAATGAAAAATGACTGAAACCCTGGCAAATGGGTACTCATCTGGGAGAACTCAGTGAGAGCTATCTAATGAATACCAACATGACAGGATTTAGGTGGTTTTTCAAAGTTCTTTGGGTCATTGTGCTTTGGACGAAAGTAGCCTTAGCATTGAAAGGGTTAATCATTCATGGTTATTTGTTAGTTTCAGTATGTTCTTTGGGGTGTCTCAGATTCCTGTGTTTGCTGTGTCTCAGTTTCCCCTGTATGCACTGCCTCACTCTATCTTTGTTCCCTCTATTTCCAGGTGGTTCTGCCATGTGGACGATGACACCTATGTAAACATTCCAGCTCTGCTCAAGACCCTACAGCAGTATAACCACACTGAGGACTGGTACCTAGGGAAACCCAGTCTCAGCCATCCCATTGAACTCTATGACGTAGAGTATCCTTCAGTAAGTCACCAATATCAATATCTTAACCCTTTTGCATCTTCTTTGAGAAATATATGACATGTACCAACATGACCGAGTTAAGATGATTTTCGAAAAATCTTTACTTCCTTGTGCTTTGGACAAAAGTTGCCTCAGCATTTGACGGGTTAGAGGTTATTAAAATTTTCACCAAAATTGTTTATCTAGTTTCATAAAGGAGTTGCGGTGGTAGGTATTTTGATCCTGTCAGACGTGTACCGGTAAAGGTCACTGGCCACTATTCCACTAGAAAAACTGTCTGTGTGTGATTATGATTCTGTCCTTTCAGCCGTCCTGTCTATTGCGTGTTGATCTATAGCTAATCACTCCATGGTTAGCGGGTCAACTGGGGCAGAAGTAATAGCGAGCTGGAGCTTTGTGGGGCAGCTCCCTTGATCCTTTATATGAAATAGGAGACGGGTACCCCACCTTAGGCTTCACTAGCTTCTTTTTCACCTCCACTCGCTCTCTGTATGCAGGTTTAACACTTAGGCTGCTAGTGGCTTAATCGGTCGATACAAAATAATGTGAAAAAAGCTGAAAAATGACTGAAACCCTGGCACATGGGTACTCATATGTTAGTGCTCAATAAGGGCTTTTCAATGAATACCAACATGACAGGATTAAGATGATTTTCCAATTTTTTGAGTCGTTGTGCCTTAGACGAAAGAAGCCTCAGCAATGAAAGGTATGAGGTTGAGGATCACCAGTGACTCATGGTGTATATAATGGTATTGGGTCAGAGCCAGGCTAGGTCATATAAAGCCAGTAACCCTGCATTTGAGCATTATTAGAGATTATACCATATTTGGTAGATTGACCAGCCCTTTTGTACCTTCTCAATGTAGGCATCTGGGGCTTCGGGTGTTGGGTATCGGATGATAGGGTATTGGGGTATTGGAAGGGAGTCAAGATCAGTCACATGATGGAGAATGGGAATGAAGTTGTCCGTCACCCATATACCAACCTCTAGGGTAAATAACACATCATATTCATAAATTCAGGCACCGCATCCCGCTCCACCCTGTATTTCTACATTCTTTATGCCTGATGTTTACACCTGATATATAGTGAGAACCTTGGTGCAATATAAAATATTTCACTTTTTATCGTAAAATTATTTCTATTAAGTCTAGGTGCATTATTTCAGGCACCCTAGTCTTACTTATTATGGGCGCAGACCCAAAAATCCAGGTGTGTATACGCCCATTGTTCTTGTAAGGTTGAACCCTTTTAACATTAGCTTATTGATCATTTGCCACAAATTGTGCTTAAGATAATGTGTAATATATACACACACACATATATATATATATATATATATGAATATATATATATATATATATGAATATATATATATATATATATGAATATATATATATATATATATATATATATATATATATATATATATATATATATATACTACTAAAAAAGTAGTTGACAGTTGGAAATTCAATTCATAAGAGAGTTATCTACCATAGTAATAAGTCATGATTTGTTTAATATGGGTGGTCCATTCGGTGATTTAAGATCTTGGAATTAATCATTTTGAAGAAATGCAGTGTGAAACAAACATAAAAGACGCTTATCATGAAGTTAGGCATTTAAATTTTTTATTGTATTTTCTCAATGAGGCTTAAATCAATTTGAAAAATAAGTGAAACTTAACTAAAATTCTTTTCATGGACATTGCATATGAAAGGGCTTGATTATTTTCACTTGATGCACCAGCAAGAATGAGGAATGTATCTTAGATGTGCGATAATGTCTGTGAGGATTGTGCTCTGGAACCCATGTGTGATAATCAGGGACTGGAATGTGATAAGAGTTGAGGGAAAGATTAGCGTGCATGCAACGGTTATTACGGCTATGTTTTTTCAGGCTCTGATAGGACCCAGTGACCCAGACTCTTATTACCCTAGCTGCCCCTATATAATCACTAACTGACATGGAAGAACCAGATCACTGTGAACAATCTTACTGATGTCTATGCCTGATATGTAGCATTAAGGTCTTTTACTTGTTTTAATGCAAAATATCACACTTTTTATGGAAAAGTATTTTCATAGTAATTCATTTTGAAACTGTTAACTCCTTTGCAACCAAGCCCAGGGTCTAGGATTTAGAAACTGGGTGCCCAAAATTGGTGTTTTAATTTTTGGGGGGGCGTCCTATTTTTCAAGGGAGATTACCATATACTCAGATTTCAACCTTTCATTCTCAATATGTCCACCAGATCAGACATCTCTACCATTGAATCTTATGGATTGACAAGTTTTCTAGTTTTAAAACCAAATCAGGTCCAAAAATATAGGTTGTAGACCATGGAGTTCATGAAAGTCTGCATACAAATATCTTAAATTTTTGTAAGGAAGCTTGTCATTTTAGAGCGGGTTTGCGATTCTTCAAATCTCTCCACACAAGCGTTGATCTGCTCTGTGTAAATCTGAAACCAATTATCTCTGGTTATTTCGGATCTTGGAGAAGTCGGTTCCCACGCTAATTAGTTCCAAGTGCCTACCTACCTGCCGGCTGGCTGGCTGCTTATTATCTTGTTTGCTACAGTGTGAAGGCTGGACATTCTTTTAGGGTATTGTGGCCGCAAAGTGGACAGGGGTGGGCGGCATTGTTAGGCCACCCTGTGAGTGACAGTTGAATGGGGGGTGATTGTCGCAGGTAAAGGGTATGCGGGTATGCAGCAAAGGGTGCTGGTACAGGGAGAGGTCATGTGTGAAGGGCAGGGCACTGGGCCCGTACCCTTCTCACCTCAGTCAATATAATCCATTCAATACTTAATAGGGTGCTGGTCACATTTAGGACAAGGGCTAGCGTGCTTGTCTTGGAATTCGGGGTAACTTGACTGCTCCAGGGTTCATGTCTAATGGGGGCATTTAGCCCTGACTCGCAGAAAAATGAGAATAATTGATATTTGATATATTGCACTTTCCACCTTTAATGCTTAAGAGCGCTTTATAAAGACTAGTCAGTGGACAGATGTGAATGGTCTATAAAGTCAAATAAACTCCTTTCAAAATTAGTAATGTTTTCTGCTGTCTTGAAGTTTTGCACACCATCAGCAGCCTTGATATTGTCTGGAAGCTCATTCCAAAGACGTTGTGCATAGACAGAGGAGGCACTGTCACCAAACCTTTTCAGATTGATTAGAGTGTATATATCAGTAATCAGTTAATGTTTGATCTTAGGCTTAGTTCAACCTTTTCACCTGGTTGCCATCTCTGGTTGGACTGCATTAAGTTTTTTTAACTTTAGAAATTAGCATTAGTCATTTCTCTGACATTTACTTTTGATCACTGAATATGCTATATAATTGGATGTTAACATGTTTAAGCTCCATGAGCACAATTTCCTTAAATTACTTTTCAAGCAGTTAACATTTATTCAGGCACCTAAGATTTGCATGGTTAGGTTCCATTGGACATCCACTCAAAATCCAGGTATATTTCCTTTCTGTGTTAGCATCTATGCACTTCCTTTAACTGAACAGAAACAAACAGAACATTTCACTGTGACTAAAAGTTAATCACACTTTTTATTCAGAAAAACTGGTCATATATTTTTATCTGATTATAATAAGGAAGTGGATTGTTTATTGTGGGTTGACATATTCTAAGTTGTGCCAAGGAAGTTCATGGTGTGTTATGATTAGAATCCTGCTACAAGTTAGACAGGAAGTGGATAACATGCTTTGGGAGGAAGTGGTTTATGTGTATTACCATCCTCAATCCTCCACCCTCAAGAGATAGCATCTTGATAACCAATAGGATCTTGATAACCACCCGCTGCCAGTCTGGCTCTCTCTAATGCTAGCTCAGCATCCTATTACATAGCCTAGCTACTAGGTGTACTGTGCTTTACTGTGCTTCATTACACATAAATGTATGCCTGCACCCAGTATTGGTTTAAGCACAGAAATTTTGTTATGGGAATTAAATCATGAGCGAAGACAACTATTCAAGAGGGCTTGTGCCCCACTGTTGGCCATTTAGTTCACACAAATGCCACGCAAGGGGGTTGTACTCCAGCTACTCCTCTAGTATACCCAGGGACAATCTATTTAGACCTCTCTGGTATACCGCAGTGCCATCCATTCACAAGAGATGACATCTAAATGTGGCCTCGGAGGCAGGCTACCTACTACCGAGTTATACCAGGGATATACATTATAACTGGGATCAGCCTCTTAGCCAGGATTTAAATAATTCTTGTCCAGAACAGCAATCACTAAAATTTATATGTATGTATCATATCTGGTACTACTCAGGTAAGTGAACTCAGAGGGTAATGGAAACTCTTTAGGGACTATGGGCCTAGTCTAGCCCTGTCTAAGTCCCTGGACTAGGAAGTAGGTGATGCAGTGCATGGTGATGTTATAGCTTGTGTAATGTCCTGCTGATAGGGCTGATAGATGAACAGCTGAGGACAGCATGTGGCCTTCCTTCCCTTCATTGAACCATCTCTGCTCATCCAAACTCCTCTCCAGCATCCTGCCTGCCCAGCTGACCACAGGGGCACACTTACAAATTCTATGTAGGAAGTTCATTTGTGAAACAAAAGTTAGTTGTCAGCTGAATTCATGAAATCAGTTTAAGGGTACACTTTTGTCTTATAGCTTCGGACTAGAATATTTGTATGAAAAATGGTTTGAATACTGACTCTGTATCATCCAAGTCTCTCTCTCTCTCTCTCTCTCTCTCTCTCTCTCTCTCTCTCTCTCTCTCTCTCTCTCTCTCTCTCTCTCTCTCTCTCTCTCTCTCTCTCTCTCTCTCTCTCTCTCTCTCTCTCTCTCTCTCTCTCTCTCTCTCTCTCCCCCCCCCCCTCCCTTCCTCATCATATCATTGATCATATGCTTGCTATTAAAGAGGGTATCATTATCTGTAAGCCACTTTGGGTATGTTTTGCCGATTCATATTGTCTGAGTCTCATCATAGCATTGATCATATGTCTCCTGATAGGGTATTATTATCTGTAAGCCACTTGGGGTATGTTTTGCCTATCCATATTGTTCAAGTGTCATCATATCGTTGCTCTTATGTCTCCTAAGAGGGCATTTCTATCTGTAAGCCACTTGGGGTAGGTTTCTCCTATTTACATTGTTCTGAGATGGTATCATTGCTCATATGCCTAGTAAGAGGGTATTATTATCTGTAGGGCACTTTGGCTATGTTTCTCCCTTTGACATTGTTCTGAGTGCCCATCGTTGGTCATGAAGTGGATGCCTGAAGCCTGAGATATGATTCTGTGAGTGTGGTGAGAGGACAGGGCTTAACCCTTATGCTGCTGGTGGCTAATTTAACTGATACAAAACAATGCAAAAAACCTAAAAAATGGCTGAAAACCTGGCACATGGGTACTCTCTATATGAGAGTACTACGTGAGAGCCATCCAATGAATACCAACATGGCAGGGTTACAATGGTTTTCAAAAATCTTTGCATCTTTGTGTTTTGGATGAAAGTAGCCTCAGCATAGGAAGGGTTAAGTTGCTAGTGCTATATAAGGCAGCAGTGGACTGCCTCTCCTGCTCAAGTAGGTGGAGACAGGGGCAGTGATAAAACTGAGAGTGTCCTGGGAAAACAGCGTCTCTCCTGGCCCCCATCACCCACACATGTGCCAGCCAGCCAGCCTTGTAACTCCCCACTACACAGAGCCTGGGACAAGATGGGCAATGTGACAATATCTGAATGTCCCATGGCTAGTATCTATCATAAACTCTGAGCAATTTGGAGCACTTCTTAATAAATATGATTTTTTCGGGTTCAGGTTGGCCCATGTCTTCTGAAAACACCTTGGTGTTGTATCAGCAAGATATATTGCTAGGTCCATATTATGTGAAATGACAACTGGCGATACATTGAGGGTTGCCCCGATTTCCCTTTTATTATTTTGCAAAATAATTATAGTGGCCTAAATTCTTAGGGTGGTCTAAAATATCATCCTCTTGTGCATTATTTGTGTGACAGGGGCGAGCAAATATACTATAGTGTTGTTACAGTTAGCAAAATTACATAAAATATCATAATGCAGGCACTAGCAATGAGGACTGTCTCATTGTTCCATATTGAAGTGTTTGCAGAGGTGGAAAAACTAGTTCATCTGCCTTTGGTGTATGGTAATGACATCCAGATCTTGGTCAGGCATCAGTATCCATCAGCACTAGGGAAGGTTTCATGGGTTATGTCCTGGTTACAGATGGGTCCTCCATCTGTAAGGGACTGCTGCTGGCAGCCGGGCAGGCTGGCTGGCCCTGGCTTGGTCTGGGGCAGAGAAAGCTTCTAACTGTTGACAGCTACCATATGTGTCTACAGGACCGCCTCCAGATACTGAGCGGCCCTTGATATCACACATGACACACATAAACATACCCAGTATCCAAGCACCCAGATTTACTAGTGTATGTACTTGTAGGCATTGTACTGTTGGGGATGCAGGATTTGAGGGCATGGAGTTCATTTTAAGACCAGGTTCCAGAGAAGTGGCATCTTGAATATAAACATACCCTATCTTAACACTAACCCAGTATCCAAACACCCAGATTTACTAGTGTATGTACTTGTAGGCATTGTACTGTTGAGGCTGCAGGATTTGAGGGCATGGAGTTCATTTTAAGACCAGGTTCCAGAGAAGTGGCATCTTGAATATAAACATACCCTATCTTAACACTAACCCAGTATCCAAACACCCAGATTTACTAGTGTATGTACTTGTAGGCATTGTACTGTTGAGGCTGCAGGATTTGAGGGCATGGAGTTCATTTTAAGACCAAGTCCCAGGGAAGTGGCATCTTGAATATAAACAGTTGATTTTCACACATGTAGGGGAGTTTGTATAACCCCATCATTCTCCTCTCAGAATTAACCCTGCTTGTTTCTTCTATGTCTTGTATATTTGGAGTATTGAGGCCCTCAAGGCATTGTACAAGAGGCAAGTGCTTGCTTGGTATATGACCTAGCCTCGTCCTAGGCCAATGCAATGTTTTATCTCTGCATATTTGACATGAACTGAAAATTGTGTCTACCCTGATTTAGTTCTTACGTTGCTCACCAGGTAGACCACAATGAGATATTTCCAGTTGCTTGTTTCTGACCAGCCATTGTGACCATACTTAGCGCCATCTACCACCACCCACATGAATTTACACCTAGAAATTTAAGGAAGTTGAAGATATAGAGACCAGAACAGAGAAAAGCATTATTTAATGAAGTCATCGACTATGAGCTAGTCTATATATATGACTCAGACCACATGGGTTACATTTGTGTGTTTCCCCACTGGCAAAGTTGGAACAAGATCTTTCCTTGCGATGATGGAAAATTCTTGCATGGTCTGCTGGTATAGAATGGGAACAAGTGAGCTGTTTCTGGGAGGCCCTGCCTGGCCGTGCCATGTGGTGACAGGGTTCTCCTCACCCCCTCTTCCATTATCTGCCCAGACCCTAACTCCTGCCAGCCACAGATAGTGGAAATACACAACACACCACTGTGCAGCTTAAGTTAGGAATAACTTACCTGTATAGAATGGGAACAAGTGAGCTGTTTCTGGGAGGCCCTGCTTGGCCATGCCATGTGGTGACAGGGTTCTCCTCACCTCCTCTTCCTTTATCTGCCCAGACCCTAACTCCTGCCAGACACAGATAGTGGAAATACACAACACCTTAGTCTTAGCCAGCAGGGCATCTGGGCCTCATTTGGACATCCAAACCCTCACAAATCACATCTCATGACACCCAAAGGATTTTGATAGTAGTTTCATAAAATGTCATTTTCAAACATATAATTGATTTTTTCACATAGTATATACCCATGACAGTGTATGAGGGTATTATGCCTTATTTCCAAAAACTTTACATTTGTCAATATTTGGAACCCAGTTTCTAAATTCTAAAACCCTGCACAGCACAGCAGCATACAGCTTTATTCAGGAATAACTTACCTGTTGTTCACTTCCACACATATATTTAGTATCCATATCTCTTAGATAAACCATAGGATTTCTACTATTTCTAGCTGTTTGCATAAAGAGTCTTTGTTGAGCTCTTGAATTTAATGCTCATGTTTGACTGTAACAAATACTAAAACTATGGATGTTATACTAAAGATGTAATACATGATCCAACCTACTGAAGTCTTTATCCCAATCCACAATGTTTAAAGGGTTGAAAACCTTTAGATCAGGTATATTTTAAAGGTAAAAATAGTCTATAAGTAAGGAAACTGACCAGGAACTTGTGTTAAGAATATTTTAGATATTTACTGGTCTGAAATGAAATGGAAGGTTGATTATTGCATATTTATGTTATCTGGCTATTCTGGTCTGAGGACATCACTATGGGAGAAAAACTCCACAGAATATTGCGATCTTCAAATGCAACATGGCTTTCCAATTATTGGTGGCCTGGTAGATGATATCCAATTTGATATAAGCCCCTTTTTAAACAAAGAAAAGTATGTGATTATAAAAAGCATCAAGTAAAGAACTTCGGTGCATTGTTTTGGACAGGCATTTTTAAAAACCTGGCTAACACCCTGGCTCGGCCTAACCCCCCTCCTCCCCCACCCTAGAAGACTGTGCTCGATGATGTATGGGCAGGTCAGCTCAAATTATGTCAGTCTTTGGTGTGAAGTATCACAACTTGACACATAATCTGGCGAGGAAAGTCTGCATGTAAGCGTGGCTGTGAAATATTTGACAGAAGCGAAGGATTCCGCCAGACCCTGAGCATCTGGTTCGGTACCACTGTGCTGTATTTGGAGCCTGAGTGAGAGCAGCAGGCCCCAGTGCCATGCTAGCAGCACTATGTTTGTGTTAGACCTGCCGCCTTGGAGTGGGTATAACAAGAGGGGTGTTGTGGCTGATCCCGGAATAATGGGAGGGGGTAGATAGTGATGTAGTGGGGGTCAGGATCGGGGTGAAATCCGATCAAGTCTGTCTGACCCGCCGGGCTCCCAGGGGGCTCTCCGGTATGGCATGAGTCAGGTCCCGTTTGTAAACACTGCCACACTTGCAACAGAGTGGTTTATGTACGTTTGGAAAAGGAAAATGTCGACTGACTTTCATGCTGCCAGTGATGTGTACTTTATGAATGGCCAAGAATAACATTTAGTGTTGAAAGATGTTCGCTTTCAACACAGGTGTATTTTAACCCCATGTTCTCTTGTGATGACTCCAGTCACTGTGAAATACTGTTGAATGAAATAAAGCCTATACCCTCTCTCTTGTTCTGTATCTTCTAAGAGGGTATCATTTCCCTCCTGAAAAGAGCCTGTGACCTTTGCTTAGCTGTCATTTTCTCCACACAATTATAGAGGGCACTAGACAAGACACTGGATGTTGGTTTTCAGAAATCAGAAATTTATTTGTAAATTTTTAAGGTTGGCCATGAGATATCATCATTGTCAAAAAACATATTCCTAAAGAATGTGCCATTCTTTTATATTCTTTAGGGACATTAGCTATTTCACTTTAATTGAACAATATTAAGTTTTAGGCATTTGGCTGCTGGTGGCTAATTTGGTCAATAAGCTAAAAGAAAGACTTAAAACTATGACATATGGGTATTCATATGTCATCAGGGGACAAAGTAGCTCAGTTGGTTAGGTGTCGGACTAGTAATCAGAGGGTCGCTGGTTCGATTCCCGGCCACTCCGGGCACTTTGGTCGTTCTTGGGCAAAACAGTTTATTCCATATTGCTTCAGTCTACCCAGCTGCAAAATGGGTACCTAGCATAAATAAGGCAGTGCTTAGAGTGTGTGCGCTATATGCTGCCAGTTGCTCTGGAATATCCCCCGGGGGATTGAAATGGTTTCTGTATGTACAGTGCCTGCTAGGGGAGGAAGGTCGTGTGAGCACTTCGGTGGATACAAGACTATAAACCGAATACCTTTACCTTTTCATATAAGAGCCTTTATGATATGGAAGTCTGGTTCAAAAATCGTTTTGTCAACACTTTCTGTGTAAACACAGTAGGACCTGAGATGCAGTCACTTCCTTACTCATCTATCCAATAATGAGTGCAGCCACTCTTTAGAAGATTATGATAACACAACCCCCCATAAAACATCTCCAGCAACTCTTTGAAGCTCTTTGTCTCTGGTATAACCATAACACGTTCCCCAGACAGAGGTTTCTGTGCAGGACATAGAAATGAGACTCTGAAGACTTATTTATGGAGCCTTTTTCTTTGATGTGTCTGATGACACTTTTGTGGTAGTGTTTATTGCATTAAGGGGACCTCCTACTATCTTTATTTACTTACCAGGGCCTCCCTAAGCCATATAACAGTCTTCTTGCATACTAGAGGGGCTCTGAAGTTACTACCAAAATACCACCTAGAATGGCTTCTAGTACAAAGATAGACTACCTCCTAGTCCATGGTATCCACAAACAGTGATTTTCTCTTTCCTGGATCTCTATCTTTTGCTTAAATGACAGGGCTCGACGTTAAGGCTAGCCCTGTAGCCCCGGGCTAGTTATTGAAAGTCAGGGCTAGTAAATTCTACCTGTGAGTAGCCCTGAGGGGCTAGATAGAATTAGAATATCAGCGCTTAAAAAAGTATGAAGCCCTGCTTTGGCTCTGCATTCCTGGATGGTAATATAACTGAATTTAACTCAATACACTGTATTCTTTTCATGTTTTCAACAGAGGCTATGATATTAAAAGAGGTCACTATTTGAAAAGAGTTGTCATTAATATCAGGGCTAGCAAAAATATTTTGGGGCTAGGTAAATTTTTGGTAACTAGCCCTGCTGGGCTTATGAAGTTTTTTCTTAATGTTGAGCCCTGAATGATCCAAAATATTGGAGTTAATATGTTTACTTAATATGTATATGTATTAAAATAACAAATACAATTATTATTTATTTAAAAGGGGTAAGCATGCCACTGCCATTCTGTCCGAGAGTTAGCCAAGTTTGACAGAGCTAGTTGGATTTTGCTTGGCACGTGTTTTGAAGTCTCTTTCTCACCACTTCAATGCGACAATTGGATAGCAGTGTACATCAACACAGTCACACATGTGTGGAATCCACATCACTCTCAGAAAGGGACTGGATGCATCTTATTGATTTCTGATGGCACCACATCATACAGTGGCATGTGAAATGATTGATTGTGATTGATATGTCTATTCTAATCAAATGTGGTTTGAAACATCATTACAAGGCTGAGTTTCATCGTTCAATACTCTCTGATCTGCTAACGTGCGACAAAGTTTCCTCCCTTCTTATATGTATGAAGTTGGAAATTTTCATTGATTGTCACTTTTTCTGCCATATTGCTGTCGTGACTAGCCAGTTGTTGGTGATGAAGGAAACTGGAGTACCTGTAGAAAACGACAGCCTAACCCTCAGTCACTGGCAAATTTCTCAAATGCCTCAGCCGAGATTTGAACCTGGGCAGTTGGGAGAGAAAGCTAGCAGTCAGTGGCAACACTCTTGATCACACAGCCATCAGTGCAGGCCCAAACAGCCCATACTGCATTTTACCATTTTAAGCCAAAACTTACACCAACTAAAGTCATGATGTATTATTTCGTTGATTTATATTTCTTACTCTCATTTCATTGGAAAGTTGTTTTAATAAGTGGATTCAGCTTCCACCGCTATTGCATACCATAGTGCCATCTATCCCTAAAGAACGACACCTGAATAGACTTCACGTGGACCACACGCACCTTTCCCAGGCTTCCCAAATTAAACATTGATAACTGTATTAGTTATAGCATTGGCGCCTGGTCTGACATTTCTCTTCTTGCATGAAAGATATCTCTTTACCATTTGTAATAATGGATTTTAGAGACATTAAAATCCATGCAATTCGTTTAAGTTTATAAGCAATTCTAATTGGATTTTCAACCCTAAACTCAAGAAAGATATGTCTCAAGCTTGGCTGATGTTAATATATGGCAGCAGCTGGGACTATATGGTGTTAATAAGCTTACAGGGTGTTGAAGTTAGATAGTGACATAGCAGTCATCAAGTTGCTATTAAAACCCTTTGAGGGGATGTACCGGGACAGCAGCACATTTCAGCTACACCCGGCCAGCAGCCTTGACTGTGACAGACTAGCTGGTTTGGTGACATTACTGGACAGGCTGTGACCACTGGTCATTGAGAGGGCACTTCTGTCCTGTCACTCTTTGCCTGAATTCAGAAACTGGGTGTGTGCCACAAATTGGCAATTTATGGGTACCATAAATTGGCTATTGTAAAAGCATACCCGTCAAGTCTCCTGTTTTTAACAGGAGTCTTCTGTTTTTTGGACTTCATTTTACCTGCCTCCTGTTTTTCTCCTGTTTTTTTTATTGTCTCCTGTTTTTCTCCTGTTTTTCTAGAAAACCAGTCTAAAACGACTATAATCTCCTGTTTTTCCTCAAGTTCGGCCCAGATCTACTTAAACTCCTGCAGCTTAGCATGTAAACTCAGCTCTTCTAGCCTGCCTAAACAATACTCAGTTGACCTAATTGAACCCAGCTTGCCCAAAAGTTGCAATTAGCCTAGATAACCATTCCTATTTTTAGCAGTAGATATGTTTTAATTGATATTAAGCTGAATTTTAAGAGGTAGAAAGAGGTGCATGCTGGTCTAGCATCATAACATTAAGAAACAAATCCAGGTAATGTAACCTGTTTAAAGTGAAAAAAGGAATAGGTTTCATGAAATTCATGGACTGACAGGAATAATAAATATGGTCATGTTAAAATTGATTTGTTGTTATTATGTCCATCTGTTTACTGCGGAGAGTTGAGAGTATTGGCACTACATTAGGTAGGAGCCACCTGGTGGGACGTTTGTAAATTATATATACAGGTGCGGCACCTGGTGGGAAGTTGGTAAACTAACATATTTGGTAGCGGCACTGCCGCGTGAGAAAATCTCCTGTTTTTTTTTGGTCTGGGGTTGACAGGTATGTAAAAGTTACATGTGTGCATGCATGCATCTATGTATGTATACATGAATGCATGCATATGTGTATGTACCTATGTAATTATTTTAGCACATAGATAAAAAAAATGACACCAAGCCATGGAGAAGCCCCTTCAAAATATCAATAATGTATATACTGACTCTGCCAAATAACCTTCTAATACTTAGATAAAGCAGAAAAATGTGTCGCTGTCTGTCAGTATCTTAGCCAGGATTTAGAATGTGGGTGCCCCAAATCGGCAATTATTATGATTTTTGGTTATCCTATTTTTCAAGGGAGACCATAGTATATTTAGATAGCAACCATGAGCCTGTATTTATTTGTCAAGAGAAAACTGTAGTATCCTTATACAATAACATTGGAATCATATTGAGGTGAAGATATTCTAATATTTGCTTTAAGAGGAACATTTTCCAGAAGTTCCTCATATATTTTGTGGTGTCCTGATGTGTGATTTTTAAGTGATAATGTGTCCAAATGATGCCCAGACAACCTGCTGGCTAAGACCCTGCTATCTGTTTTCTTTGAGTATCTTTTGCCAACCCTGAAATGACATTAATGTATTAATTTATTATTTCTTTTTTTCAGCAAAAGATAGCCTTTTGGTTTGCCACTGGTGGAGCTGGCTTCTGCATCAGTCGCAGCCTTGCACTCAAAATGATGCCATATGCTAGGTACGGAAACTATTATCATCCTAATATGATAAAGTTAGCATAGCTGTTGAAATTAGATGCTAACTAACTCCCATCAATGCATATGATATTCATACATACTATTCCAAAGGGGATCTTCAAATGCGTTGTTACACACAAATTACCTGACTTCTTTAAATCAAATGATTGCTAGCTCTCATCAAAGCCTGTGTAAACCTAATAGCTGCATATGCTATTCATATATAAAAATCCATGAGTGAATTTCAAATGCTTTGACAGGGCTCGACGCTAAGGGTAAACCTATGGCCCCAGGCCAGTAAAAATTCCCAAAAGCAGCTTCGGGCCAGTAAAAAAAGACCTCAACTGATCCTACAGGCCCAGTAAACATTTGGAGACATTCTTGTTAAAAAGTTTCCCACCGAGAATGTCCCCAAATGTTATTGAAATAAATGAAGATAAAATCTATAAAGATAAATGTTGTGGTGAATTTTATGCATTATTCTTTCTTGTTATGTTAAAGAAAAAATGTAGGACCAGTAAAAATTTTGCAGGACCAGTAGATGCTAGGTGTTACTGGTCCTACAGGTCCAGTATCATTTTGAGTTAGCGTTGAGGCCTGTTTGATACACACAAAATACCTGATTTCTTTTGAGCCTTATATGAACAACAATCATATTTCTTGATTCTTCATATTTAAAAATAATGTTTCCTCTAATACCATGTCAACTTTGTACCTTTGGTTTGATCTGTGGAGTCAACCTAAAAGATGCATGTGTTCATGTAGAGTCATGCATATCAGAGTGATTGTGTTGCAATTTAGTTCAACACTTGAACACCAGATGGCCTATGTGAAGCATTGCTTCCTACTTAACTTTTGTCTGGCCCAATAGATGGCGATGTTAGCTTCCTTGCATGATACGAATTCAAGTACTAAAGCAATGCTCGGCCAGCTAAAATAGGTAGACCAAAATAGAGCATATTTTCAATGGAACAAGTTATGTGCATTCTTTTGACACATCTAACTTCTTTGTAAATTATGTATGAACAATAGTTTTTAATAGACGTATACATGTGTGTATGTGTTTGCATAATTATACAAAAGTTTTTGATGTTTTGAATTTTTTTAAAGAAGTTATGCTGCATGTATATTTTGCTGTTTGACTATTCACTATTAATCAAACTCAATAAAGAA
>OZ012685.1:53501585-53505112 GCA_963942565.1 Maea johnstoni
ATTAAAAAAATGCTATTTTTCTGTTACGGAATCACATGTTACGGAATCACAGATCACTGTATTTTAAAATTCATCAAAAACACCCCAAAACATAATATTCAATCCTATATATCTTGGCACAGTCTTCCCAGGTATAATTGTATTATCTAAAGCAGTTTTGAAGATCATTAGATGGTTTTACAAGAAAATATGGTGGTTTTAACATTTTGTTAAATGTTATTGTCAGAAAGGCGTTGAACAAACAAACAAACACCATACAGTAAAATGTTCATAACTTTTTCATAAATGGGAATACAGTAAATCTGACTAAAGATCCAGAAACTTCAGAATTCTAGCTTTCCAAATATGTAAGATACATATTGCTACTATAAAAAAAAATTTTTGTCTTAGATGCTAACTTCAACTTGATCGAGCCCATATATATATATATATATATATATATATATATATATATATATATATATATATATATATATATATATATATAAGGCTTGTTACATTTTCTTTGGTACATCCTCATAATAAGATCATCGAGCCTTTGGTATTAAGTGTTCACATTTCAGTCGTCTTTTACATTACGCAAGCAGCTCTTTACAGGGGATAAGAACTTGTAACTCAGATAGTTTGTTTATGAAGAATGTGTGTGTCAAATTCCTCCCTTATTTACCTATGCTCAGGGATATTTGTAGAGATTGCACGGAGCAGTAGCTGTCAGTGGCGATTATTTACCTAAGCCAGTCGCGCAGGTCTGGAAGCTGACACTCTGCCTGCCAACTGATGGCCCTCTGTGTGCTGCTACATCCTTGCCACATGTTATCACTTCAAACTGAGATGCTTTCTTAGAGTTTAACCTGAGATAACTTCTAGATCATCCCTGTCTTGTTTTTCTTGCTCATCTGTTGCTCTTCTGTTTTTGATTGAAGTGGAAAAAAGCGTACCCAGACTCACTCATACATTTCTAATAAGTGAGAGGTACTCCACTGCTTGTACCAGTGTTATATTAGGGTGTATCGCCCCTACCACGAGGAGCCCTGGTAAATTCAGATATTTACTTTTTAACCAATTAGTACATGCTTTCCTAATGCTACGTTGCGGGCAAAACGTCCCGTATCAGAGTCTTCAAGCAATTGAAGTTGGATACGTTATAGGAAGAAGAAGTGTGGACTTATCCAATCAATGTTATATTTATGATATTTACAAAATTGCCACGTTTTTAGAGATCTTCGATATTTATGTCAAACCTTGTGCGCGCCAAATCTAAATTGTGGCTACCCTGATTTAGTTCTTAAATTGCTCATGGTGAGGTCTTTTCCCTCTGACTGATCAGTGTGACAACCTTAGGCGCTATCTATCACCAGCCAAAGGAACTAACACCTAGACATTAAGCAAAAAATAAAGACCTGAACAGAGAAAAGCATTATTAAATGAAATCATAGACTAGATGAGCTAGTCAAACTGCTAGCTTGAATGGGTTTATGGCTTTGAATATCTGGAAATATGATACTTTTAAAAACAACTTTGAGAATGATTTTGCAAAATACTTGAAGGGAAGATGTTGGTAATGTTCTGATTAACACTTCATCAAATATTTTCCTAAGTACCCTTTTGCAATCAAGATTTCATCATAATCATGAGGCTATTTTAGGCAGCTTTTGGAAATAATGTGTTAACCTTTACGCTGCTAGTAGCTAATTTGGTCAATGATGCAAAAAACCTGAAAATGACTGAAACCCTGGCATATGGGTACCATGTTTTGACTTAATCCATATGCTGCTGGTGGCTAATTTTGGTCAATACAAAATGATGCAAAAATCTGAAAAATTACCGAAACCCTGGCAACTCATCTGAAAGAACTCAGTGGGAGCTATCCAATGAATACCAACATGACATGGTTTAGATGGTTTTCAAAGATCTTTGTGGCATTGAGCTTTGGATGAAAGTAGGCTCAGCATTGGAAGGGTTAAACTGTTTGCTCTGTTGGATATTGGCAATGGAGTATGTGTTTCCTGGCGTTTTCCTGCCTGTAACATTGTGATAAATGCAGGGGTCCCTTAAGGTGCCCTATCTACACGGAGGCCATCATATTGTGCCAGCCCTCCCACCCCTAGCGTACTCTTACTGAGACCACTATTTTAACCCTTCCAATGCTGAGGCTACTCTCGTCCAATGGACAAAGACGCAAAGATTTTTGAAACCCATCTAAACCCTGTCTTGTTGGTATCCATTAAATCGCTCACGCTGAGAACTCTCAAATTAGTACCCATTTGCCAGAGTTTCAATCATTTTTAGGTTTTTTGCATCCTTATGTATTTTCCAAATTAGCCACTAGCAGCATAAGGGTGAAGGTGCCCTATCTATGCGATGGCCATCATGTTGTGCCAGCCCTCCCACCTCTAGGGTACTCTAGCTAAGATCACCATCTTAACCCTTCCAATGCTGAGGCTACTATAGTTCAAATGACAAGTCGCAAAGATTTTTGGAAACCATCTAAACCCTGTCCTGTTGGAACTCATTGGAAAGCTCTCGCTGAGAACTCTCAGATAAGTACCCATTTGCCAGGGTTTCAGTAATTCTTTAGGTATTTTACACCATTTCGTATTAGCAAAATTAGCCACTAGCAGCATAAGGGTTAAGTCAAAACTTGGTACCCATATGCCAGTGTTTCAGTCATTTTCAGGTTTTTTGCATCATTTTGTATTTGCCAAATTAGCCACCAGCAGCATACAGATTAAGTCAAAGCATGGTAACCATTTGCCAGGGTTTCAGTCATTTTCAGTTTTTTTGCATCATTTTGTATTGGCCAAATTAGCCACCTGCAGCAGAAGGGATAACTGAGACCCAGCAGCATTAGGTTAACTGAGACATGCTACAACTGTGCCTCATTGCCTGAGCAAGGTGGACCACAGTATGTATTCTCTCGGGGTGAGTGCACTCAAAGAGCATGCCCTGGGCCGCCCTTGATCAGGAAATCCAGGGCCGGCCTCGCTAGATAGAGCGCCATTTGCTAAGGATTTCCTCCCCCAGATGCCAGAGCCTAGTCATTAGAGAGTATGTGAGACCCAAAGTAGGCGTGATCATCGAAGATCAAACGGCCATCTTCGCTCGACCTTCGTGAATGAATAGTTTCCTCAGCTGGCAAATGGAATGAAAAGAGTGCTTGTGGAGAGAAATGACCAATATTTGTATTGTAAAAAACATAGTCAGGGCCAGATTAGTGTTGATTTCAGCAAGAAATCTACACTAATTGGCAAGATGCACTTCCAAAGGAAAAATGAACCATAATTCTCCATGTAGACAGCTTATAAACAAAGGTACAAAAATGGCTATGAAGAAGAGATGCTACTCAGCACTCACTCCCATAATCTTACTGCTGATTTCAATGAAGTTATTGTCCATGGTATTAGCTTCTAGTTATAATGTTTTTAATCATCCCAGCTTATGTGGGTCACTTGGAGGATGAAAGAAATTCCCATATTGCACTTTTGTTGTGTCATCTTTTTTTATTCCTTTCCAAATACATGAGATCT
>OZ012685.1:53505312-53542812 GCA_963942565.1 Maea johnstoni
GTAACCTCTGCTGCAGGAGAAATGTCATAAGTGCTCATTGCTTACTGTTTTAACCCTCCAGTGCTGAGGCTATTTTCGTCCAAAGCACAAGGATGCAAAATATTTTTGGAAATCCATCTAAACCCTGTCATGTTGGTATTCATTAGATTGCTCTCACTGAGTACTCTCAGATGAGTACCCCAAATGCCCAGGAGTTCAGTCATTTTTCAGGTTTTTTTGCATCATTTTGTATTGGCAGAATTAGCCACCAGTAGCAGGGGAATAAATGCACAGGGTTGTGAGAGCAATACTTTACACTGGAATACAACTATCAATTTAATATCATTTTTGATATCAGACTTCCTGGAGGCAGTTCATATGATAGAGATGCTAAGGAAAATCAATATCTTTAAAAAAAAATCTTTTAGACATTATGTCAGCTCTTAGCACAGATATTACTGAAGCTGTTTTCAAAGCAGAATCCTGAATGCAGCATAGACTGCACTTCATTTGCACTCCTGCTCCTACTTGAATTTTTGTCATGCATGGAACTTATTTCTATTTCTATCCTACAAAGAAATGGATTCATCAATGATATACAACATCATTCTGCCTGATCCAGGTTCTTTCGTCATCCTACTATTATGGGTTCAATGTGAAGCTTAGAGTATATAGACTTGCTACAAGTCTGTGTTAACTGGCCCTTTCCTTAGTCTTACTGATCTACACTGAGTTGATTTCAGTCCAGGTTTTAGTTCTGGAATAACCCTCCCGGGGACCCACTTACGCAGAGGTTTGATAACTGAGTTCCAAACTGCAACCCATGAAAACTGTGCTGCCATCTATAGTTTGAGAGAGACATCAAACCTACTTGCCACCCAGTATATATATATATAGTCATGGTGGTATTTTACCTAACTCAGCCTGAGAACCAGGCTACTCAGAGTTGGGCTTGTCTCCATATGCATTTGTCATGTACTGCTCGACTGCTAGGTAGCGTATGTAGGTTTGATATTCATATCATGTCTGCGGGCATTGTCGAGTACTGTGCTGTCCCTTATCAGAGCTATATTATTAGCTGGTGAAGATAAGAGAAACTCATGACAGGAAGAGGCGACTATAAATATACCAAGATAAAGCACAAAAGATACAGTACAAAAGAGTAGAGATAGCAGAAACCTGCACTAGGGATTTCTTCCAAATAAATGTTGAACTAGGATTATCATCGCTCTAGGTGTTTAATGCACAGAATACCAAATAGGTATTCTTTCTTACAAATGGATATTTAAAGAGAATGTTTCCTCACAAATGTATATTGCAAGACAATCTTCCTCACAAATGGATATTTAAAGACATTTTTTCCCCACAAATGTATTAAGACAATTTCTCACAAATGGATATTTAAAGACAATCTATTCAACCTATACTTTTAAAAGCTTTGGAATGGTTTTAAATCTTAAGTAATCTTTTCCTTTAAAACTTGCATTTTCTTCATCAGTCCATTCATTATCTGTAATGTATTGTATGAAATCACTAGGAAATGCATGGAAAAACAAAGGTAACACTCTTTCAAATATTGAATTTATGCTTTCAATCCTTTGCGATATGTCAAAAGGATCATAGATCAAGGAAGATGACATCACAAGGACCTCCTAGGCATGAATGGATTAAAATGAAAGACTTGGTTAAGGTTTGTGCTGTTTTAATGGAGTTCCGTGAAGTTTTGATGAAACAGTATATGGGATGCACGACAGTCTTTAGCATAACGTTACAAACATTCATTCTATTATGCCATGTGACCTTGTTGAAGTGGGGGGTAATCTGATTAACGAACCCCCCTTTCCTATGGAATAGCTGTCAATATGAGATGCACTGCAACTGTTAGCAGAACAGTACAACAAACATTCACGTGCCATGTGATTCTTGTTGAAGGGGGGTAACCTGACTGATGACCCCCCTTTCCTATGAAAACTTTCAGTACGAGATGCACCAACAACCGTTAGCAGAACATTACGAACATACAAAAGTTGTAATTCATGTGACCTTGTTGAATTGGGGGGTAATCTGACTGATGACCCCCCCCCCCCCCCCCCCCCCACCCCCTCTTTCCTATGGTAAGCTGCCTTGAAGCAATAAAGCACCAAGCTTCTCCTCAGACCAGCATGTGGCCTCCCCTGTTGTGGCAAATATCCAGAAGACGGCTCTCTTCTCTATGAATATGGTAGAAATCTAAACAACTTCTCGCTGACATTATGTCTGGTATTCCACATGGAGTCGGGCGCTCGGAATGTTAGAATGTCAGTTGTGGTCATTATTCATCCACCTGCTATCCCTGTCTCACTGTGTGCTGACAGTGGACTGGTTGAAAGGGACAGAAGTTTCAAATTATACAGAATATGTAAAGCATTTGAGTATGGCTACATTGTAACTGAAGCACTGCATCTCTTCGTTTAATTATCGCCATATATATATATATATATATATATAATATATATATATATATATATAAGAGAGAGAGAGAGAGAGAGAGAGAGAGAGAGAGAGAGAGAGAGAGAGAGTGTGTGAGAGAGAGAGAGAGTGAGAGAGAGACAGAGACAGAGAGAGAGAGACAGACAGAGAGAGAGAGAGACAGAGAGAGAACAGAGAGAGAGACAGAGGAGAGAGAGAGAGAGAGAGAGAGAGAGAGAGAGAGAGAGAGAGAGAGAGAGAGAGAGAGAGAGAGAGAGAGAGAGGCAGAGAGAGACAGACAGACAGACAGACAGACAGACAGAGAGAGAGAATACAACATTTTCATTCTCTCAACTAAAGTCACTTCAAGAGGTCGCATGTTTGCATAAGTCCATTTGTTTTATAATACTAAGGTATTTGTTGGCTTTCATATCTGAGTTTATTAGTCACCCATTTGTGTATCAATGGTGGTTCAATGCAAAAATGCATCATAACCATGATGGTGGTGGTGGTGATACTGATGGATATTAGATATTGAATGATATTCATTTAGAATTTAATCTGTCACAAATATCCTCATGTAATACTCAACCATGGGCAGCCCATCTGTAATTCATTCATACCTAGGAGGTCCTCATGAAGTTATCTTCTAGATCTATGATCCTTTTGACAATAACACAAAGGGATAAAGCGGAAATGCTCAAAATATTTGAAGAGAGTTGTGATGATATTTCTACTTCAAATAACTTTCTAAATATGTCCTTTGTGAAGTCATCTTCTAAATTTCTGATTCTTTAGACAATATCACAAAGGAATAAAGCAAGATATTTTAACTTCAAATAACTTTTATATGTTATTGGTGGCAAAATTTGGCCAATAGAACAATGATGCAAAAAGCCTGAAAAATGATTGAAACCCTGGCACATGGATACTCATCTGAGAGAACTTGGCAAGAGCTATCCAATGAATAGCAACATGACAGGGATTAGATGGTTTACAAGTATTTTCCTTGTGCTTTGAGCAAAAGTAGCCTCAGCATTGGAAGTGTTAAGATAAAAATAGTTACCCCTGTGTCAGTGTGAGTTTGAATTCACAGGAAAATGTCCAGACTCTGCTAGAGCTGGTAGATTTTAGTAGCATCCTCTAGGAAGAGGAGACTAATTGCTTCCAGATTGGCGGAACGTAAACACCTCTAGTGTTCGCCCTGTTTGTGATATAGCTTGATAGTTATTGACATAGCTTGGGGATGCAGTGTCGATATAAAGAGGAGGAATCAGGAAGATAGGAATGTTGTATGAGGATGTGTCTGATTTCTTTGCCAGATCTGTGGTGATGTGTACTCTGGCCCTGCCAGCATGTGTTGGGTTTGTAACACATACGAGAGATGTACGTCAGATACCTAACTTAACCCTTCCAATGCGGAGGCTACTTTCTTCCAAAGGATAAGGACGCAAAGATTTTTGTAAAACATCCAAACCCTGTCATGTTGGTATTCATTAGATAGCTCTCACTGAGTATACTCTCATATGAGTACCCATTTGCCATGGTTTCAGTATTTTTTTAAGGTTTTTTGCATCATTTAGTATTGGCCACATTAGCGATCAGCAGCATAAGGGTTAATGCTGGAAAAGAAGATCTGCGCTGTTGCCAGCCTCAGTCAGCATTGGGAAGATATCAAGAAGCCCAGAGGTTTATTTGGAAAACAAGCACACCTCACTCTTGACAGCAGGAAAGCATTAAGTCTAGTCAGGCGGAAATTGGATCACATTTTAAACAGTAGCGCTGGGATTAGATGATGCTACTACTTGCCTGGAATATGTTAAACCTGTTTATTGCCCTTGGAAGGTTACATACTGTTATTTAACACCATTTTGTAAAATGCTGGGAATCGCAATTTTAATTTTCCTCAATTTTTCTGCCGTATTGCGGCTAGTGACTAGCCATTTTTAAGTGGTGGAGAAAACCAAATTACCCGGCAAAACAACAACCTAATCTTAAGTCATTGGCAACTTTTTCCCGTGCTCCGACCGGAATTCAAACCCAGAGGGACAGCTTAAAAGAAAGGAAAGAAAACCTCTACCAAGAGAGATAAGAAAAATTCTGTTAACAGTCATCTTCTATGGAATATCACTTGATGAATAGCATTCTATGTGAAGACACAAAATTGTGTTTGGATGATGCTGTGACCCTATTATATATCATGGCATTGTATAAACGTGGTCATTTTGGTGATTGGTTTTGACAGAAACTTGATGATACATATTGCTATGAAATGGGAACCGATCATAAGGTCAAGTAGATGAAAAATCTCTTTATAAATGAGAAAGATGGGGACCCCAATAAAAAATATAAATCCGTTTATGAATGAGAAAGATGGGGATCCCAATAATTCCAGATCAAACGCAGATCTGGGCTAGACAGGCAAAAGAAGGCGTAGTCCCAGCAGGGCATGTTTTGTTGGTCTGGGAAGCTGATCAGTGCGTAATTGTGTTTCCAACAGAGGCATGCAACTTACACGACAATCAAATCATGGTAATTCAATCATGTTCACATTCCAATCAATATCGGCAAGAAATAAACGCATTACACGATGACACTAAACTGCTTAGTATTAATTTATTATCCATTTCAGCTAATGATGAGATCACGTATCAAACTCTGAAAAATGTCTCAGAGAGACAGTTATGATGCAATGGCGGAATACTAGATCAGGGATGATTCTTGCTTTTGTGCTATGGCTTATCCCTTGTGCTGCTGGTGGCTGATTTGGTCAATAGAAAGAGATGCGAAAAAAGTTGAAAAATAATGGAAACCCTGGCAAATGGGTAATAAGTTGATAGGACCCAGCAAGAGCTTTCCAATGAATACCAACATGGCAGGGTTTAAAAGGTTTTCAAAATAATTCTGCATTCTTGTGCCCAGCTTTAATGAAAGTATTCTCAGTATTGAAAGGGTTAAACAGAATATGAATTCTTCTCTTTAGTGTGTGATTTGTAGTGTTCTTATTGTGTATCAGTATTGTGTATCCTATGAATTTCACCCCTTTATGCATGTAGCAGACAACATTTGTAGGAGAGTTGTTCATTATAACTTTATCTACAACTCTCCTTCAAATACTTTGCAAATGATGCTTCATTCCAAAATTATTTTCAAAATTGTGAGAAGGTCCAGACGATTATTGTCAAATAAGTCTCCAGGCATGAATGGTTTAAAACAGCAGAATGAATAACTTAGCAAAATGCTTATTGGTAAGGAAAAAATTAACCCTTCCATGTGAAGGCTACTTTCCTCCAACGCACAAGGATGCAAACTTTTTTGCTTTTGAAAACCATCTAAATCCTGTTGTGTTTGGTATTCATTGGATAGCTCTCGCTGAGTACTCTCATATGAGTACCCATGTGTCAGGGTTTCAGTCATTTTTCAGGTTTTTTGCATCATTTTGTATTGGCCAAATCAGCCACCAGCAGCTTAAGGGTTAATAGATCAATAAGTTACTAGCACGGGTCTAGGTGCAGACAGACAAGTTACAAAAATACTCCAAAATGGTGTAATTCAATTACTCCGTAATTGACAGCAATTACAAACTACTCTAAGATTGTGTAATTCAATTGTGTGATTAGTTGACAGCACTTAAATGTCAGATGAGAACTTAGGAGGATTGGTAAATATCAACATTATTAACATTAACAGCAGTTAGTGTATATAATGGCATGACCAAGTTGCTATTTTTCATCACATCAATGCTTCACAGCAGTGCAATTTAGAGCAAAAAAAATGAAGGAAAAAACTTAGTAACAGAAAAATGAGTTCAACACGCTCCCATTTCATCACAAGTTATTAGGGTGCGTACATCTTGCTGGAAGGTCATAAACCGAAAAAATTGCACCCCAAAATAGCCACTTTTGTACTACCTTTTGCACTGCAATACTATGAAATCCATTGCTGATAGACAATCTGGTATCCTGCTGTTTCAGTTGGAGTTTGATTAGAGGAAGGATAGTTTTATGTGTGAAATAGATCTATAATTTCATATTGTGTTATTCTTTTCCAGATTACCTTCAGCTATTCCCAGTTTGGCAGTACATGGAATGTTGTAGATATCAGAGGCAAATACAGTCCTGTAGATGACCCAACTAGGTAAATACCCTTTCTCATTATATTGAAATTAGTGCCCTTCTGAAACATCAATTGTAATGGAATAATCAATTACCAATGAAAGCAATAGAAAAGGGTCATTTACTGTAAAGTTCGAAATATAAACGTGGAAGTAATATTAGCGACTTTAACGAGTGGGTCCGATTCGCTAATATTACGATCCGTTAATATTTGTTCTATTTTGTATGTACTCAGATGGCACTCTTGGATATGATTCACACGCAAATATTACGATCCGCTATTATGGAAACGGATAGATTTGCTAAATATAGATTCGCTAATATTTCGAACTTTACAGTATCTGTATTTTCAACTCAATTCCAAATGATTTTAAATGACTTTCAATTGACCCATTCATGCCTGTAGCAGCCAAAACTGCCTGAAAGTTTTGTTGATATCTCACTAACATAAGCAATGTTTAGAAATATTTGAAGGATAATTTTTCATCAGAATTCTATGTTTAACTCTTCTTCAAATATTTTGTGAATTTATGCTTCATTCCATAGTTATTTCAAAAGTTAGTAAGGTCCAGACGACAATGGTCAAGTAGATCTCCAGGCATGTATTAGTTAATTAGTTATTGGTATTATTAAATCTCCAATATCATCAATAAAAGAGCATTTGTGAACCTAGTTAGGCATATTTTGAAAATCTTAGTAGCTGCTATAAACACTTAAATATAAAAAAGATAAATGTTTTTTTCTTCAATCATTATATCATTAACATGTCTTCTTTGTTTCTTTTAGGTTTAAATCCATCCACTGCCGTTTATTCCCCTACATTAAAGAGTGCGTCAACAGGTGACCAAGACTTGTACAGTGATAGAGTTTAGACACCTATTTTTCTACTCAAAGATTGTACAGAATTGAACCAGAGACTGACAGATACTTAAGACTGTACATATTATTTCGAATCTGTTGGTATTATTGATTGATATTCTTTGTGTACTTAGTATTCTTTTGTTTTAGTGTGCCTTACAGAGATTGTCTAGTGAGCCGATCACTATGGAAATACTTACTCACAGAAAAGTGCCACCTGGTGGATATCATGGAAGTTATGATAGAAGGCCACCTGGTGGCCAGTGTGGACACTACAGTAAAATATTAACTGATATTCTATGTTCATCCGTGGATGGGGGATGAACCCACAGTGAACACTTGTGAAAGGAGCAAGGAGTGTGTATCACAAGTTGAACGCATGTCTGCATAAGGCATGTTATAGGGATGGTTACAGGTACAGTTTACTACTACTCGCCGTTAGAATGTCGCACAGCCAGCAAGCTGATATTTACACAAGGCTCTGGTGAGTGTCACGATTGACTGAGTGACTGGAAATTTACATCTCTCAATGCTGCGTATCTTCCGTATTCATCCAGTGAAGGCAGAGCGGCATAATTTCCTGCTTTGCTTCTGGGCCCATCCTTGTCATGTACGTTAATTGCACTGCTCGCAAGATGCGCACGTTCAGATCGTGTGTGGGTCTGGGTGCCATTTTGCATGTTTCCTTGCTGGATTAGGTGTACAGGAATATAACACAACAAGCGATTCTTAACCCTTCAACTGCTGAGGCTACTTCCATCCATAGCACAAGGATGCAACGATTTTTCAAAAACATCTAAAACCCTGTCATGTTGGTACTCATTAGAAAGCTCTCGCTGAGCACTCTCAGATGAGTACCCATGTGCCAGGGTTTCGGTCATTTTTCAGATTTTTTGCATCATTTTGTTTGGCCAAATTAGCCACCACCAGCATAAGGGTTAAGGAGACTTGGCCCTTCCTGTTTGAATCTACACTAGGACAGCAGTGGAGATAGGGGTGGAATTTATAGATATTGTATAAAATGTTGAAATTGCTATGTTAGTATAATTTTGTTACATTTACAGAATGCCTCTTGAATCCCAAGTAGATGATTTAAAGTAATGGGGATGAAAGCGACATAGTAATTTTATAGAATGATTTATGTTTAAGATAAGAATTAAATCAGTGAGCAAATGAAGAGAATATAATCCTGTTATTAAGGACTGTGATGCTTGCATAAAAATCCTAGTAATCTAATATACATTGAATAATTGTATTAGTGTTGACATTTTGAGAATTTAATTTAGATACATTTTGGGGTTTTACTTACCAAAAAATATCAGTATCAGTTATCAGGCAATTATATTGTTATAAAGGTACCAAAAAAGGTAATTTAAGGTAAAACCTTTTCAGTTCATTGACCTTCAGCTAAGCATTTTATTGAATATTTTGAAATGGAAGGGCATTTTCCCTACTTCTTGAAATTGACTAATCAGTATTGTTTGTTATAATGACTAGCATACATGTGATATGATCTTAACCCTTATCCTGCTGTGAAACCTATAAGCACTGATGCACACCACGGCAATTGTTGTGGTTAGCAGGATAAGGGTTAATGTAAATTTGAAGAAGACCTGATATGCCTAGCTCAATCAATGGTTGATTCTGTGTAGCAACTTCCATCATGATACTAGTGCTGTGAAAAAGATCTCTGTCAGAATCTCGGGAAAGGTCATGTTTGTTTACTTCCCCTCAAATACTCCTTAGCCTGCTCTATGGAAACCTATGATCCATCCAGGGGTAAAACAGCCACTTCACTCAGAGTAGAGTTTATTTTAACAGTATAGCTGAACCATCCTGACTGCTGCAAGGTCTTAGAGACCAGTTATTTTGCTACTCAAACAAAAACTCCTCTTAACCCTTCCAATGCTAAGGCTACTTTCTTCCAAAGCACAAGGACGCAAAGATTTTTGATAACCATCTAAACCCTGTCATGTTGGTATTCATTAGATGGCAATAACTGAGAACTGTCAGATGAGTACCCATGTGCCAGGAGCTTTTTTTGAGTTATTTTTCAGCTCTTTTGCATCATTCTATTTTGGCAAAATTAACCACCACCAACATAAGGGTTAAAAGAGAAGTTAGATGGTGGATGGTTACCACCCAAACAATAGTTAACAAAAATATGTGTTTGGTTATCGTTATCGTTCATTTTAATTTGTCTTCAATAGCCAAGGTATTCCGACAAATGGAAATTTATGCGTAATAATATTTTTGTAAACCGCACAACTATGAGTTAATACCCTGTCTGTCTGAAACGAACTCGTCAGTGTGGGCAGTTAGTTGGTTGTGTATATATAGCCAGTTGTGGGTTGACTTAATATAGTTGTAGTCTATCTATGGAAGTCTTTGATACAGGTTGATCCTGAAACTTACTGTGGCCCTTGGAACTGAAAATATTTTCTTCAGAACTCTCACTCAATTTCTTGCATTTATTTAAGGCATCTCAAATTGCTTTCTCATCAAGAAAGACACTTGTTAATTAATTCTAACTGTATCATTTTCCTTTCTTTTTGACAACAATGGCTAACAATAGTAAACATGCCATCAGTGTTATTACTACTTAGATATAGGAAAAAGAGTAATTTGCTTGAAACACTATCATTATTTTGGGGTATGGATTTGAATAAAATTACGAAAAAAAATCAGTATGTGTCAACTTGATCTTACTAGACTTATTTTTATTGTGGCTAATTTTATATGTGCAAGATTAATTGCAATCAGTATGATTATAAGATGAGTATAAGAAAGAAATATTTCCCGTTCACATGGCAGGATTGTATGGGAGTTCTAGTGTTATATGATATCGGTTTCAGTTATTATTTTGACTGCAGGTTGTGATTTTCTTTTTGTATATAGTAAGTATAGATAATTATGTACTCTAATAACCCTTTTACCCACACATCCATAATTGAATGACATGCATAGTTTTTTAGTGCAGGTGTCTGGGTTTTCTAAGAGGTGAGGTCCACTTTTACCAAAATTTAGAAAAAATTACATTTTGACTATCAATTTCATGTTTTGATCATGTAATTTACTTACAAAGGCGAGGGTGGGGTGTAAAATCATAGAAGATTTGAGATAAATTGACTTGTAAAGTCCAGTATTCATAGACTTCTGTAATGTATTTGATATATTTGCTAACCTTTTAGACCAATTGGGCACTTAAAAATATGGATGAATATGTGACATTTTTTAAATTTATCAGACATTTTCTATAGGCTGTATAGGGTTGACCATATGTGTGGCTAGAAGGGTTATGTTAGTGAGGAGTTGTTGAGTATTTGAATAGAATATAGCTTATGATATTTTTGTAATGTCAGACTATGGACTAAATGCTTGCAGTGTAATGAAAATGTTTGCATATAAGAAAAAAATTAAAAATATTGGATATCTACGAAATTCTTATTGATATAATGTGAATGATTTTTTATCGATGAGCTACCTACCACATCGTTATCCAATAGCAGAAATTATTATCATATTTCGATTCCTTGAAGTAACATTAAGGCATTTTTAGATAATTGATACCCTTGGTAGCATGTGATTTACATGACAGTAATTTCATAACAAATGAGAAGCGATTGAAATGTTCTAAAGAAATCATTGTCACTATCATATGCAGCTTCACATAAGCCTGCCAGAAATTAACGTAAAAAGTTAATTAATATGTGATCTTATGAAAAAGCTGCTCCATTCTTATCTGATTCTTAATAAACTTGATTCTTTACAGTCTCCTTATTGAGAAAGGTTAACATTTGTGTTTGATACATATAATTTTACTAAGAGGATACATTAAAAAGTCATTATTTGGTATCAGAGAAGTTAAACTCTAATGTGATTTTATAGCTGTGTCAAGACATTGAAATGATAAAGACATACTTTAAGGGTAGCCTGATGCATTGTGATTTGTTTGTTATTAATACTGTATTATTTACAGGATCTACCAAATCTGTAATGAAAAATGTTTAGTTGATTTGCTGAGCTAATCATGAAATAAAATAAAAAAGGATTTCTAAAATTGACTTTTTGTGATGTGTATTGTTTTCATAGACCCTTTTTTGCCTTTCTTGTTATGAAGGATACATTCAATTTGAAATTAGGTGTATACATATACACACACACACATATATATATATATATACATATATATATATATATAATATATATACACCCATACATACATACATATATATATATATATATATATATATATATATATATATATATATATATATATATATATATATATATATATATATATATATATATATATATATATATTTATATATATACATCCATACATACATACATTCATTTATATCAGTATTCCATCTTAAAAATGTCCCCTACTATTTGAAAAACTACATTTTGGCAACCAGAAAACTCTCCGGCCATGATGAATTAAAAGAAAAATTTCACAACCTTCTCCAAAATAGAAATACAAGAGTTGGCAGAACTGTACGTATCTCTCCCAATTTGCCTCATATAGATAGAAGGATAAGTAAGTTTTGCTGAATTGATAGAAGTATTACATTTCAGAGAGGGATATTGTTAACTCAATGTGATTTAAGGTAACTAAATTAATCCCAGGGACTGGGCAATCAATTGCCCCCCTGTATACCTGCTTAACTTGCAATTGTACTAAATTATAAAAAATTCCCCGACCTTACATAATATGAATTCATCATTATTAATTTGATCGACTTTATTTTCTGTAAATTGCCTCAGAATAAAGCTCTTCACGCTTTTCATTCTGAAATTACACAAACCCCTCTGGAAAAAAGTGTCCCTGACACCACTTAAAGGGGGGCAGCAAAAACTAGGTTATCCAAGTGGATTAGACAGCTCCAGATGTGTACAAACAGCTTCCGGGTTAGTGAGGCCCATCGCATTATACCACCCACAATCATATGAGATGACTTCAGACATCCTTAAACTGAGAACTATTTCTAGATATAAAATAGGCATACCCAAAGACTACTACCCTTGGCACCCAGCATGGGTGTCCAACTGTTGTGCACCAGCATGCGACAGCGGCTTCAAAACATGCGACAAATTAAAAACTTAAGCACTGTTTAAATTTCCGCTTGATATGACCAGTTGAGCATAATTGATATTTCACTTGGATTACTTTTGATACAAATTGTATTTAATAACCAATGAACTCCATTTAGTAATGGTCTATTGATTGGTCTTGGTCTTAACTATTGCAATAAAGGTTAATGAAGTAGTGCCACCGGGTGACAATATTCATAGCTATTATCGAACCTGTCACAAATTTGCTGTGCTCCAGGAATTATTGACTGTGCTCTGGGACTAAGATATTTGGATACCCACGCCCTGCTACCCTTTTTATTTGCACCCCATGACCTCTACTTCATGCCATGAACAGTTTTCATACCAAATGTATCGCATATCCTACAACAACAAAAACATTCCATACTGCCAATCCTACTAATCAGAACCCTTAAATAACTGTTATTACTAAACATTGTTTTACAGTATATGATCTCTTAAAATTGGATATGACCTTTATCGTTTGTGCCAGACTTGAGAGTTTTTTCTTAGTTATTTTCTATGGTGTATTCTAACTTATCTCTGTGTGTGGTAATGATCTATACCAGCAGGCGAATAGGAGTTGCTTGTGCTGCCCCCTATTGCATAACATTTAAACTAATTTGAGAATACTTGCAAGGTAGGTTCATCTGTATAAAAGGCAGAATTTCATTTTGTGCCTCTTGTATTTAGGCATAATACCACCCATTCCAAGCCTATTTCAAAGATGATCCACGATAGATATATGCTTTCTAAGTAGGAATCATATTTACTCTCCCAGGCCTATTACCTTTCCTATATGATGGCATATCCACCTCCCACAGCTTGTTGACTTAGAGGTAAAAAGTCATGCCAGATTTCCAGGATCCCTGTACTGTAAGACCAGGCCTGCCTGGTCACGGCACTACCAGGGCTTATGCATGGAGATATCCTTGCAGCTTCATAGTTGTCATTCAGATCTGATTTTTTGTGAATATCTTAATATCAAAAAGTTTTCCAAAATGATTGAAGGCTGTGTTTTGGACATTTCGTTTTCATATATAATTTTGAAAGAATGCACTGATCACAAACATATTTCCAAAATGGTAAAGACGTTTTTTCCGAGGACTACATGTGTATATCAGTTGAAAGAAAGACCAGTAAGAATGTGTGGAGTTATACCGTGTAATTTAGTGTAACATATTTGTTACGTGTAAGAGACGTTGTAAGGACGGTGTAAGGACATGAATAATCCAAAACACTTAGTTAATATTCATATCAAATAATATTTCTTTGCACTTGTAGAATATACAAAGAATACACAATAGAAAAATAGAGTACCAAGAAGTCCATATAATAGTTTCTGTCACCTATAGGACTTTAGTCTGTACATCATTAACAACATATAAAACAATTCTGCTTACAATGAAGGACTAATGTTCATCTGGTCATTTTGACCTAGCCCTATAATGCTGAAGAAGCTCTCACACTATATATCAAACACATAAATATAATACATATTCACTAAGAAACAAGACGTTTTTGCTGAATCGCACTTTAAAGTACATATTACATACAACATTCAATCTTTCATCCAGGCTTGTATGGAAAACACATTTCTAGAAGCTAAAGCATGAATGCTGTTATGATGAAGCAGGACACAACAAATACATAAATGCTGTACTTCAAAATTTCATATGGTACTCCAAGGAGCACTATAGCATGGCAGTTATAAATCCTTCCCTAGAAGGCTAAAGCATTCTTCACCTTTCCTTAACCCTTCCAATGTTGAGGCTACTTTCGTCCAAAGCACAAAGACTTTCTAAAACCATGTAAACCCTGTCATGTTGGTATTCATTGGATAGCTCTCACTAAGCACTCTCAGATGAGTACCCATGTGACAGGGTTTCAGCCATTTTTCAGGTTTCTGCATTACTATGTATTGGCCAAATTAGCCACCACCAGCATAAGGTAAGGCAAGGCTAGCAAGTAGATTACATAACCCAATCATTAATTCAGTAGCCAATAGAAATATTTCTAGAATACGTATACGTATACCTTCAGAGTGTAGCATAATCTCGAAAATTCTTAGAAGTAGGTAGCTTGTATTGGACAGTATTTAGGCCAATTAGTATGATGCTGATACTGGGCCAATAAATAGTTGAAATGAGTATCAGCTTTTTATGAAACCTCTATGCATCACATATGACCCTACAAATGTTGACAGATATATATTTATAAAACATACGTAAAGCTATGCTTTTGTTTGTTCTTCCTTTCCTCTTCCCATAGAGTACCACAGAAGTACTAAATCACTGGATGGCATTTAATAGTCAAATTTACTTTTACATATAAATCCAATCATGCAATTATTCTACTTGCCTGATCAAGTAGATTGTCAAACAGGAGAAGACGGTTCAGGCCAGGGTTATACAATCAGTAAAAGTCAATACCAAAAGACACTGTTATTGGAACCAGTCAACAAAACACCTTTAAAAACCTATAAAAAGCATGTCATTAATTCATTCTTTTAGAAAAATCTTACTGCAAATTGAAATCTGTTTATATATTCTTTTGAATAAGAATTCCTCAAAGGCAAAAATTTATGAGTTGAGGCATTCAGCTCGTTTTGGTAATAGATTTTACACCAATATAGGTAATATAACATTTCATACAATAGATCTGTTTAATTTGCATGTCAACAATATATCTGTTTGTCATCCTTTTTTCTAATAATTTGTCATCAGCTAGACATCAACATATTTCAATGCATTAACATGGAAGAGGTTATTAAGGTACACATTATACTCTCAATTGCATGAGAATTTCTATCATGCCACCTGCTCTGATAACAAATGGCTGTTACAACAACAAAAACATAAATAACAACAAGTTTTGATGGATTTCAACCTTAAGCCATAAACAAATTGTTGGGATGAGCCATAAGGGTGCTTTTCCATAGGCAGGACGGCGAGCGGGACAGCAACAGTTTCTCCATCAGAAAGCCGCCCCTGTCCCGCTCCATCCCCTGGGAGTGTCCCAATCTGTCGGCATCAACTAATCAATGTGATCAGTAGATGTAGCAAAACCACAGCGGCTTCCAGCTTGGATCACTCAATAATCCAAATATTTCCGCAGTGGTAACCGCCACCCTTGAAAACCGTCCCACCTAGTGGAAACAGACCCTAAGTGTGCATGTATTTGGTCTGTGAGGAGATGCTCCTGTCCCTTGAAGAGTTACATGCTGGAGGAGATCATAATTCTACCCTGTGCGGAGAAGCATCCTGCTTTTCAGGTTTTTGGTCCTGTTTTACTTTACTGGAACCTGTATCCCCTTTCAAGTTTACTTTCACTTTCTTTTCCTTCTTTCCCTCAGCCTTTTCTGAAATAGGAGACACAAATAATAATGAAGAAATCATTTGAAAAATGTGATAATGGGTCTTGCCCATGTTATCAGTTAGAGATGCTTTTAATAATTAACAACCATCTATACATATATTTGCATCATGGCAAGTGCAAGACAGATATACATCTTGGCAATTGTTGAATGATAAATCTCAACCAAGCCTAGTTACCAAATCTTAATAGAAGCACAAATAAACATTCGGATGGAAATCAAACAAAGATGTGTCAGGAATATTGCTCTTAACTTAACCCATGTGGAACATACTTCCTTTTACTATGTTTTGGTCACTTATTCCTTCCTTGAAGCTTCTCCTCAAATATTTACAGTACTTATGTGTTATAGGTAGGGATGAAAAATAAACAAATTTATTACCTATTAAATTGGGTTTTACATACACATGTCACAAAAATATGTCCTACTTACTTTTTCCCTTCTTTTCAGGGGTCTTTGTGTCCTCTTCTTTATCTTCATTCTTCCCTGAGAAAACCTCTCCCAAGCATTCTTGAAAAGAATTGCAAAATAACACTAATGTAAACTTTAAGTAGAAACAGTTACAATAGGATATTTATATAGTTTCCAAAGCAGTATCCAACAATAAATTAGCATGACTAAACCATAGCATTAAGTAAGCTCACTGACAAGATTCCTGCTATCCCACACACTCAGAATTGTGTGAGACATGTGTGATTTCTATGAGGTACTCAGATGCCCTCCCCATGCTTTGATAGAACCTTCTATTCAAGGCAATGGGTCTAGGTCTCTTCACCTTTAATTCCCTAGACTGATTCAAATCCCAGTCAATTGTTTACAATTGAATTCAAAAGTTGTAGATTAGGAAAGTTGAACAGATCATTAGCATTTATGCCTTGATGGTAATTTTTCAAGTGATAGCACCATACTATTTTGTAGAAAGACTGCTTAGAGAATTAATGAGAAACTTAATTTCTCAAAAACACTAGATTATTCATCTTCCCATACACTTGTGATGGGACTTCTATGACAAAAAGTGAACACATACCGAGATCATTTTTAGGGAGTATCCTGTCCTTGCAGATGTATTTGGAGATATCCAGGTCCTGGTGATGGTAGTACCATTCTTCAATATCCTCCTCAAAATCCTCCACCATCTTATAACACTGCCTCTGCATAATGGTCACCTCCGCTGACGGTTTATCCCACAACTCGTAGGGAATCCCAAGTTCCACCTTTACTCCTTTATGACTGAAAATGACAAAGTAATGGAACTACATTTATACTTTCCACACGCCAGGGTCTTAGCCAGGATTTAGAAACTGGGTGCCCAAAATTGGCAATTGCAAAATTTTGGGGCGTGCAAATTTTTAAGGGGTACCACAATATACTTAGATTTCAACCATAAACATGTATAAATTCATCACAATAAGACAATATCCTTATATATTGTCATGGGAATTATATGGAGATGAAAAAAAATCAATTATATGCTTGAGATTGACATTTTTAGAAATTCCTCACAAAAATTTTTGGGTGTCCAGAGGGATGCTTTTTAAGGGTTTGTGCTGGCTAAGACCATGCCACACGCTATTAAGATTTACCCAGAGTTAGTCCTGGGGGAAGTGGAACACAGTCATTTTTGGTGAGCACCTTTTAAATATTGTCACTTGGTGACACTAGCATTATACCATATCAGCCTACATAGCACTTATAAAGACATATCAATCAATCGGTGGAATAGATAAATGAAATCTGTATTTGAAAATGAAAGTGAAACATTTAATACACTCATTTAGTTAAGCTTCCCAAAAATTTCCTTAGTCAAACATTCATGAAAGGTTTTGTCTTGTCGCACTTTTGTTAGGTCTCTGTCTTACACTGGTGTGACAATGCGACAGTCAAACACCCAAGATACCATGCACAAATTTTATTCCTTTAATGACATTTTTTTCAACTGATTGTTGAAGTGGTACAAAGAATTGCTCTGATTTTCGGACCAATTATATTTGCTCTATGACTTGTATATTTCGACACACCAGAGTAGGCAATATTCCATTAAATATTATTAATATTCCGTTAAAAGCCATGGAAGAAAACCAGATTCATTCTCAGGGCACCAAAGTTGTCTGATATACATGCACATACTTTTTTAAAACTGTATAAAGGGAAATCAATTTTTGCGCCTCTAAGAAAAGTCTTTTCTTCTAGTATTTTCAACATAGTTCTATTTTTCTAAATTGCATGAATTGGTTTTTCAAGCCAAGATAAGAAACATTCAGAATGTTATTGTTTATTCACAACATGCTTGATATTATGGCAACTTTTGTGTTACCATGATGTGTTCTGAAGCATTGCCACTAACTGCTAGCTGTCTCTCACCACTGTCTGGGTTCGAATCCCAAAGGGCCCATGTGTGAAATTTACTAGTGGCTTGGGATTAGGCACTGGTTTTCGCCTGTACTTTGGTATTCTCCAATCTCCACTTCTTACAACTGGCTTGTCACAAAATAGCCGTAACATGGCGGAAAAAGTGACGATAATCAAAATTCCCAATGTTGCTGTATACTTACACAAGTCCATGAAGAGTTTCCATTGTCTCACTCCGTCCCTTGGCGTACCTCAGGCTGCCCTTCCTCTCTGCATGGACATTGTACTGCAGAATCTTCTCGCAAATATGAGGCTCAGTCAGGGCTTCCATCAGCCGAAGTTCACTAGATAGAAAACAATATTTCATGATCATCTGGCTCCATAAAAATACTGCTCTTCTTCAATATATGACAATCAGTGGCTTGTGAACTGTTTGGGTGAGGTTAATTTTTAAGGGAAGCTTAGTGCTGGTGTATCAGTAAATATACTTGAATATGTTCGGATCATTTAATTCTGACCCTGGTAAGGCAATAATGATCGATTTGGAAAGGTTCAAAGTATCTTGAGCCGATGAGAAATATATTAAAAAGGCTGTAGATATTGAAGATCAAACTAAAGAGCCTTCAATCATTGTCTTATCTATCAAAATAACTACATTCCAGAATCTTCTGAGAGTGAAATTTGCTAATGCAGATACAGAGACCAATAAGCCTTGAGAAAATATCCAAAATACAGGCAATTTAGATAGGTCAGGAACATATTAGGGCTAACACATTACGAGGGAAAGCACTATAAATCCTAGTAGAGCTGCACTCACAGAGGGGGATCAACTCATGAGCTCACCACCATTTTGACTCATGAGCTCATGGATGGGCGGTTTTCAAAATAAATGTTCATTATTCAGCCCACCAATTAAGAAAGAAATACTTACTGATGGGTAATTGCTAACATTTACATGGTTATTTATTTTGAAATGTGCCTGCAAGAAAGAATACATATCTATATTTACATATTGCTTTATAGAGAGCGGTACAAAGGTCAGTATAACACTCAACACTGCTCTTATACATTGGGGATTGTAAACAAAACATGACAGCGATAAGCAATAATAAGAAAGTTTGTGTTAGATGTTCTGTGTTACGTTTGTTTTCCAAACATAGATGAGTTTCGCAAGTTGACGACTTCAGCTCGAGCTCGGCTCGCCTGCCCTAATACTCGAGCCACTCGAGTTTGTGAGTGGAGAGTGCAGCTCTAAATCCTAGATGTTGCATTGGTTAAAATATTGTGCCTGTAATACTTCCTAACAGGGCTGTTAATACTTACGAGTCTGCATACTTGATCCTTTTCTTCTTACCATCCAAGGCATAACCAGTTTCTATCACTTCTCTTGACTTGGTTTCTTTAAGTCTGCCTTGAAGTTCTGTTACAAGGAACTTGCACACTGAAAAGATAATATAATTGAATTAAAGATATGAGTAAGTAATTGAATTGGATAGCAATATATATCAAGGATATAGTGTAAGGTAAATCAACTATTTGGTTTTGTGACATCACTGACATGCATTTTATTTATGAATTGCTCTGTTCTGAACATTGTTCAGGAAAGGGCTAGCAAATGCCAATCTGATTACAAACTTGAGTGTCAGGCAATATGATAAAAGATCATTATTTTTTGCCCGGCCAATTATAGTTATGTCTGGAACAAAAATGCATTTTTTTGCACCTAAACCCAGTGCAATGTAGCACATTTTAGCAATCTGGTTGTAAGTATAAACCTCCCTGGTATGACCAAAATTGTGTGTGTGTGTGTGTGTGTGTGTGTGTGTGTGTGTGTGTGTGTGTGTGTGTGTGTGCCTGTGTGTGTGCCTGTACCTGTGTTATATTCAAGCAGCACAGGCAAAAAGAAAGAAATAGTAAAACTATAGTTCATGGATCCAAACAACCAGAATGTCATCAAATCTAAACTGTCATTGGTTGAGCCAAAGGATCCAATTATACCCATGAAACGAATGCACCACAAACAACGGATGTTAACTAAAATAATAAGAAAGACTCTGATTTCAAGTTTTCTGACAGCAAGTCGGATGATGAAGATACCTTTCATTATAATGATGTAATCAGGCAATTATGTTTCCCCTTGACACCTTCCATGGATACTTGACCCTAAATATCACCCTAATGAGAAATTCAAATAATGATAACGAAGATTGGTGAGGTCTGGTGTCATTTAGATCTAAAGGAGTCAGCTTGGCCTGAGGATCATAGCAAACACAGAAATGCATTTAACAGACATTAACAGCTAGACTCCTAGTCCAAGAAATGAGTGAAATTAAGAAATTTTGTGGATAACTATGTAGAGTATTTTGGCTGTCCTAATAAGTGTATAGTTAAAGTTTTGTCAATGTGTGGATCTATTTGTATTTTGTTCGGTATTCTGATGAAATAATTTTCATGCTCTCAGTTTTTCAATATAATTATTATTATCGTTGTACAATATTGTTATGGAGGAGCCCAAAAATGTAGTACATATTAACTGATTTAAAAGAAGAAGTACAAGAACATAACCCTTCCTTCCCTATATATGCTTTTTTGTGGCAACCAAGAGAAGCATGCACACATATTATGCATGCGAGATAAGCAAATTCACTTGAAGAAGAGCATGTCTTGCCAATCTAAAAGACACCCCAATAAAGCTTGGCATTAGGCAATTGCCTGTTGGTATGTTTTGATCAATTCAAGGTTCATTTTGAGATGTCACATGACAAAAACATAAATTCATGATCATAAGATTCTCAAACATGAACAACCTGTTACTGGGTTTTGGCAAATAATCCCATTACAATTTGGCATCAGACATTTGTGGGGAAAATTATAATTTGGAATTACAAGGTTTAAAGGCTTACAAGAATCATCAGAAATTGTGCGAGGAAAGTGTTATTATGAATCCAATCTGTCTAGAAATGAGTGCCATATAGCAGAATGATGAATCTGAATCAATATGGATCACATTACTTTTGTTGAAAGCGAAACTCAAAGCAGATAGCAGTACTTGACTACTAGTAAATGACATTTACGATCAAGATTAACTTGATCCATATGTCATTAGTAATCCGATCCTAGACTCATGATTGAAGATCAGATTTGAACCCCACCTGCCTTGAAATGTATTAGTATTATTAGCATGTAGGCTCACAGGGAGTCTTATTACCAGATAACTGCAGGAAATGGAACTAAGCAGATCAAGGTAATATGTGGCTCGAAATAAGGGGGTGCCAGGAGCCCAGGGCTCCTTTGAATTCTCCTGAATTCTTCTGCAGGGAGCCCAAAGAAGTACTGGTTTCTATATGCAACACCTTTAGGTAGCTTTTAAAAATGCATTTGGGCTCCCTGGAAAAAACACACTTAATTCCGAGCCCTGAAATATATATCCTAGTTTTTGAAACATCATATTTGCTAGTATATACAAGTCTATGGCATGTATTTATCAAAAAATATGTATAGGGCTGCCAGCTAGGTCTCCTGTTCTTATATATCTTGCAAATTCAGAAAATTCCTTGGTTTCCAAACATTTTGTATTTCAGCTGCTTAAAAGTAACTTGGTGGGTAATAATTAAAGAAAACCTCTATATCGTAGTTAGAAAAAAAAATTGCTGGGACTTGTATACTTAGCAAGTAAAGCTACTTAAAGTTACAAAAATGCTCTCCAAATTATCCATGCCTAAGAGCCTTTTTATTTTGTAACCACTTTTCTGAAATGGATATTGTCCTTTTGATCTGAACATAATTAGAAAGAGCAACAATCTCTAGCCTTCTATCATTCTGAAATCATTAATCTTTAAGCTAGTATTGCTAGAGCCCTCTAGGATATTGTCCTTTTGATTTGTACATAATAAGAAAGAGCAACAATCTCTAGCCTTCTAGAACTCTATAGCCTTCTATCATTCACTCTCTGCAATAAACCTGTAATGTGAAATCTTTAAGCTAGTATTGCTAGAGCCCTTTTGATTAGTACATACATCTCTAGCCTTCGAAACCTCTAGCCTTCTATCATACACTCTCTGCAATATACCTGTAATGTGAAATCACTAATCTTACAGATAGTATTGCTCATTGCCTGTGGTCTGTGTCACCATACAGGTGTATCCTGTTACCTGTCACCTGCTGATGACATCCTTTGATGACCAACAGCTGCTGAAGGATGAGTCAGTAAGACGATCCTTTCTCTTATGTAACACAGCAGTAGTGTCACAAGTATTGCTAATCAGTGCCATGATATCATGCTGGTGGTCCTAATTACTGACAAAGGGCACAGAAGCAGATGCCTTTTGATGTACACTGCACTGCCATACACTGCAGGAAAACCAACGCCATTGCTGTAGCATTATTATGTTCCACAGAACAATTCGTTACTTGATAATATTCAGAAAAATATCATCAGCAGGCATGGGTCAATTACTTCTGAAAGTAAAATATTACAATTACACTTCCTTTGCATTGGCCCTATTACAATTACAATTAATTTCGAAAATCCCCATCACTATTACAATTACAATTACTTTTGAAATGTAATATATAACAATTACTTATTATTTTTCCAACCGCGGTAGGTGAATGTGACCTTTTCTCAAATTGTCATAACTTATCTTTTATTCATTCTGAGTATATTTTATAACAGCTGTTTCATACTTCTCAATGTGTGTAATAGTTTAAATTGAAGAGTTTAATGTAGCTAAATACATATGAAAAATAGTAAGCAGTTCCCTACCTGGAAATGGGGACTTAGCTGTATAAATGTTTAGAATCCCACAAAGAAAACTGACCCCAATTATAATAGATTATGAGATATGTTGTCTACCAGAGCAAATTATACACAAGGTGGACACTGCTTTGTTTGAATACCTTGCGGACAAGAAAATATGTTCAATTTAGACAGGAGCTCATCTATTAGTGGGTTCATCTGAATATACAAGGTACTGATTAATGAAGACAGACATGGGTGTCCTAGTATTTGAGACTGATGTAGAATCCATCAGTAATTCAGTAAAGGTAAAAGGTATTCGGTTTATAGTCTTGTATCCACCGAAGTGCTCACACGACCCTCCTCCCCTAGCAGGCACTGTACATACAGAAACCATTTCAATCCCCCGGGGGATATTCCAGAGCAACTGGCAGCATATAGCGCACACACTCTAAGCACTGCCTTATTCATGCTAGGTACCCATTTTGCAGCTGGGCAGACTGAAGCAATATGGAATAAACTGTTTTGCCCAAGAACGACCAAAGTGCCCGGAGTGGCGGGGAATCGAACCAGCGACCTTCTGATTACTAGTCCGACACCTAACCAACTGAGCTAATTTGTCCCCAGTATAGAACAAATGTACAGAAGAACCTTGGTTGTTTAATTTCCTTGCATGTAGAAAATGTCCCACCTATGGAGCAGGCCTGTTCAAACTGTCGCATTGTCACACTTTTCTGCTCCATGTGTTATAAATATTGCGACACATAAATTTAGCGCAACAAGCAAATGTCCAAGGATCTTGCAGGATTGTTCACCAAATACAGCAGGCAACGACACTTTGATTTACAACCGCCAACATAGAATGATGTAACAACTTCAGTGAGTTGGATAAGCGTTATTGAAGTATGAACAAATCGACTTATAGTCAAACAAGCCTTCCGTAAAAGCGACCTTTTACCCGCCTATGTAACACGCACATAATCCGATTGCCCCTAACTCCAAGCAGTTAAGACTCTTAAGGACTACGACTACAGATTAAAAAGTGTGCTCTCTCAACAGCTTTAGATCAACAGGAATCTGTGTTCATAATGGTACATGCATGTTCAGTTTATGTGTAGATTACTTCGGAACTTAAGTGCACTGACATGGTGGGAAAATGTTAACCGATTTATACTACCCTGGGCAATAGTTAGAGACGCTATTTTGCGACAGAAGTTACAAATTTCGCGACAGGCACTTTGACCTTGAACAATCGTGCTTGATGTGATAGATTTTTCCTCTGCAAAAAGTAAGGCCTAGAAAAATAAATTGTTTGTTTCCTGTAACGGTCCGGAAAAAAATAGGGTAGGTAGGTCAGCAAAAAAATTTTTTTTGCATTATTTTTGGGTCAAAAATGTGTGTTTTATGCATGTTTTTCGATGATTTAGAGTTGGAAGGGCAAAAACAATTTTAGGGTAGGAATTTTTCTGAATAAAAACTTGTCAGGGTAGGGTTACAGGAAACAAACAACTTTTTTTAGGCCTAAGCAAAAACACAGAAGTGTATCTTTCCATTCAAAATGGTAGTGTGTGTCGTACTGTACTCTAGCTTAGAAATTCTCAAAGAAATTGCAATGACCAGCTACCCCGTTAAAATCGGAAAAAGCAAATCACCTTAGTCAACTAAAATGATGTGCATTTTTCGATTTTCAACTTATCTATATATACCCAGAAGAGAATAGGTGAAATGTACATTTGTTTCTAGGCCGCCTTTCAATCTCTAGGTTCCTCTGAATTTTGTTATGATGAACGAAGTTCCGAAGTTTCAATACCTTGCATCTTAGGAGTGTGATTGGGTATCCAAGGTTTGGAATCGGAATCGGTAAAAAAGAAAATCCAATTCTTTCAGATTCCGATTCCTACCAATGTTTATAGGGGAAGAATCATAGCATTTAGGTTTAAAACTGTATCAGATGCTTCACTGTTTTAACATTCCCATGCTATAGTTTTGTTTTTAGGTAGTAGATTAGATTACCTGGTGCACTGAGCTACTGACTGGCGTTGTCTTGTTACTTTGTCATCTTATTGCATAACAATAATATGACAAAGTAAGCGTCAATTAGTATAAACATTTTACCAATTCCGGAATTGGAATGATGGCTAGGAGAATTCATAGCGATCTTTTCCTTGGGATCGTCGATTAGGGGTCCATACCGTTAAAATTATACGGTATGGTACGGGTACGGTATATTTTATACGGTTCCAGTATTCTAACGGTATCGATACTAGTTACTTTCTTTACTTTGTCGATGTTTTCGAAATTCTGTCGCGCGCGTTAGTGCTTGGAAAAGTGTGGTGGGGCTGGACTAGCACCATGTAAAATACATAGCGTGGCCCTCTTCACACTTTTCCAAGTACTACTGCGCGCGTTAGTGTCTATCGTGGTGCAGTTAAAATGGCGGCCGCCACTGGATGACGCGATCGCGATGTATTTTCCCACTGATCCCGCGTCTCTGCACTCTTTTCCGCCTTGCCTGCTATATCAGCAGAGAGGCATTTCATTCATAGTACCGGTAAAAAAGTACCGGCTACTTTTAATACGGTTTGACACCGGTATTTTTCGCAGTTGTATCGGTACCCTCACGGTACTGTCGTACCGGTGTGGACCCCTATCGTCGATACAATCCGATTCCTCGGTATCAATTACACTCCTACCTTGCAGCACCTGGATACAGGGTCTTAGCCAGGATTTAGAAACTGCAGGGTGCCCAAAATTGGCAATTGTAAGAGTTGTGGGCGTCCAAATTTTTAGGGGAGACCACAATTTACTCAGTTTTCAACCATAAACATGTAAAACTTTATCAAAATAAGGCATGATACTCTTATACAATGTCATGGGAACTGTAAATGGAGATGAATACATTCAATTATATATATGCTTGAGATTGACATTTTAAGAAATTCCTCACAAAAAAATTGGGTGTCCTAAAAGTTGGTTTATAAGTATTTGGGTGTCAAAAAAGACACCCAGACACCCTGCTGGCTAAGACCATGCCTGGATATCCAGCCTTCTATATGGATTCAACATTGTTCGATAAAATTATTTGAAAATCCTATTCACTTTAGAATAATGTCAACATCAAAGAATAATCCAGGATTTTACTGCACAAAAGTAGTACACTAATAATTCACATAATTAAACCTATGATAAGGTTAGTTATGATAGTAGAGTTTACTCAAAAGCTAAATTGACATAGTGTTTGTAAGCATACTCTGTGTCATTGAACACTACCTTCTTTGAGCCTTACACATGCTGTTAAAAGCACCTATTCTTGACCCTCGTCACCCTACAGTCCTTTAGAAGGCATCATTTTACTTGTTGACGTGGTGGTTGTCAGGTGTGTGCTATGGTCCAAAGTATCCCAATAATCCCTTACAGCATATGGATTTGTGAAATGACAGGAAATCGCCAGAAATATCCTCCACTGTAGAATTATTTCAAAAGAAAGTATAACCCAGGATTGAATAGGGCAAAAGTAATCCAGAAAGTCGAGTACTTATTAACGCTGGGCATGCTGAAGCTTTGTAGAAGATTAACACTTGCTGTGTCTTGCATCCGCAAGTTAGCTACAGTAGAGCTGATTACAACGTAATATCCTCTTTAACAAAAGTAGGCCTCCATTCAAAATTTTAAATCCTTACTGAAAGGGTTACCAAGATTATTCTAGAATTTGTCATGAACTCTCCACCTACTACTTTCTGAATGATGAAGCCAGAGACAATTCTATGTATTAGAGTTCTTTTACAATACATTATGATACATTTAGATATCAAATTCATTTAGAGACAGATGATAGACAATAAACAGTTGCAAACATCTACTGGTAAAAGTATCAACCTTTACCTCAACATATATACATAATATACTGCCTTATTAGTATTCGCAAATGTATATTTAAACATGTCAGTGACCAGTTGAAATTGTAGTACATCTCTTAACGACCCTTCACTGAAATATCATTGTAAAGGGCACCATTTTACGTTTAGGCCACTCCAATTTAATTACTTGTCTTACAAGGTTTTTTTGGAAAAAAAATCCTGTCAGACTCCAAAAAAAAAGAAAAAAAAAGTCACCTTTGGTGTCTTACGGACGAAAGTGGTTTTGAAATTTTCTGTCAGACTCAAAAAAAAAAAAAAAAAATGTTTTAATAATATCCTTTGTAAGGGTGATTCAATCAACTACAGGAAGCTATCATTGCTGTAGTAGAGCCTCAGACTTGAGGATGTGTATCGCCCACCCTTCAGGTTACAGGGATTAATTGATTGATTGATTTTATTTAGTTGAGAATAGGCTGGTAGAAACATATCACTACCAGTCCTAGTCGTCCGACTCTAAAAAAAATAAAATAAATAAACTAAGTCGCATTTGTCAACTTTTTTTTTATTCCAAAATGGCTCATTTCCTACCTCCTGAGCTTGTAAGACAAGTAAATAAATTGGAGTGGCCTTAGCGTGGGACCCTGCTTTAGGAAGTCTGTTCTGTTAGAATTCTATATTTCAGGGAGGTCATGCTTCAAGGTTCATTCATACAAAATATGATATTGTTAGTAGTGCATGTGATGCTCCTACGGTTGTCTTGACATCTTCATTGGTTGAGATGTTAAATTTTGTGTTCTCAGTTTAGAATCAGACAACATTCACCCTGTTGAGAGGCTAGAATAAACATAGCGGCAACATTGCATATCATATATTTCTGCTAAAACAAAATTACCCCAGGGGCATGCAAACAGATAAAGGTACATATGTAAACCGGCAACTATCTGTGTAAACTACCCTCACATATTTACGCTCCTATGCTTGTCGCCTTTCTGTTGCCACAAAACAGCTATCGCCAAATTTAGAGAATCTGTTGCCAAATCTGCCCACTCATCAGTCCCCCCAAGCCTTCGACTCTCTACTTGCTCCCAATCCCCCCACACCATATACACTGATTTCCTACCAGTATCCGAAGTCCCCACTGTTGTCATACACATATATTTAACACCCACATGTGTGCAACCCAAAACTCTTTAAAGCGCACATATAACCTGATGTAGCAAGTGTCACCATAGACCATTCATTGTCTATAGGAAACCATCTACAGACAGCCGTGTCGGTGCCACTGCCAGTGTAAGTGTAGCAGACGACACTATATTTTCCCTTACCTTCACACTTGGTAGGTTGTCTCACTCCGTGCCTGTCAAGCTCTTGATCACCAGACTCCGCAAGTGCAATGCATAACAAAAACACTGCACAACTTCTGACAAGTACATGTGTAGATGGCATCATTCTTCGGTAGATCGTGATCAGTCCAGTATTCACCACCAGGTATGAGGTTCAGAGAGGAGAGAGGGATGTGAACTCAGTGACAGTGTTGTTCCTCGTAAAATGAAACAGCCTTGACCTTTGACAGGGCACTTGCCACGAGTCGAACTCTGATTGGTTCATAAATAGTGTATTGAAAGTATCGCAACATTATTCTAATACATCGCGTGTCATCAAAAGTCAATAATAAAAATACACATATTAGAAAATAATATAGCGTGTTATGTTTGTTAATTTTGTTGATAAAGTGCAAAATCGGAAGTTATGCTTGATTGTAAGATGATACATAATTTCAACCAATCACGAAAGAAGCCGCACGCAAGCACCTGCTAACCCGCACAGTCGACCAATTTTGTGTTCTCATTCAGTTCGTGTAGACTGACCAGAGTCCACGAATTCCCTTTTAAATACTTCAAAATTGTATAAACTTAAAAAAGTGGTGATAGCAAGGTAAGAACTTTACGTCAGTTATTGACAGAACTTACAATTTTGACAACTGCTCTTGGTTTTCGGTGAAAATCTGCCTGTTTGTAGGCCATTGCCTGTACCAGGAAATGGAAATGATGATTGCTGATAGTGATATACTGATAATGGGATGGGAGTGATATCTGTAGAGGGGTGGCAGTGCAGTGGGCGTTTTTGCTTTTCATTGAAATTTGATTTTATTTACTTGTATACTGGATGGTTTGTTATCTCATACAGATCATGTGTACAGATGTCTGGCTAAGCCCCTGGTGCTTGTGAATATTTCCATTTCTAATAACTTAATTAAAAAGGTCAATATTGTCCCTGGTTTAAACAAAAATCTGAGTAATCCTCCTTCAAAAAGTAAATTCTCCATTGGCATTCCATTCATCTGGCTCCTGCATACAGAACCCCTAAACCAATGCCCTATCCCTTAAATTAATACCGTAGATCAATCCCTAGCAAGGGAACTATAGGAGCTGCTGATTGGGTGTCCGGCGAAAACGCCCGATATGCGAAAACGCCCGAATCGAAAACGCCCGATTTTTCAAGTGGAGCCGTGAGCGGCGGCTTGCTGTGAAGTGAAGTGCTCTCTCCGTCAATGGCACATCAGGGGGCCCGGCAAGCCGTCAATCAATTGAAATATATATCTACGTGTGTGATGTTCCTCGTTTGTCTGCTTGTCGTTGATAGGTGAAGCCATATATTTATCTATAATGGTGAAATAACTCATTTTGGAACTTTATTCCAATGTTTAAAAGTGACATAGCGTGTGCTGACACATGAGTGAAATGAATCCACGGCGGCCAGATCCGACTTTCGGGTGTGTTCTCGTGAAAAAAAAATGGACACCACTAACTACACTACAACTAACTCGACTATGAACGTAAATAACTAAGAAAAAGAGAACGAGAAAGGAAAAGAAGAGAAAGGAGGAAGAAAAGAAGAAGAAATACAGCGTTTTCGATTCGGGCGTTTTCGCATATCGGGCGTTTTCGCCTGTATTCGCTGATTGCATGTTCCCTAATTGCATGTATGAGCAAGGATCGTGATTTTAAAATGTATATTTGCAATTGTCCAGCATACAAAACTAGAATATTTTTTTATCTTTTTTTTTAAGGGTTCGCCATCCGTTTATTTAAGGGTGGCTCAGACATATAAGGAGAGCTTTTTTGTGTATATGCAGACAACACAGATAACATTAATAATGAAATGAAGTCCTATGAAAGTAATGAAACTCTTCAAAGTAATCACTCCCTGTAATTGGGGCGACAGACAATAAAGAGAAAGAAATGAAGTTTTTCAGCGTTTGCCCAAGTTTATAGAGGAATCGAACCCCTACTCGCCCTGCCCTGGGATTGAACTTTGGACCCCATGCCTCCCAGCACATAGGCTGGCAATCTTGCCACCGTGCCATTGAATCTGGTCAAAACTAGAATTGTATAGGTTTCTTCCTAAGAGCAGAAGAAACTGGAAGAAACCTTCCAAGATTAAAAAACAGATTTTCCATGGAAAAAATGCCCCTTCGAAGAAACTGCCAAGACAGAATGTCTAAACAAATGCTTCCATTTTGCTTTGCAGAAAGTCATTTTGGTGAATTTAACAGGATATACCTAATCCAATTAAAGGAAGCAAGATGGCGGAAATCCTTAGATTTGGAACATCAGTGAAACCAATTACATGTCATGCCTGGAATGGAGATCGCACAAGTATGTGAAGTGTTTTTCGTTTTGATATTACTTATAACTGAATATCAAAACTTCATATAGAATAAACAAAAATTTTAAACATTATCATTCATATGTTATGTTTAAATTAATATTAACCTGTTGTTTTATAACGTAGAAATGTCTGTGACTCTGTGTCATTGTGTAAGTCAAGAAATGAAGCTGATTTTCAAGCACTACCCTCATTTTATCTTGTAATTTTATTAGCAGGGCTCGACGCTAAGGGTGAACCTATGGCCCTAGGCCAGTAACAATTCCCAAAAACAGCTTCGGGCCAGTAAAAAAAGACCTCAACTGGTCCTACAGGCCCAGTAAACATTTGGAGACATTCTTGTTAAAAGGTTTCCCCCCAAGAATGTCCCCAAATGTTTTTGAAATAAATGAAGATGAAATCTGTAAAGATAATTGTTGTGGTGAATTGTATGCAATGTTCTTTCTTGTAATGTTAAAAAAAACATGTAGGACCAGTAAACATTTTGCAGGACCAGCAGAAGCTAGGTGTTACTGGTCCTACAGGGCCAGTAACGTTTTGAGTTCGCGTTGAGGCCTGATTAGAGTTTTAGATTTATGCTGAAAGGGCTTGTTTTGTAAATTTAGGTCTGTACCTTGAACAGACTTTGTAATCTATCCTCTGTTAAGCTAAAATCTGGGTGTACATAACAGAGTACTACTATTTTCACTATTTGTTTAATGAATCATACCTATTTTGAATGTTTGATGTATGGTTTATTAAAGACTTGACCAGTGCCTTTTGGTCTTGAATGAATAATGCTAATTGATGTTCGGAGGATAGGCTAGGTTATGACTTCATTATTTAGACAACTTCAATAGGTGTACAGAGTCTACAGACTATACAGAGTAATGAAATTCACATTGATCATTGTGTTATTGGCCTTATAGCTTGGCTTTCATATTTCCCTTTTATTTTAACTCCATACAGAAAATAAATTTCAAGGCTTACTCATATTGAGTGTAAATACTTTAATGGAAGTGTAAGTGAGCATTTTGAATTTATATTTTTTTCAGAAATTACTATCTCTCCCAACAATCATGAAACTGCATTTCAATTCAAGGCTTTATCAAATATGGTGTACACTTAATCATGTTGAGTGTAGAATACTAAAATGGAATTGTAAGTGAGCATTTTGAATATTTTTTTCAGAAATTGCCATCTCTCCCAACAATCATGAAGTGCACATCTACAAGTTGGAGGGTGGAAGTTGGGTTCTTGAGGACACTCTTCAGGAGCATGCGCAGAAAGTGACCAGCATTGATTGGGCAGCACAAAGCAACCGCATTGTCACCTGTGGTGCGGTAAGTCAACACCTCTCTGTTGAATGACTTAACCCTTTCACGGCTGAGACTACTTCCATCAAAAGCTCTTGCTGAGTACTATCAGATGAGTACCCATTAGCCAGGTATTCAGTCATCTTTCAGCTTTTTTCGCATCAATTTTTATTGACCAAATTAGCCACCAGCAGCACGAGGGTTTAAATGAGATAACGTGACTCTAGACTGAGATAAAAAAAATTAATTAGTGACTCAGTTTCACAATTGTGATAGTTGTATAAACATATTGGTGTGTGTTCGTTAAAATGAGATTTTAGTTAATATGAAACCATTCATAATTTGGTTTTAGCTTTATTTAACCCATTCTTGACTAATGTGCTTAAAAACATCCTATTTATTTAAATATCTTTGACCAGAGTATTTTCAGAAAAATATATAATGGAACACTGGAGCAACGATTCTCTTTCATTTATTCTGTGGGTTTTTGTTCAGTTCAAAAGTTATTTTCATAAGTATCATTGATCCAGACAATCCGTTATCTAGATTTCAAGTTACACATTTTTTCAAAGGTTGTGCGCTAGTTTTCATGAATGACATTTTTGGGTATCCTTCCCTTCCCACTTTCCAGCATTTTTAAAAGCATTTTAGAATAAATGAATAGAATGGATTATATTACTAGAGTTCACTGAAAGAAATGTCAACAATTTTGCAAATAATTCATATGAGAGGCACTTACGTTTTTCCATGTATGCAGCCTATATTCCATTTTATTGAATTTGTGTGTCGTTTAGGACATCAAAAGCTAACTTGATCATATTCAATGTCTATTTCTCTGTGTGTCTTGTAGGATCGTAACGCCTATGTGTGGACCTTCAATGGGACCAAATGGGGGCCTACACTTGTCATCCTGAGGATCAACCGTGCTGCCACCTGTGTCAAGTGGTCGCCTCTCGGTACTACAGTAGTTCTATTATCTTAATCACATACTCTTAAATATTAGCCAACAGGTTGTCTGGTTGCACTAGGACTCCCAAACTCTTCCAGAAATACATCTCAAATTTTGTTTAGGGAATTTGAAATGTACCAATTTCTAGCTACTAATTTATAAAGTAATTTGAGCTCTATGCAAATGTACTAAATAAGGAGGATGTGTGTGTTTCTTATCCTGAACATTGTCTCCCTCAAAAAGGTATGACTCAAATTACTCAGAATGTTGTTGAAGATCCTGATTCAAAGATCTACACAAAGCATAGCTTTCAAGCATGATATACATACTACTTTAGTGAGGATCGAATTATTTCCTTCAGTGATTATATGGTAACTTTTATAAGTACAGATTTGCAGTAACTACTTCTTTCAGAAATAGCGAGGCATTTTGAAAAAGTATGTTTGAACATGTTTTTAATTTTTATAGAAAACAAGTTTGCAGTGGGAAGTGGAGCTCGACTCATCTCTGTGTGCTACTTTGAGAAGGAAAATGACTGGTGGGTCAGCAAGCACATCAAGAAGCCAATCAGATCAACTATATGCAGGTAAGCCTCTCTCTCTCTCTCTCTCTCTCTCTCTCTCTCTCTCTCTCTCTCTCTATATATATATATATATATATATATATATATATATATATATATATATATATATATATATATATATATATATATATATATATATATGTAGACATAAGTAATTATTGACTTCATATCAAGGAATGTGTCTTGTTAAGATTCATTTGAAAACATTGCATTCATGTGCCAATTACCTGTATCATTTTACCATATTACAACAAATTGTTTACTTTGTTATTTATAAATAATTCTTGCAACAGTTGTATCACTTAGCAACATTTTATCTTTTTATTTGAATAATTGAAACACCTTTCTTGCAAAAATGATAAGTTGTTGCAAAGTGAGACAAACTGTTGCAAAAACTTGATTCCCTCTCTCTCTCTCTCTCTCTCTCTCTCTCTCTCTCTCTCTCTCTCTCTCTCTCTCTCTCTCTCACACAGCAACTGAATAACAATATTTATTTAAATTGATTCATTTCTGTGATATTTTTTCCAGCCTTGACTGGCATCCAAACAATGTCCTCATCGCTTGTGGCTCCTCCGACTTCAAGGCAAGGTGAGTATACTATGTCAAATGACATCAGATAGAATTTAAAATCTTCCAAATAAATGAAATTAAATTGAACTATATTATATCCAGCATGGATCAACGATCCATATGTAATCAAGATTAATTTACAAGTCCAACTATGTTGATTAAATTCTAGAAGGACAGGAGTAAAAGTGGTTGACGAAGGATTTTCCCTGCTGTATCGACGAAAGACCTTACCGCAAGTGACACGTAGCTAACCGACGAGCGTTCTCTGGGTCAACAGAATAGAATCCACGTGCCTCCATGGTCCCACTTGGGTTGCCATGGTAGGCGCGTGTATACATTTGGAGGGGCCGGACGGTGGCTCCCTCTAGTTAAAACTTGCGAGTTAGAGCTGTAGCGGTTTAATGCCAATCAGACAATCATCAGAGGTATTGGACAGAAAAAATGTATAATTTTGGGGGGTTCTAAAGAGGTGTGAAAGGTAGGAATAAACAGCATCCCTAGATGCTTGAAAAAAATATTGTTTAATAGAATTTGAAAGAGGTGACCGAAATTTAAGGTGGGAAAATGAGTACAGTATGATAACATTATCTATGTACTATGAGACCAGAGAGAATATTAGTTCAAAACGCCTGTCGAGTGAAAATAAACAACATATTCACCAAATATGTGTCCAAGCTGGAATAGAGGAACATCATGTAAATACAACAAAATGACAGAAGAACAGGAGCGCATGTTGTTCCCCCCATATAGCTGTGTGAGAAGTGACATCACCATTTCCTAGACTTAATCGAAAACATTGAGCCCTAAAGGTGTAGTGGATCTTGTGGATATGTTGATTAAATTCTGTTGTAATTGTATATCTGCAAAGGTTTTTTCTATCTGCTCCCTACCATATCTACCTGTGTATGAGATTCTTGAGACTTTTTACTCGCAGAGTTTTCTCAGGATACATCAAGGAGGTGGATGAGAAGCCGGGACCCACCGACTGGGGAAAGAAGATGACTTTTGGAAACCTGATGGCTGAATTTTCTAATGGAGGAGGTGGGAAATGTTATCTAGGTTTGTCTCACGCTTGCCTGTCCTCTGTTCTACAATTAATCAAAAAATAATCAAATAATTTTCTACTCGCATTTTAACCTTTAATCTAGGAAATCATGTGATATTGGGTTAGTGGATGATGGATAGTGTTGCACAAATGATTCATTACTCTTCGTTTTGATTCTCATTGATTTTTCCATTCTTCTTCATGCTGCGGGCTTGGTCTCTCTATATAAGCACCCTTCTCTCCCGCTATTTTTCTTCCTCATGCGATCCCCTGTCTGTTGGTGAAGGATTGTCTGAGCCCTTCCAATGCTGAGGCTACTTTTGTCCAAAGCACAAGGATGCAAAGATTTTTGAAAATCATCTGAACCCTGTCATGTTGGTGTTCATTGGATAGCTCTTGCTGAGTACTCTCAGATGAGTACCCATTTGCTAGAGGTTCAGTCATTTTTCAGCATTTTTGCATCATTTTGTACTAGCCAAATTAGCCACCACCAGCATAATATACAAGGGTTAAGATCAATATTATCTCTCCTCTTGGTGCATAGATCTATAGTGTAGACTAGAGGGATGGATTTTAGTTAAGGATATCATGGTGATTGTATTCTTTGTTTGCCAATCAAAATACAAGTTGTTCGTCTCTTGCATCTATAAGGTGTAATCAATTTTGTCATGAAATGTGTTTAAAGTTGCACCAACATTTCATTCATTTTTTTTCTCTGTGAAACGTGAAATAATTTCATTGAAAAGACTTGTATTATTGTAAGAAGCACTTGTTCAAAAAGACTTAAATATTTAATCTCTCTGCTTTGATTTTGGAGCTCAACATTTGTTCAAATGTTATTTTATAAATGGCTTGTTTTTTTATGCCAAGTTTTTAGGTATTAAATATTTGTATCATAGACTCCTTTTTCAAACTTTTTGTTGTGTGGGATTTTTCGATTCATTACTCCAGTCATCTTCAACTTGGTAGCGTAATCCTTTTTTCATTTGTTCATTTCCTTTGAAAAACATACTCTTTATTTGATGTTATGGTATCACCCTACTTGAATACATTTTGGGTGCAACATGTCTAAGTGTAGTAAACATGGGAAGGTAGTGAAATCTCAAGTCACCTTTAAAATTATCACAATATGATACAAAAGCGATATTTTTCTTAACGATAAGATGCCTTAACAATATTAATAACTGTACTGCCTGTCTCCTAGGGACCTAACTTCGTTAAATTCACCACTGTCAGCCTTCGGAAATTTTGCTAATATATAGTGATCTTCTTTTGCCCGGAGGCATCCAGGTAGCAAATAAGTCAATTTCATATTAACATATTTTCAAACCTTAAACAATGCAATACGATAACTTTTTTGATACAATACTTCCCATTCGATACCGGTATTTGGTATCGGTACCTATCCTAGTCACCTAGTCTGATTAACTGTGGCATTCTCTATGCAATGATTTGCTCTTTGCGATGATCTACTTCAATACATGGTGCATTGCCTTGGTGTGTTGAGTGCATAGTTATTTGAAACAGAATAATAAATGTCATCTTTGTTTAATGAATGACTTCTGTGAAAACTAAATCCATCAATCATTCTTTCTGTATTTTGCTGTTTCTTTGACCTGCCCTTAGACCAACGTGACATTTCATCTACCTGGAATACATATACCTAATATAAATGATAAAGATACTGGAACTTCTATTATAAGTTATGTGGTGTAATTGATAACCCTGTCTAGGGTTTTTTAACATTGGGGTATATACAGTTTATACTATTTGCCAAAAAGAGCAATTTACACTTCAGCCATGTCTTGTTAGGAAAATATTTATTAATTACCCCAAAAAAACTCAGGAAACTGCCTGTCCTAAAGATAGGCTAGATGGTTACTAGCTAAGTACCTGATCACACCACTTCTTGAATTGTCCTTTTGGTATGATGAGCGAATATGACAATTTATCAGCTAATCACATGGTACAAATGGTCTCATTCTATTGGTTTAAATCAGAGGAGCTATTATATTATGTTTTACCTTATCTAATTTGTGTGGCATAAGACTGGATGGATCCTGGCTAGGTTACGGATCACACAATTTCTCACATTATCTCCTTTTGGTATGGTGGGTGATGTTATGTTTTACCTGATCTAATTTGGTGTGGTGGGCTGATATGACGACAGGGTCTTAGCCAGCAGGGTGCCTTTTGGACTCCCTGGTTCTATTGTTTTAATCAGAGGAGTTATTATATTATGTTTTACCTGGTCTAATTTGTGTGGCATTCGGCTGGTATGTACAGGTAAGTGTGTCTGGGTCACTTGGGGTCATGTGGTGCGAGTTTTCACCGGTATGCTGTTGATTTCAGGTGGCTGGGTTTCATGGCGTCAGTTTCTCCAGTAGCGGCAAGAGGCTGGCCTGGGTGGGACATGACTCCAGCGTCTCAGTCGTGACGCCTCCAATGGCATGGCGTAAGTTACAATCTTTCTGTGGATATTGTAAAACGGGTGTATTATCAGGGACTTTTATTTCCTGAAAAATTACTATTTTGGGTATTTCCAGTTTTAATATTTCCCGGCCCGCAAACG
>OZ012685.1:53552272-53644772 GCA_963942565.1 Maea johnstoni
CATACATACATACATACATACATACATACATACATACATACATACATACATACATACATACATACATACATACATACATACATACATACATACATACATACATACATACATACATACATACATACATACATACATACATACATACATACATACATACATACATACATACATACATACATACATACATACATACATACATACATACATACATACATACATACATACATACATACATACATACATACATACATACATACATACATACATACATACATACATACATACATACATACATACATACATACATACATACATACATTTTTCTGATGCCCACTGACGGGCCAAGAGCATTGGCAACCAACATATGGCAAGAATACTTCAAGCTATACGAATTGAAAAGAATCATGCGCCAGAAAGACCACAAACCCTTCGCTGAAATGTTGAATCGCTTACGAGAGGGAAAACACACTGAACAGGACAAGGCCTTCATACAAAGTAAAGTAATCCGAGCAGATTACAGGTCACCCAACTATGCCTACAGAGAAGTTACCCACCTATTTACAACTAACGATTCCTTTACTGTATTCAACCTTGCAGCCCGCAAAAATACTCCGATCCGCATATTGTCAGATGACCATTTAAATGGAACAAACACACAGGAAATGGAACGCATGCATATGCAAAAGCTATCAGAACTGAAGGCTAGAGATGCACAGGGCTTGGAAACGGGATGTAATGTGTTGTGAATAAAAACCCATCAATGTAGAACAAACAAATTTAAAGTGTTTTTTTTTTAATACAACGTACACAAAACTATGACCAATAAGAAAACAGCACAATCGACAATAGTAGCAGTATGAAGAAAGGATTATTAAGAACAAAAAAGACCACAGAAGATAGACCTACACCAGCTTACGCTGACAGCGTCCCTCTTGTTAAACAAATTGATGCCCTTTGTCTGCAAATGCTGTGTTTCAAAAATAGGCCTCATATGAAAATGAAAATATATTTCTGGCACTATTCTTGATACACTTCTTGTAATAAAACAGTCATTTGATAGTCTAGCATTAGCACATTCTGCCTACAACACCTGAAACTTAACATGTAAAATGGCAGAGCAGGGCTACTACGGAGACTACATTGTTGGTTTCTTTCACATTTTGCTTTACAACAGTTTAAAAGTTTATCTTTGACAAAATACAATAGGAAACACACTTAAACTCTTAAGAATTCAAACATTTTAAACTTTGCCATCTTAAGTAGTGCATTGTAGTGGTAATACACTAGTGTTTAGATCAAACAAATGCTTCACCATTTTTGGTGCAAAGGAATTTGATCAATTAGGTACATCTGCCAGAGATCATATGACAATTAAGTTCGGTGCTTGAATCTATAACCATTTATAAGTCATTCTTACTGAACAACATAACCTTTTCTCAAAATTAGTGATGAAACAGGTTTTATCTTTGATTATATGTAGCTACTACGGAGACTACATGAATAAAACTTATGATTCTCGGGGATTCTCCAATCAGGGGTACATAGGCTGTTGCACTAGGGTCAAAATTTCAAATTGTTTATTAGTGCAAATACTATTAAATTTTCAAAAGTAGGGGATGTAAAGATATTGAGGCTAAAATATCCCTGAGCATTCTCATTTCGTTTGGAAGTTATGGTGTGTCGATGTTTTGGGTTCAGTTTTGGTTATTTATGGTATACGGACACTACACAATATTTCAATGAAAGCTAAAACTGTGATGAAGCAAACTTAATTGATAACAGCAGGCAAAAGTGATAGTGCAATACCAACAGCAAGAATGTTTATTCAATAAAAACAGACTCTAATACCTCAATAACCCCATTCTTTGAAATATGAACCATTTCATATTAAGATACAAATGGACCCACGTAAACACTCAGAAAGAGGTTTTGTTGCACATCAATGTAACTCATGTCAATTTAGTAATCTAATGCCAATAAATCTCAAAAGGCCAACAGAGAAAGGGAATGAATGGTAGACATTTTGGAAATCATTTTAGCTTCTGATCTTTTGGGTATAGACAGTTTCAACAGCCTTAGAAGTATATGGACACTAGAAGTATACGGACACTACAATGATACAAATGAAATTCTGTTTGCTAAACAGGAATATTTCAGCATACAACTGACTATTAGTGTTGTCAGGAACTTACAATTCCTAAATGACGTTTATAAATTCTGCTTTGTTTGTGCATATATTTAAAAAGAATACTTAGTCTGTTAACTTTTGACTTTCCTAAAAAAGGTTAATTTTATTCACTAAATCCTCTATAAATATCGTAGTAGATATCTATAGCCTGTCTGACCCAAGCTTGGCCGAATGTTTTTTCCTCTTTTGTTACAAAACATTCATTTTTGCCTTCCAAACTTGGTGAACCTCTTAGGAGCACTAATTCATGTATGTATAAACATTTTTTTGTCTCAATTCTGTAAAATGTAGATTTTGTCCATTAGGGGTCTAATTTAGTAAAATTAAATGCAAGATCGCAGACATTTGTATTATTGCCCAATGGGACCTGATGAGCAAAATCTACATTTTAATGAATTGAGACAAAAAGTAAGTTTATACATACACAACTTAGTGCTCCTATAAGAGGTTTGCTACGTTTAGAAGGCAAACACAAACTTTTTGTAAGCAAAGAGTTAAAAACGGTCAGCCACGCTTGGGTCAGACAGACTATAAACAGTTCAACTAGCAAAAATTATGAATGTCATTTAATGACATCGAACGATCTGTTGTGAAGTTGTCAATATTTTCACAGTTTGAGTATCTGGGTCATTATGCCAACAGAGCATCATTTGCAGTTTAGAAACTTGCTTATATCAACAAACTGAAACTGAAATGTTTTATATACTTTTGTAATCTCCATAACCTAAGCTTAGCCATTTACATAGCGGGCATGCAAGAATAATTTTGCCACTTTTTCTCAAAAAAAGTATAATTTTGCAGCTCGGTGACGCTCATTTGGGTCAGTCCTGTAACAGACAAAACTGAAGTCCATGTAAACATCTAGGGCTGTCATTGATACCGTTCGTATCGATGAATCAATAAAAAAAACTTATCGATTATCGATATCGAAAAAGGTACAAGATATCGATTCATATGCAATTTAGGTAAATAAATGATTTTTTAGAAAAACACAGCTTCAACAGCATTAACTCCCCAAGACAAATGTGTGCTTCCATTCCATTTATCCCAAAATTCACACAGATGAATGTGTATGTGTTAGGGCTGTGATCAATAGCTCAAAAAATCGCCCCAACATGCAAACCACAACCATTCCTCTTGAGCACATTGCTGGTTTTCATTCATTTTGAATTCGATTCTCTGAATCGAATCGAAGTAGCGAATCGGTAATAATCTTGTTGATTATTGAATCGATACATATTTCTTATCAATGACAGCCCTATAAACATCCACAGGTCATATTTTCGATATTAAATCATTTTTTGAAGAGTAAATATATCCCATTGAGGGGTTCATTTAAACTTAAGTACATGTACTTATTTTCTGCATTTTTGCCATATTCTATAACTTTTAAGTCTGGAAGCTGGAATATTGTTACACAAGTGACATATGAATTGAGAAAACAATAAAGTGGTCACCAAACAACAAAAAATAATACCTATTGGATATGATGCATCTTGTTTATATCTCTAACTTCTAAGAATCTAATCGGTAATTTTTCTGCATGTTTGCATATTTTTGCATATTTGCTGGATTTTAGAGAAAAAAATGTCTGTTATAGGAATGACAAAGGGGTTACAGAACCTTTTCTTGGGAAAGTGGCATCATTTATTGAAAAGGAAAAGGAAAATGTTACACTAGCATTGCTTTATTGGTAAACACATTGATGCCCATTTGACACATGTAAAGCCTATTTGATAGGTGTTCAATAGGGCAGAGTTATGAAAATGTTGTGATTGACAGGCTGAGAATCACACCCACAAAAAATAATAGTCAAATGAAAGTGGCCCTGGAAAGTTCCACTGTGGCATTCCAGCTGCCAGCTGGATGGATAGTCAAAACAAAACAAAGGGATTGTAAACATATATAGTAGCAAAATTGTAAACACTTGTTTCAGTCAGCTCTGTATCTCACTAAATGACCTGCTGTGGACCAGCTATGTGTATCTAGGCAGTGTACATATCTTACAACTTTTTACTACCTGCGAGCTTGCTACTACGGAGACTACACATTTTGGGGGACAACAGACAAGGTGCAGACTTATGATGGTTGTATAACTGAACTTCTGTGCCAGTGTGATTTTGATTATTTTTATAACACATAATGTCCATAAGTATCTTATAAGTAGAAGAAATACAACTAAACAAGTAAACTACATTATTTTCTAAGTTGCATAAAATCATGTATTGCTTTTTTTTCAAAAGTGATCACATGGATGTCATTTTACTGATTTACCCATTTTGGCATGAGTTGTTCACCAATTTTGATGGGATAAAAAGTTATAAAGTGTAAACTGAACTAGCATCAGGGGTAAATCAAGAAAAAAACACTTGAAAGTTGAAACATATTTTGAAAATTAGCATCAAAAATATGTATTTTTTGAGTGAAACGCTATAACGCAGAAAATATGCCACAAAACACACATACTATCGCCATTTTCTTGTTAAATATCATAATGATGTCATTCAAAAAGTGTTGCACACCTGAAACTAGTGACCCTTTGCATGTGTGAATAGTTGAGAGCATCTGAAATAAGTGAAGTATTTATCTATGGACATATAACATTGTCCAACATGAAAAGGTACCCCTGATTGTGCACTAGCCGTTACCATGGCACGGCAATATGGAATTCCTTATCTTTAAACATAAAAAATGCACCCTCTCTCTCAGTATTCAAGAAACAATACTAGAAGTACAATTTTCAACCCTGTGGCCTGGAGTATGAAAGGTACAATCCTTAAATCTGAGGGCCACAGCAATAATAAAATACTGTAATTGACTGTGTTACCCGCATAAATTAAAGATCAGTTGTAGTATTGACTTCTATCGATGGAGTTAACTGCAAAGTAGTAATCTGCAATGCTGACATTGACTGATTGTCAGGTTGATAAGTACATATACTAGAAGTACCGGTACTCGTAGTTATTTGGATCAAACACCAATGGCAGGACTACTTGTTTTTCACCAACCCTGCCATGATGTGACTTTAGTTAACCCATTAATACTAAAGAGTTCTTCCAGAAATTCTGGTCTGGATTTATGATGCTTTTGACACAACTTTGAAATTGAGAATGGTTTTACAAAATGTCTGAACGAGAGTTGTAGGTTAAGTTCTGATCAACATTTCTTTATGAAGTATTTTCCTGACTTTTCTTTTGCCTGCAAAATATCATTAAAATTATGAGACAGCTTTTGGATGCTGTGAGCATTAATGGGTTCAGTACTTATAGCTCTTTCTTATAATCAGTTACCAAAGGCAACATCTGATAGAGGACAACAGTTTCAGATTAAAGTAAATTTTTCAACACATGACAGGATAATGAGGATATTAAAAGATAGGAATGTGCGCAAACCACAGTCTTAGCTAGGATTTAGATAATGGTTGGCCAAAATTGGCACTGGTAAAATTTTGGGGCATCCCTTTTTTCAAGGGAAACCACAAAATATTTATATTGTATGTATGTATATTTATTGACCATGCATGAGCGTAAAAGATACGATACATCGAAATCATAATAATAAACATGAACAAAACGTGTAACTTATAGAACAAACATACATACATTATACTCCCTCTTCACTAGAAACATGAGGGTATTAATACCATAAAGAATACAGTATAAAGGCCTCTCAGCATGGCTCCACTTAAGGTGGGCCCATAAAGTTAGATCATTGAACAAAACATGGTCAGAAATAATGTAACAGTTAACAGGTAAATCATGGGCTAAATAATCAAGGCCACTCTTAGCATTGCCGACTTAAGGTGGACCCATAGAGATACTCTCACCGGTGTCAACCTAAGGTGGACCCATATAAATACATCAAGCAATTAGGAAATGGGGTACATAGTTGAGGCCTCTCAAAGCATGGCCAACTTAAGGTGGGCCAAAAGAGGTACTCTCACCGGTGTCATCTTAAGGTGGACCCATATAGAGGTACATCAAAACATGAGCATAGTTTAACCAGTTATAGAGGAAAGTGACTGATATAATTAATTGTGTTCAAAGTCTAGTCGTTCCCCATCAGTCTTCTACCTCAAGAATCCTTTAAGCGCGCCAGGTCTTTTAACTAGATGGTCAGGCCGGTATAAACAACAGTCATACTCCTAGGCTAACCTATACCACTCTTTGTCTTGGCTTTATACATACTTGCAATGTGCTTAGACGAGATTTTCCATACAGAAACCATTTGCTCCCAGGTAAAGCCATCTACACTTTTTCCCAAGAGTACATACAACAAGTCTTCACCAGAATTGAGTATTGCAGGATCTAACCACCCCTCCAGACTTGCTATCTCTCCCATCATATCACCTCTCTGGCATTGTAAATCAGGACACTGCATGACTAGATGCCTAGCGTCACCATTATGCTGCTAGATCACACTTGTCACATAGCCTAGCACCTAGGGGTGCCCCCTTCAAGCGCACATCATCATTTCTGAGCACACTAGAGTGTTTCACCAAACTAACAATTGTCTCACAATCCCTCATTACACTCTGATCACTATCCGAGACCAGCCACCAGGACATATACTTAGACCCCCCACAGACCCCTGCAAGCAGATCTAGACTGTGATGACATCTAACTCTCACACGCCAGAAACATTCATCCATCTCCCAAGTAGTTTCCATATTTTCCTCTTCCACAAATCTTTCGGCCAATAATGCCCATGCCTCACCATAGAAACCACGTCATCTAATACACAAAAATTGGATGCAGTGTTCAAGAGGTCAAAAACAACACCACCATGAATATCTTGGCCCCTTGTATCTGGAGAACCCAAATAATCATCCATCCGACTGCAAAACACCCTCCTCGATGGCTCCATCGGATCCAGGATCAGTATTGACCGGATAAAGAGAAGTTTCTTCACTTCAATATATCGTTCCAACCTTACCCAGCCTAAACCATAAAAAGCACAAATGTTTGGAGACTTACCAAAACGCCTCTGGACCCTCTTGCCCGCATAGACTTGGAAAGCATCAATCAATTCTGAACATTTGTCGCTCAGAATCCAAAGTTCACTTCCAAACAGAGCTATTGGGGCGACGATTACCCAAAAGATGAGGCATCAAGTTGCTACAGATAAACCATTTCTCCTTATACCAAGTCCCGAAATGGCGTTAAACGTCCTCCTAGCCTTGGCCAGCCTACCCTCCACCCCAGAGACGTCATCTAAGTACAAACACAAAGTGACCCCCACGTGGTCATAGGACAGTCTCTCACGCACACGATCCCTACCCAAACTAAAATGCCGCACTTCTGCATTATGCTTATTTGCCGCTTTAGTCTCACCAAAGATCATAATGCCACTTTCCTTCGCATTATACTGGTAACGCCAGGTTAAACCGTGACAGTACACCAGTCCCAGGGCCACCTCTAACATGCGCTCAGACAGGCAAGCGGCAGCCAAATCGTCGGCATATCCGACCGGAGTACTAGGTATACGACCTATACTACAGCACGGTCCAGAGTTCTGCAAGATAACTATCAAAGAATTAATAAACGCCGTATACTTTATCAGGGACATGTTCCCGCCCTGATGAATTCCACACTTCAGTTGGTACTAGTCAGATACATGACCCGAACCCTAGCGACACACCAGAAATCCAGGTAACACCGATACATTAGGCGCCAGGTCCTACATCTGATGCCCGCGCCACACAACTGAAAAAACAAGCCCTCAACCCACACAGAATCAAGAGCTTACGCGACGTCAAAATACGCCACATAAACAAGGTCGTTTTCTTCAAGGGCAGTCGCAATGTGCTCCCTTAATAGAAATGCAGAGTTACATCCTTTCTTGCATGCCCCTTGCAGTCCAGAAACTGCACTAGTACGATTCCACCACCCTTCTAGTCTTCTCCATATCAGGACTTCCAAAACCTTATAAAAAAACAGACAGAAGCGTGATCCAGCGGTAGCTATTGGGGTCAATGGGACACGCGTCCTTACCCTTGTGAAGTGGGACTTGCACTCCCCACCTAAAGCACTTGGGTACATACTCAACCTCCCTCACCATGTTATAAACTAAACACAGAAAACTTACCATGGCATCGCCAGTGTACCAAAGGTGCTCGGTAGATATAGAATCGATCCCACTCGCCTTACCTTTGTTCAAGGATTTTAAACACGAGTGGATCTCATCCCGAGTAAACGCATCGTGGAGAAACTCGTCCATGTCCTCCCCACAGTTATACAGTTTGGTTTGTCTCATCACATGGTCATCATGGCCGCGGTCATAATTTGGGTCCTCCCTAAGTGTCCCCAGATTCTCAAAATGTGTTTTCCACACCCCTAAGACAACTTCTGTTTCGCAAACGACCACATCTTGGTCGTTTCTAATTGAAATAGAGCCGATACCAGAAGAGCCCCTAGCCCTTTGGACCAGTCTCCAAAAAGAGTTGCGGTCAACTTCCGCCAACTTCACGGCTCTACATATTTCGGCATTCTCATACTCGACGCTAAGACAACTTAAACTCTTGGAAAAGGCCTTCTTAGTGTCCTTGTACATCCTGTAGTTGCTGTCATCAACCGCCCTAGGCCTCCCGACTGCCACCCATGCCCTATACGCTGCTACCTTCTCCTGCTTAAGCCGACCCAACTCGGCATTCCAGAACAGCTTTAAATGTCTACAGAATCTAGCCCGTGCTAGCTTCTCAGCAGCCCTCTTTATGAGAACTGTAGCCTCCTCAAAAGCATAATCGATGCTCTCAGCCGTGGCCTCACGAGACCCCACCCTGAAGGTCAAGTCCTCTAACAGGGACTGTAGTATGCTAGCATACCTCGTGTCCCTCTCACCAGCACTCATCTTACCCCATTTCATGTTCCCTTCTGTCTGCGCTGCATACTGCCTCCTCGGAATATTCCCGACACTAATGACCGCATGCACCGAGGTATGGTCGGACACGTTAAACGAGTGCCACTCTGCCACCCAGACATCCTGTACTGCTTCTACCAGATCAGAGGAGACAGCAATATAATCTAGTGTCGCAGTACTGAGGGGGCCTTCAAAGGTAACCACCGGCCCAGTGGCGGACCTCCAGGTATTAATCGCCACCAGATCCCTTCTTAATAAAAAAGTCCCCCACTAGCTGTCCCCTCGGGGTGGCGGCCCTATCTCCTTGTACCCCTACCCCAGACCCAATGTCTCCATTGAAGTCCCCCATCACCACTAACCCCGCACTTGGGTCCCTACTCCCAGTGACCTCATACAACTCGTCCAGGGATTCACCAAGGTCTTCGCCTGATCCAAAGGCCGGGAGGTATACACCAAAGAAATAGCATACACCTCCCGTCGCATTCTGCTCCCAGATACCACAGACCCTGTCGTACAAAATGCCAGAGACCACTGAAACACTCTTGATATCCCTATTCCAAAATAGAGCTACACCACCCTGACCACTCCCCGTCCCGTAACTAGCCGCCGGCGAAAACTTAATCGCTCTGGAGTGTACATCATGGGTTGTACAAATATCCGAGAGGGCGTGCAGTCTACTTTCAAACAACCAGTGCTCACTCAGAGCAACTATGTCGTTCGTTGCCAGTAACTCACGTAAATGCCGAACTGCTGATCTATATCCTCTAGAGTTCCAGTAGGCTAATCTGAGAGTGCTAAGATCTCCCACCCAGTGGGCACAAATATTACCTGAATGTTATATGAACATTCAATTTTGGTTGGAATATTCTGGACCAACTATGAACATTTCAGCAATGTTCAGGTCATAACATTCCTGGAATGTTTTTATTTGATGCCATATGAATGTTCAATATTGGTTGGAATGTCATGCACCAAAAATGAACATTCCCGCAACCTTCAGGTCTGAACATTCATGGAATGTTCAGATTTGACATTATATTAACATTGAATTGAGATATTTCTTATTTCATGAAAACTGAACTGTTACCAAGTGTTTCCACTGCACAAACAACTTCCAATGTTCTGACAAAATTCAGAATCCAAATGATTCATTTAGCATTCAGCTCTGAATGTTCTATGAACATTCCCACCTGAACATTCATACAATTTACATTCTGAACTATGAGGGGATCATTTTTGAATGTTCGCCCAAACATTCCAGGAATGTTCCATGAATGTTACCGTGCCCACTGGGCATGAACGTGTGGTTTCTACACTATACCACAAACAGAACTAAAATATACACTATGATGTGACTTGACATCTTGATTTCCAATTTTATTCATCAACCCACGCGACCAAACAATGCCTAGAGATGGCATAGACATACCCCTCAGGACTTGCACCAGCCAGCAGGAATCCTGGCACCCTGAACCTACCATATGGTCCGCCGACCATCCGGTGCATGCTAATGGGTTTTCTGCTCCATGACTAGAACTCCATATACTCACCAGGCTACTTACCTGCCTCTGGGACGACCATGCGCTCCATATATAGAATGCGGTAATGAGAAGATAGGTATCCGGCTTGGATCGCTCGTTAACCCCCTCATAAACATCTGCCTTACCTGATGTACTCACCCATCCTGGCCCATCCACACAGACAGCACCGCTACAGGCCACTTAAGTGTGCTGCATGCGCCCAGTGGTCATGGTAACATTCATGGAACATTCCAGAAATGTTTGGGCAAACATTCAAAAATGATTCCCTCATAGTTCAGAATGAAAATTGTATGAATGTTCAGGTGAGAATGTTCATAGAATAATCAGAGCTAAATGCTAAATGAACCATTTGGATTCTGAATTTTGTCAGAACATTGGAAATTGGCTGAGCAGTGGAAGCACTCAGTAACAGTTCAGTTTTCATGAAATAGGAAATATCTCAATTTAAGGACATACAGGACAATTCGCTTAAGTCACGGATTTCCACGAAATTTGGTACAGAGATTCCTCGGACCACCCTCTCTCGAAATCCTGAAAATTTAAGGGATGAGTTGTTTCATTCTCCCCCAACAGGGCGCCCCCTTCAGGGCAATTTAGACAACTGTTCAAAATTCACAGATTTTCGTGTAGTAATTACAGAGAAGTAAAGTGACAGAAAAAAAACGGTAATGCTGTACAAATATTCTTTAGTATATATATATTTCATTCTCAGTTCCAAAAATATGGTTCCATTGTTTTGTTGTCAATTTAGGGGGCGCTACTCTGGCAAGTTCACCCATGGTACCTCCGTATTATGGGAAATTGGTGAAGTTATAGAAAAACTCTCCACATACAGATTTTTCTTAAACTTGCTGTAATTGTTCTTTGGACCAATTATTTTCATAAAACAAATTAAAAAATGGGGGTCAACCGTCTTGTTTCCAAGCTAGGGGGCGCCACATTACCATCATTTCATACAGAACTCTTCAATATTGCAGGAAGTTAGTGAAGCTATAGAAAAAATCTCCACATTCAGATTTTTCTTAAACTTGCTGTAATTGTTCTTTGGACCAAGTATTTTCATAAAACAAATTAAAAAATGGGGGTCAACCATCTTGTTTCCAAGCTAGGGGGCGCCACATTACCAACATTTCATACAGAACTCTTCAATATTGCAGGAAGTTGGTGTAGCTATAGAAAAAATCTCCACATTCAGATTTTTCTTAAATTTGCTGTAATTGTTCTTTGGACCAAGTATTTTCATAAAACAAATTAAAAAATGGGGGTCAACGGTCTTGTTTCCAAGCTAGGGGGCGCCACATTACCATCATTTCATACAGAACTCTTCAATATTGCAGGAAGTTAGTGAAGCTATAGAAAAAATCTCCACATTCAGATTTTTCTTTAACTTGCTGTAATTGTTCTTTGGACCAAGTATTTTCATAAAACAAATTAAAAAATGAGGGTCAACCGTCTTGTTTCCAAGCTAGGGGGCGCCACATTACCAACATTTCATACAGAACTCTTCAATATTGCAGGAAGTTGGTGTAGCTATAGAAAAAATCTCCACATTCAGATTTTTCTTAAATTTGCTGTAATTGTTCTTTGGACCAAGTATTTTCATAAAACAAATTAAAAATTGGGGGTCAACCGTCTTGTTTCCAAGCTAGGGGGCGCCACATTACCATCATTTCATACAGAACTCTTCAATATTGCAGGAAGTTAGTGAAGCTATAGAAAAAATCTCCACATTCAGATTTTTCTTAAACTTGCTGTAATTGTTCTTTGGACCAAGTATTTTCATAAAACAAATTAAAAAGTGGGGGTCAACCGTCTTGTTTCCAAGCTAGGGGGCGCCACATTACCAACATTTCATACAGAACTCTTCAATATTGCAGGAAGTTGGTGAAGCTATAGAAAAAATCTCCACATACAGATTTTTCTTAAATTTGCTGTAATTGTTCTTTGGACCAAGTATTTTCATAAAACAAATTTAAAAATGGGGGTCAACCGTCTTGTTTCCAAGATAGGGGGCGCGACATTACCAACATTTCATACAGAACTCTTCAATATTGCAGGAAGTTGAAGCTATAGAAAAAATCTCCACATTCAGAATTTTCTTAAACTTGTTGAACCTGTTCTTAGGACCATATAAACTCATAAAACAATCTAAAAACTGGGGGTCAAGCTTCCAAGCTAGGGGGCGCCACATTACCGGCATTTCATACAGAACACTTAAATATTGCAGGAAGTTGGGGAGGTTATAAAAAAATCTCCACATTCAGATTTTTCTTAAACTTGCTGAAATTGTTGTAAGAACCATATATTTTTGTAAAAAAATCTAAAAACTGGGGGTCAACCGTTTTGTTTTCAAGCTAGGGGGCGCCACATTACCGGCATTTTATACAGAACACTTAAATAAAGCAGTAAGTTGGTGAGGCTATAAGAAAAATCTCCACAGTCAGATTTTTCTTAAACTTGTTGAAATTTTCTTAGGACTCTATTTTTTCATACAACAAATTTAAAAAAATAGGGTCAACCGTCTTGTTTTTAAGCTAGGGGGCGCCATATTACCGTCAATTCATGCAGAACACTAAAGTAAGGATTTATATTTTCAGTTATGAACGTATCTTCAGCTGTTGGAATTGTCTTTTGTGAAGTGTTTTGCTTAGCTCTAATATCACAATCACCAATATCACACATACCCCCCCCCCCCCCCCGCCCCACCCCCCCTCCCCAAATCAGAGGTTCTATCTAGACAGTGCGAGTCTCTAGGCTTGTAACTTAAATAACCACACCCCTTGTAAATTAACATCCCACTGGCTGAAAAACACGCTACCACTTTCATCATGAGAACAGACTACAGAAACCTGATCCCCGTAACCCTTCTTGTTTCCCCCCTGCACCCCCCCCCCCCCCCCCCCCACCGTCTCCCCTCACCCTGTTTGGTCGAGTTGAGACAGGATATATATATATATATATATATATATATATATATATATATATATATATATATATATATATATATATATATATATATATATATATTTATATATATATATATATATATATATATATATATATATATGCATATATATTCATTATCAGTATCACTGTTATGTCATTATCATTTTATATTTACTATTATTTTCATCATTATTATTATCATTATTATTACTATTTTTATTATTATTATCATTATAATCATCATTAGTATTACTTGTTATCCAGGGAATTAAAAAGTGATTTGGGTCTGCCACTATCTCGTACATACGCTCGTTATCGAAATTTAAAAATACCACAGGTCTAGAGCACCGATTTCATCCCAAAAAAGCAACCTTATTTTCGAAAAACGCTGACTTTTTCCAGTAAATAACACCCCTTCTTTCATCAAAACACTGACATTAGATGAACGGGAACACGCATTTTTTACTTTTGATGTTAAAATTCTCTGCCTGTTTAGCGGCAGCAGACTCGGAAGTCCAGTCACTTCAGTAGTCACTCGGCGTCAGAACCGCGGATACTACGTGGATTGTAATAGGATTTGCATTACTCAAATTCGTACCTGGGTACAAAAACATACCCTTCTTTTACAAAGCGAGGACATGCGGGAATCTCAAAAATGACCCTTCTTCTGCGAAATACGTAACACGGGTGCGCCCCCCCCCCCCCCCCCCCCTCTGTGCCTGACTGCTACATCAAAGGAACGCTCGCGCCACTGTCTAAAATGTACCTCCACCGCGCGCGTGAAGAGCGGCTATAATGACGCAATGCATAGTCATTAGAGGTCGCTCCGTTCGTTTGTCCGCACTCCTCTTAATGTTTATACAATGTCAAATCTAAACATTCCTGGAATGTTCAGACTTGAAGGTTGTGGGAATGTTCATTTCTGGTGCATGACATTCCAATCTAAATTGAACATCTATATGACATCAGATAAGAACATTCGAGGAATGTTAGGACCTGAACATTGCTGAAATGTTACAAATTGGTCCAGAATATTCCGACCAAAATTGAACATTCATATAACATTCAGGTAACATTTGTGACCACTGGGAGATATGGAATTCCGCAGAGTAGAATTATATCTGTCTCCCTATTTATTGTAAAGATCAACAGCATCCCCAGCTGTATAAGAAATGGTGCAGACCAATCTTTGTTTGTTGATGACTTTGGTGTCTTATATCGGTCAAAACACATGCTAGCCATAGAAAGGCACTCAAACTTCATTTAAACAGAAATGAAGATTAACTGATCACAATAGTTATGAAGTCGAAAGTCTCTTCCAGAAAACAAATAGCACAATGCACCACCTTGTGCATTTTGAAACTTTTGTAAGAGAGTGATGTTTAAATAGAGAATATGTGGTGTCTATCTTTTTTGATTTTAAAAAACCCTATGACACCACTTGGAAATAGGGAATTATGAAAGATTTATATGACATGGGCCTAAGGGGACATTAACCCCTTTTTATTCAAGACTTGTCATCTGAGGGTATATTTAGAGTGAGAGCGCGGACATCCCTCGCTGATTTTCATGACCAAGAGATGGAATTCCGCAGAGTAGAATTATATCTGTCTCCCTATTTATTGTAAAGATCAACAGCATCACCAGCTGTATAAGAAATGATGCAGACCAATCTTTGTTTGTTGATGACTTTGGTGTCTTATATCGGTCAAAACACATGCTAGCCATAGAAAGGCAGCTCAAACTTCATTTAAACAAATGAATGAATGAATGAATGATTTCTTAAAGGCACATCGGCGCACAAAGGCCATTTAGTGCCATAAAAATTGTGTAAAACAATGGTCCTTTGTTATTGTTGAAAACAATAACAAAGCAATAGATGAATAAAAATGATCACAAAACAAAGAACAATTTCAAAATATAATTTCCGACCAATATCACATCCCAATGTATACTTTCATTCATCGTTACATGTTATTGAGTCTCAGCATTCCAGGACTACTCCCGTTACTGACAAACTCACTCCATGTTCAAATGAATGAATGAATGAATGATTGTTTAAAGGTACATTGGCACACTTAAATAAAAAGATGACAAAACAATGATCAACTTCAAAATATAATTTTCGTATAACAGGTTGTTTCAAAAGAAACTATAAATTCTTAAAAGGTTTTACAATCGGTAAAACAGACCAATCTCATGTAAATAAGATAGAATGCTGTCTGGAGGAACCTTTTCAAAGAGTTCCCTAAAGCTATTTACACTAAAATGTCTATTTCTATATTCAATAAAATCGACACAATCAAGTAAAATATGCTTAACAGTCAATAGACAGTCACAGGCTTTACATTGAAGATTAACTGATCACAATAGTTATGAAGTCCAAAGTCCCTTCCAGAAAACAAATAGCACAATGCACCACCTTGTGCAATTTGAAAATTTTGTAAGAGAGTGATGTTTAAATAGAGAATATGTGGTGTCTATCTTTTTTGATTTTGAAAAACCCTATGACACCACTTGGATATAGGGTATTATGAAAGATTCATATGATATGGGCCTAAGCCCAGTGGGCACAAACATTACCTGAATGTTCATTTTTGGTCGGAATATTCTGGACCAATTATGAACATTTCAGCAATGTTCAGGTTCTAACATTTCTAGAATGTTCTTATTTGATGTCATATGAATGTTCAGTTTTGACTGGAATGTCATGCACCAAAAATGAACATTCCTGCAACCTTTAGGTCTGAACATTCCTGGAATGTTCAGATTTGACATTAAATAAACATTTAATTGAGATATTTCCTATTTCATGAAAACTGGACTGTTTCCAAGTCCTTCCACTGCACAGACAACTTAGTATGTTCTGACAAAATTCAGAATCCGAATGATTCATTTAGCATTCAGCTCTGAACATTCTATGAACATTCTCACCTGAACATTCATACAATTTTCATTCTGAACTATGAGGGGATCATGAACATTTCTGGTGCATGACATTCCAATCAAAATTGAACATCTATATGACATCAAATAAGAACATTCGAGGAATGTTAGGACCTGAACATTGCTGAAATGTTACAAATTGGTCCAGAATATTCTGACCAAAATTGAACATTCATATAACATTCAGGTAACATTTGTCATTGGATGACCCCTCGTAGCCAGGGCGGCAGCCATAAAGCACTACGGTGACCTGATAAATGGCTAGTGGTTTCTTACCATGCGAATAGCCTCCACACTGGTAATCAGGCACTGAATACATTACTAGCCGAAAGATATTTGACTTACAACAAACAGCACACCAACCACACGCATACACCAACATACTAGAATTACACCCACCATTCTCACTATATAGTATTAATATTAATAGTGTCATCCCCAGCCTAGGTACAGTATCAAAAACATTACTATCGAGACCATGTATCTACTTATTGAAATAAGGCATAATATCCTTATACAATGTCGTGGGAATTTAATGTGGTAGAAGAAATCAATTATGTGCTTGAAATTGACATATTTAGAAATTCCTCTATTTGGGTATCTTGAGGGGTGATTTTTTGAGGGTTTGGGTGTCCAAATGATGCCCAGATGCCTTGCTCGCTAAGACTGGTGCAACTTCTATAAATTTAAAACATGGGAAATAGAACTGTTCTACAGCATGTAAAGATGTGAAGTAGGTGGGATAAGTTCATTTTCAAGAAGTTTGCACAATCTTTGAAAAATTGGAAGATCTCTTCTGATAACGTCCAATCTTGCTGCGTATACATGCACACGCACATTCCGTGCCAATTCATGCTGACTATCAATAAAAAACCTTAATTGAAATATTCATTATTGACCACATAAAGATATGCTCACCTTTATCAGTTTATCCACAGCTGTTTTACTGCTTACACATGTTTGATACCTGATAGTGATATGTTCTTCCTTCATAGGAGCTGTATTAATACAAAGTAGAGTCAACACAAAAATGGGATGGCACTAATACATACCCAGTGGGCACGGTAACATTCATGGAACATTCCAGGAATGTATGGGCGAACATTCAAAAATGATCCCCTCATAGTTCAGAATGTAAATTGTATGAATGTTCAGGTGAGAATGTTCATAAAATGTTCAGAGCTGAATGTTAAATGAATCATTTGGATTCTGAATTTTGTCAGAACATTGGAAGTTGCCTGTGCAGTGGAAGCACTTGGTAACAGTTCAGATTTCATGAAATATGAAATATTTCAATTTATGTTTATACAATGTCAAATCTGAACATTCCAGGAATGTTCAGACCTGAAGGTTGCAGGAATGTTCATTTTTGGTGCATGACATTCCAATCAAAATTGAACATTCATATGACATCAATAAGAACATTCCAGGAATGTTAGAACATGAACATTGCTGAAATGTTCATAATTGGTCCAGAATATTCCGACCAAAATTGAACATTTATATAACATTCATGTAATATTTGTGCCCACTGGGCTAGGACTGCTTATAGGCTACAACTGCCCCAGAGCGTTGGCTTCTAAGGATGTTATTCTGCCAACCGGAAATGAGCCGTATGCACAGAGAACCTATTTGGGTTGGAGCATTGTGGTCATAGTGGACTCAAGTGTAATTGAATAACGATGAGTGTGATCCATTTGGAGTGAGCCATTGGATTATTGCCCATGAAATACCCTTAGACGAAAACTGAGGATAATGAAACCCAAGATACCCCTGAAAAGATGTTGTTTGCCTTTAAGTCAAGGGTAAAGGAAATTGTCACCCCCAAGGAAGTCATACAAATGATGGAGCTAGACTTCGTAGAGAGAAAGGCTGATCAAGATATACTTTCTCAGGATGACCAACCGTTCCTATAAAAGATAAAGGAAGGCATCCATATCAGGGATGATGGTCATTATGAAATGCCACTTCCCTTCAAAGGACCGGATCCAGCTTTCCTAAGTATCAAGACCATGGCACTTCAGCGTCTCAAGCAGATGAAATACAGTCTGCAAAAGGTAACCAAGTACAGAAAGGACTACTCTACTTGCATGAGTAATGAAATTCAAGCGGGGTTCGCAGAACGAGTGCCCCCATCGGAGCTTGAAAGAAAAGATGGCAAGGCATGGTATATACCACATCATGGTGTGTACCATCCGAAGAATCCAGACAAAATACAAATAGTATTTGACTGTAGTGCACAGTTCAAGGATAAATCTCTGAATGATCACCTTCTAAAAGGACCAGATCTGAATAACACGTTGATTGGTGTACTGTCTAGATTCCGCCAAGAACCAGTCGCATTCATATGCGATGTTGAGCAAATGTTTCACCAGTTCAAGGTAAATGTGGAACACCGTGATTACCTAAGATTTCTGTGGTGGGAAAATGAAGACTATGATAGGAACCCTAAAGAGTACCTGAGAGATCTCCAGGTCCGTCCCAAGTGGACTAGGCATCGTCGTGACATTAAAAAAGGTGACATAGTCATTGTCAAGGATGGAAACATGTCACGCAATCAGTTGCAACTTGCAAGGGTACACAAAATATACCCAAGTGAGGATGGTCATGTCAGGAAAGTCAAGCTTGCAATGGCAAGTAGATCATTAAATGCAAAGGGCAAACAGACTTGCCCTACAACGTATCTGGATCGGCCTATCCAGAAATTGGTCTTGTTAGTCAAAGGCCTAGGAGACAAGGGGATTCCCGACAAGGAGCCTTAAAATCGAAGTTGCATTGTGATGCCCCATAGTAAAATATCTTTGGATTAATGATGTCTTCAATTGAGACAAAATAATGCACATGTACATCGTAGACACAATGTATACTGTACAATCCTTGTTGTTTATCATGTTAAGATAGATTTCTTTGTATTACGAAGAAACTGACAACTCAGTGTGAAGGGTTTACAGTAAAGTGTTGTTATCGGTATAATCAACATATAATGTCATGAGAAATTAGTGGAACTAATTTAGGGAGCCATGTAGCTGTCGCTAGGTTTATTAGAGTATTTGGGTATATCAACTCCTGGTGCCAACCCAATGTCTTGCATAGCAACAGGACTTTGGACTTTACCCGCGCATACCCTCAGTTCCAACGAACAAGGCAGTGCCAACGGACGCAGTATGCCTAGTATAAGAGCATGGATTTATAGAAGCCCCAAGGAGGTTAGTGAATTAACATTTATTGACTTAATTCTATTTAGAAAACATATTTCTTAAGGTTAATTATGAAATTGACAGCAGGCTCTATTAAAATATTAGGTATAACTGGCTTAGTATAAGATGTATGCCAGTAGTAATGCATTTCCTTTGTTAGGATTTAATGCAACCAAGTATAGTCACAATTATTATTTGTGCATGTTAAACTACTGTATAAAGACCTATGACCCTGTTTTTAACTTACAAGTAGTTTTCACGGACACAAACATTAAGTAAAGATGCAAGATACCTCCGTTGATAAAGGTCTAAACCAAACACTTATGTTTTGTTGTTCAGTATGAAACCTAAGGGGAATAGCTGAGTGGTGACAAGGCAAGAAAGTAAATCACATACAGCAAATCCCACCCGGCTGGCGACGTCACGGCCAGTCACAGGTTGCATACTGATATACTGGGTTGTTCTTACGTACGGTAAGTGACATATTGGAGGTTTCTGTCATAAAATGGACTCATCTGTAAACCAAGTGGATGGTTAATGCTTCTGATGAGTTCATGAGGTGGTGGTATGGTGGTATACACAGAAAAGATTCCAATGTAATTACATATTGTGTTAGCCTCAAAGAAGATACCTCTATTATATGTTAAGTGAGATGGCCACATAAGTTCATGTCGGATCCTACCTATGGGACTATTATAAATTTATAGACTCATACATTAACCCCGGACATCAACACCTCTCGAAGTATTCTGACCGATTGAAACAGGACAAATTCATACATGAGACGTTCGAATGTATGAATTGAAGTCTGGCGACACTTTTTCGGTTAGCTTCGTTGTTTTAGTTTCAGGTAGCATTTTCTTTCCTCCTGAATGGCCTTTTGTTTAGGATAAAATCTAGACCAAGCAAGGCGTGTTCACTAGTTGACCCAGGCAAGTGAAAGGGATACCTATCACTTAGTTTAACATCATCTGAGTAAAAAGCGACAGTTTAGAACTACATAATGCACCATCAGAAATAGTAATTTGTTTACTTTTATATATGAAAGTTGTGGTTACTTTGTAAAATTCCAAACTGATCAGGTTGCAGAAAAGGGTGAAGTTTAGGAAAAAACTGCCAGGTTTCTAAACTGAAATAAACCACTCATTTTTCTTAGAATTGCTGCCAATTTTCAAAGGACTAAGCTGCTGGCTTCAAGGCAGATTTGAAGTAACTAATACATACACTAAATAGTTAATACAAATGAAATGCTATATCTAAAAACAGGATTAATTTGAAAGAGAATTAATCGACCTATTCTGTTTATTATTTTTCTCTCGAAAGTAGAGCTGCACTCACCACTCACAAACTCAAGTGGCTCAAGCCCTGGGCAAACTCGCCGAGCTCGAGCTGAAATGTTCAAATCGTGAGCTCGTTTATGTTCGGAACACAAACGTAACACAAAGCACCTAACACACATTATTAAGATACAAAACTGCTTGTCGCTGTCATGTCTTCTTTACAATCTTCAATGTATATATTCAAGCGGTGTTGAGTGTTATACTGACCTTTGTACCTCGTCAGCACGTTTTAAAATTGAATAAACATGGAAATGTTTATAAATATCCGCCAATAAATTTTTATTTCTTAATAGCTGTGCTGAAAAATAAGTATTTTGGGGGGAAATTGGAACGTCGGTGAGCTATTGAGCTCACGAGTCAAATGGGTGGTGAGCTCATGAGTTGATCTCCCTCCGTGAGTGCAGCTCTACTCGAAAGGTCTCCTCTTTTTTCCAATGATAATGATACACTCAAACACCTCAGGCAAAAGAGAAATACCAAGTTCGCTATTTTAAGGATACGATATGTCAATTGAAATGGGACACAAAGGGAGCCATATTACAAATGCATATATGAGACAGCAACTTAATTGAATTACAAGCTGTTTTCATTTTTTGTGATTTAGCCAAAACAATATCTTTTCTTAACTTTATCAGCACTGATGAACATTTTCTCGTTGAGATTCAGGACTCGATTATTTTTTTTTCATCATTTCAGGACTCCATTATTTTTTTTCGCAGATTTTGAGGGCTCAATTTTTTTTCATCACTTTCAGGGACCTAGGGTATCCATGCTATTGGCGCACAGGGCCTTCCGCCAGTGGTGCACTGCCATTGCGGCCGGGGGAGTGGGGGCTGCTAGAGGCGAAAGGGTTGTAGATGCCCTGAGATGCATTATCACCCTTACCTAAGGCCCAAATGAGTGATTCCAGATGATGAAATTCGTTCGACTTTGAGAAAACAATTTACCATTTTTTACCTTTTTTTGGTGTGCAGGGTTTCACCTTTGTCCTGCCGCGCCGCACAATTCTAAGGTATACCAGTACAGTGAGAATTTAATATATTTGCATCTAAATCGGGTATCTAATGTTTGTCATATTTTAAAGTCACCTAAGCAGCTACTTTCTATAATATCAATGAATAATCAGAACTGAAGGCCATTAGATGCTGTTGACGTGTATGCTACGTTGTGTGATAAATACTGTTTAACTGCATGCAGGTGTTTCCCTATCATTTGCGTCTGCATTGTATATGTAATCTATTTTTTTCCATTTCCAATAGCGACCCATTTGACCTGTGAGGCTAAAACAGCATGAATTGCATACATTTTTCCCAAACTACAATGTATCATTTACATCTGCATGGTATAGGTAATCTATTTTTGCATTTCCAATGACAACCCCTTTGTACGATGGTGCATACATGACACCTAAATAAATCTAAAACGAACATTTATTTTCAGTACTAGATTGAGAAAAATGTTAGAAAAATAAATAAACGAACATATATTTTTAGCAAAAACTGTCAAAAAATGTTGTAAATAAATCCAGACGAGCATATAAATACAGTGTCACATTTGCACCATCATGGTGCATACGTGACATCTAATTAAACATAAACGAACGTTTATTTTTAGCAAAACATTGATATAGTTGCTGAAAACAAACCTTCTAGTCTACTAGCCAAAAAGGTGAACCTTGCAATGTTGATTCCTGCATGGTTTTATCTAATCTCTAAGTGTTGGGCAAATTTTTTTTATCACCCCTATAACTATATGGTATACAGAATCCTTCAGGTGGCCAAATTTGGATAAAATATGGGGGTGGGGGTAACACATTTTATCATAACTTCAGTTTTGTTGGGACAATTTCAACAAATGAGGCACCTACATGTGCAACTTTTCATTCTGCAAATTTTAAGACCAGCCACCTTTTGATTGGTCAACTCTGAAAGGTCATTTAGGGTCAACAGAGGTCAAAAAGGTCACGAAGCTGAAAATCGGCTACCGCCATTTGCCTTTTCAAAGAAAGAATTTTTTTTCTCAAAAATTAAGTTGATATTTTTTTCAGTAAAAATGCATTTCTTGGCAAAGAATCATATTTTAGGTTGAAAAAAACAAAAAATTCTACAAAAACGAAATTTGACGGCTTTGATATATGACCATGTTGCTTCAATATTGTGCTGATTTAAGGCTCAGAAAACCTGGTTATAGATAGTTATTCTGTATATTGTATCTCAAGTAATACAAAAACCTAACTCTATACATGCTGTACAAATATGTGCAACATTTTGATCTGGTAATCGTTTATATCGCACATTTACGACATGGCAACTGGTGGCCATATTGAAATTCGAAAATAAGCACTACCAAAAGCTACATTTCTGCATATTCAAGCATACAGAATAATTAGAAACAGGACCTTGGTGTCTGTAAGTAGGTTTTCAGGGGTGCAGAACTAAATTCGGAAATAGCTGTTACCCGCAGATGGCATTTAAATTGGATTTCAAGAATGCAACCAAGCTGTTGTACTTGAAATGAAGCTTATTACACAAAATTTGACCTCCAAAGCTATTGTTAATGAAACAAATGCATATGGAACACTTCAGGGATAAAGATGCTTTTAATGAACTGGGCCAATGTTTCTTAGCATTGACACAGTTAAACACACACTTAGTAACCATATTTAGAACATTGTAACCTGAATACATTTTTACAGTGGTTGCCATGGCAACTGGTGGCCATATTGGAATTCAAAATGGCCACTACTGAAAGCTATATTTCTGCATACTAGTATTTAAGCATCCAGATTAGCTAGAAACATGATTGCGGTGTCTATAACTAGGTTTTCAGGGGTGCAGAACCTAATTCTGCAATAAATGTTATCATCAGGTGGCATCTAAATTGGATTTCAAGATGATAACCAAGCTGCTGTACTTAGAATTAAAATTAAAACACAAAAATATGACCTCCACCAGCTATTGTTAATGAAACAAATGAACGCATATCATATCTCATTCATTAATATTAACTGTTTTGTCAGCTGGCAGTGAAACAGCAAGAGTTGAAAGGGGCACAGCATAACATAGATAGAAAATATAAGTACACTTCTAAATTGGTTGCCATGGCAACTGGTGGCCATATTGGAATTCAAACTGGCAAAAAGATCGGGAAAAACCCCTATTTCAGGAGTTAGTTTAACCACAAAAATTATCATACGCCAATAATAAGGGTTTAGTGTTTGGTATCAAATCTTGGTCTGGACTACATGTATCATTTGCAATGGTCAACACAGGGATAGGGATGGGTTTATAATCCTTTATGAAAGATGTAAGTCAGCCAAATTCAAAATAAATCATATCAAGAATACAGTTTTTTCAAATTATTTGTGTTCTGATTCACGGAAACTATTTTTATTCTGTAGCCACTTTTCAGAAAAAATGCCTTTTATAAATATTGATCATCATATTGGAAATGTTAACGACTTTAATCTCAAATTATATTTATTCAACTCTAAATAACTAAAATAAATAACTGGTAGCTTATGATGGAAATTTAGTACAAAAACAATATAAGTTATACAACTTGAAATAAAGAATATATTGGAACAAAATATTGTAATTAGTTTTTAGGCAATATGGAAGATTAAATTATCAGAAATTGTTATCAGATTAAGTTGAACTATTATCAGAATAGAAAGGGTTGGTAGATGTCATATACAGGTCATAAGATATAACACTTATTTCGTCATTATGTAATTTCATTCGAAGTTACCTTAAAATCAGCAGATGAATTATTCAGAATAAGGTTCACTGATACCATCTACACCTTTTTAGGGAAAATAAAAAAGTTAGATTTGAGGTGAATAACTTTGCATATGACAATTTCCTGTCTATAATAAGTGTTGTAAGACTTGTTGCTATAAATGGCTAGCATCGGGTCACTGTTAAGGTCAAAGAATTAATGATCTACAAATATCATGGGCCAAAGTTAGTAAGAAAGCCTTGGCAATGTAACAGTTTCACATTTCTAGGAACCCTCCTAGGCCAAGTTGCTCAGTTGTTCTTTTCGAGTTCAATAAAGGTAAAGGTAACCCACACTTCATGATTTATTCAATTGTCCATTACGATGCTTAGGCCAAGAAAAAATATTGTTAGATTCCTGTAACGGTCTGAAAAAATAGGGTAGGTAGGTCTGTAAAAAAAGATTTTTGCATTATTTTTTTGGTAGAAAATGTGCTTTTTATGCATATTTTGCGTTGATAGGGAGTTAAGAGTGCGGAAAAAACTTTAGGGTAGGGATTTTCTTGAATAAAAACTTGTTAGGGTAGGGTAATATGAAACAAACAACTTTTTTTAGGCCTTACATTATTTGTTGTTTGGAAGTAACATTTTATCCTTAAAAAAACATTTATGCAGTAAAAAGATTGTTTTATGTACATTATGGGTGGTCTTTACCAATCGTGAATACATAATGATTAGCCTGCTTACAGAGTGCCTCTTGATGAATGCAACCTGGTTAAGAAACTCATGATTGACATAAAAGCTATATATCATGTTAAATCAGATATGATGATTGTGAGAAAAACACTCTCCAAAGAAACTGCCATCCTTGGGTCAAAGGATAAATCATACTATCTCAGTTGAGTCACATTTTCAAAAAGGTTATCAATAATGTCAATAAAACTATATTTCTTACTCTATTGTTACTAAAAATGTTATTTTAAAAATTCTAACACTACAGAATTTATCAGATTCAATGGAAATAGTCCTTATGTTATGCTGTTCCTAAGATGTTTAAGAAATAAGAGGTTGGCGGATGCATAAATCACTTTAGATAATGCTAAACTATTCAAACATTACAGTTATGGTTTCCAATTATCAAATGGAACCACTGACAGATACATACCTAGTTTATCTTATTAAAGCCTTAATGACTGTTCTCACGGGCAGTATGTGTATTTAATGTGCGCCTGAAGGTATCCTGGCCAGACCGAGGGCCGAAGGCCCGAGGTCTGGCCAGGTTGCCTGAAGGCGCACATTTAATACACATACTGCCCTCGTGAACAGTTATTAAGGTTTTTATTATTGCTTCCCTGAATGAGACATTTCTTGCGATCTGATTTATAGTATCTTGTGATATATGGTATGCACACCCACAATAAGAACTAAAAAGGGCAATGTTTTCTTCTACGTTCTTTCTTTTAATTTCTGCTATTTATTTTTTATGAGAACTTGAGTAGATAATGCTAAATGGCATTACCTCATTTAACAATTTTGAATCTGAAATATCCATGAATCGTATAAAGCTTTTTGCTTCTCCCATGATAGACTGGTCCCTTGCTCTATGAGTAATATTGGTACTCTGTCTCACACTTACCACACTGCAACATATACAGTAGGATGTGGAGTGAGAGAAAGGGAACCAGCTGAAAAAGAGCCATCTAGTGGGCACACCAAGAACTAGTTATATTGTAAGTTTCACCACAAAAGTTCTCTTATTTTTTATTCCAAAACTTTTTCTTCTTAAATAAGCCTTTGAAAATGTTTCAAAAAATGTGTTACATATTTTAGATTCCACTGTTGTGATCATTTGAGTTTAATGTGCTTATTGTAAGCATTTTTGTTTCACAAATTTACTGACTAAGCATGAGAGTGAGATGCAAGAAGAAAGTACCTATATAAGTTGTCCGCCTTCTTTAAACAATAAATGAGCTATGGTCGAATCGTGTCAGTGACTGACCTAGATAGCCTTGCAGGGCACTATGGAGTGAGATTTAATGCCCTGCGGTGGAGGGCATTATGGGGATTTAATGACCGGTCACATGGTACAAATCCTGAGTGCTGATTGGGTGAGCCAGAGGAAGAAATAATAAGAGGTTATATGAAATTCGTGCTACGTATTTGTTTAAATTTAATTCATGATGTTTTGCCTAGCTTTCATCAAACAACTTCAAAGTAACTTAGAAAGTTTTGATTTCACATTTGTCATATAAACCCTGGTGAAATGAACATGGGGAAAACATGTTATAACATGTTTTTACCATGTTATAACATGTTATTTTGGTAGTGTTTTGACATGTTTTGACATGTTAAACATGTTTTCACACGTTTTAACATGTTCTTGAAATAACGTGGTTTAAACATGTTATAACATGTTATTTAAGCAAAATATTCCCATGATTTGCCATGATCCACCACACTAAAATAACATGTTTTAACATGTCATTTGCCCGCCATTTACCATACATGTTATAACATGTTAAAACATGTTCTAAGAAAACATGTTATTACATGTTAAAACATTTTATTTGCCCGCCATTTACTGTACATGTTATAACATGCTTAAACATGTCCTAATTAAACATATTAAAACATGTTATAACATGTTATTTGCCCGCCATTTACCGTACATGTTTTAACATGTTTAAACGTGTTCCAATGAAACATGTTATAACATGTTATTTACCTGCCAGTTACTGTACATGTTAACACATGTTATAACAGGTTATGATTAAAACATGTTATAACAGGTTATGATTAAAACATGTTTTAACATGTTATAACCTGTTATTTAACTGCCATTATACTGCTATACATCATATAAACAATGGCCTGTAAAAATCTTTAGCGGTAATTAGGAATCTGAAATTTACTTCTTATTGGGCATAGTCAATGATATCCCTATTAAAGTAATTCTGAACCTGCAGTGACTATTACCTTTGGAAGTAATGAGACTATGTCATTTGAGTGAAAAGTTGTTAATATTGAAAGGATATAGAATATGGGTTGACTAAGGACGGTTGGCTATGATATTCTATACCTGATAACACTCAAGAATCTGGAGAAACACATTGTTATATGATAATGGTACTGTGAGGTGTGTTTTGGGATGGGGCTTTTAACTAGCTTGCATTGGTACTGATCACCTTAACATATAAACAATGTATAGAGAAATATCGACATTGTTTCCTCTGAGAAATGGAAACAATGTTTCAAACTGACAAAGTACAATGTAACGTTTTTTTCTGCTTCTCTATTGAAATTCCAGCCACATGTCCAAGAACAAGTTTGAACATAGCTAGACAGCCCTTGTTTCGTATTTAGTTTATTTGCAATTATCCTCAGAAGAATAAATGATTGCTCAAGAAAAAAATACCTTACTTAATTTCAGAGTGAGATCTAGGTTTGATATGTATTCATCTTTTTTTCTGGGCTAGATCTTTGGATTAAGTAGGGAAAATTATGTGGATTGAATTTGTTGATTCCAGTTAGCTGATATCTTGTGGCTGTAAGTATTAGGGTAGGTATGGTAGATAGATATGTTTATCATAATGGTTTGAGCAATTCCAGTCATCACATCAAAATATGACTGAATAAAAGTTAAATAGTCTAAATTTCTTTCGATCAAGTTAAGGTAAATTACATACATGTGTTGAAATACAAATTTATGTAACAAATGCCTTAAATCTCGAAATGTGGGTTAGTTTGACCTTGAATGACCTCTATTATCACAACAGAATACCCTACCCTATGTTCGTTGCATGAAATGGAAAGATTGTCTCCCAACAAACATTTTGATACCAAACACTGCCTATGATGTTTGGTGCTCACAATTTCCATGACCTAAACAGTGGTCCCGTAACTAACACTTTCTCGCAACCTGTCCTCAAACACTTTATTTAAGCATGGAATAGCCAAATGCCACATTCCACTCCTCCATATTGACTTAAAACTACTTCATTTTCACTGGTAAATGGCAAAAAATGTATTGTTGGACCGTATTTGAGATTATTTATCTGTCAATTATTGTGGTCACCTGGTTTGGAAATTATATAATGACAAAACACAACTACATCATCGAAATCACTTCTTCAAAATTTGATTTTTTTAGAGAAAAAAAAAGCATTTTGACCTTTATTTGACCTTCAACGACCCCTTAATTTTAGTATTATTTTACCATCATCTTCCAGATTGAGGAGAAAATTAAACCTGACATTTTGGTGCATCATCTGCTCCCTTCCGACATGTAAAACTTAAAAACAGTCATTTTGGTTTTCAAATTTGTATCATTTTAGGCACTTTTTGGGGTCTCCAGCAGGGCTTGGTACCCTACTTTGTACCTTAAAGCTCAAAATTGGACTTAAAACTCTAGTCAATGAACTTTCTAAAATGTTCAACAACTAATAAAGAGCATTCCTTCAGAAACAGAGGCTACAGAAATGAAATATACACCTTCCAAAAAACTGAGATGTAAATAAATGGAAACTATAGAATATGGGAAAATCCTAGATTCTTGATTTGGCAGCCATTTTGACCTTGAATGACCTTTATTACATAATGGGATAGAGTTAGTCATGTGTTTAGTATTTCAAAAGATACTTCTCTTTCATATCAACATTTTGATACCAAACAATCATCCTTATGTTTGATTTAAGCTTAAGTTTAAGTTTGGTTTAAGAGTTACGAGTGTTTTAAAGTGCCTTCCCTATCCCTATACATATCATTTTGACCATCGTGGGGCCTTTTCATATATATAGGGGTGTTCAAGACATGACCCCATAAAAAAGATGTGCACCACTTCTGAAGTCTACATCCATTCTGACGGTATGCCCCAAGTGTGGGCCTAAAACATGATACCAACGGAAATTTTCTAGCTCTCGGGTTAACCTGAATCCCAAAAATGGGTGGCTGGCTACTGTACTATACCAATAAAGCCAATTTCTACCCATTTTCACAACATTTTCATGACTTTTTTGACCTTAGTTGACCCTTAAATGACCCCTTAGCATTGATGAATCAGATCATAAGCAATTTTAAAAAGTGCAGGTAGAAATTTTACACATTTGGATATTTCATTTATGGAAGTTGGTTATTTCAGGATCATAATACTGCAGGGTTTCAGCATCGTGACCTTTTTGACCTTTGTCTACCCCAAATGACCCTTCACAAGTGATTAGTCAAAATGTGGCTGGTCTTAATTCCTGCGAAATTAAAAGTTATGCACGGTGATGCCTTATTTGTTGAAAATGACCCAATATAACAGAAGTTATGATAAAAAATGTTACCCCTACCCCCATATCTGTGACTATTTTTTGCAATCCTGAGAGGTCATTTGCACCAAATAGTATTTAGTTTGATAAAAGAAATTGCCCAACACTTGGAAATTAGCATCCGGCAGTTTCAGTGTTCTTAGGGTATGTACATTGCATTTCCATCATAAAACCATGCAGGAATCAACATTGCAAGGTTCACATACTTGGCATATAGGGCTGGTTAGTAGACTATTCACGAATGTTTATTTGTAACAAAATTTCATAAAATGAAAAACATTGATAATATTGGTTGAAATAAACCTTGACGAAAGTTTATTTGTAGCAAAATTTCAGAAAAGTGCTAGAAATTAACCTTCTGGAACATTTATTTTCAGAAAAACATGGATAAAATTGCTGAAAATAAACCTTCACGAACGTTTATTTGTAGCAATATTTCAGAAAAGTGCTCAAAATAAACCTTCATGAACGTTTAATTTTAGCATTATATAGGTGGAAATGCTGAAAAGATAAACTGTCAAAATGTCAATTATTAGAGAGGTGTGTCCATCAAGCGGACACTCCCTCTACCATTACGCTAACCTACACATTTTGGGTAGGTAGCTCTGCTCTAGACTATTGCCTATCCGTTCATCTCCTGGTGTAGGTCGGGTAGGGCAAGCCCTCCTCTTTTGCCAAGTTTGACAACGATACGACAGGTTAGACAACCTTTCTTGAACTTACATTTTGATTGAATTCAAAGGCCAACCTCAAGTTGTTGCTGTCCATTCACCCGCCAGAATGACAATGGTGTTGTGTCTCAATTTCCCAATACGTGAAATTAGGCCCGCCCTTCTTCGACACGCCTCCATAAATGATTGATGCTATGCAATTTTCTGTTCTACAACACAGCATCTCCACCTCGATTTTGCTCAAAATAAATGTTTGTTTATTTATTTTTCTAACATTTTTCTCAATATAGTGCTGAAAGTAAATGTTCGTTTAGATTTGTTTAAATGTCACCATGACGGTGCAAATGTGACACTGTATTTAAATGCTCGTCTGCATTTATTTACAGTTTTTGTTCAAAATAAATGTTCGTTTATTTATTTTTCTAACATATTTCTCAATAAAGTGCTACAAATACACGTTCGTGAAGGCTTATTTTCAGCAATTTCCTGAAATTTTGCTACAAATAAACGTTCGTAAAGGTTGATTTTCGGCACTTTTTCTGAAATTTTGCTACAAATAAACGTTCGTGAAGGTTTATTTTCAGCAATTTTATGAATGGTTTGCTAAATATAAACGTTCCTCAATTTATTTTTTAGCACTTTCATATATTTTTGCTCAAAATGAACCTTAGTTTACTTATTTTTCTAGCATTTTTCTGAAAATAGTTTATTTGGGTGTCACGTATGCACCATCGTACCTTTGACCTGTTCTGCTGAAGCAGCATAAATTGCAGACATTGTTCCTATTAAATGTCACTTTCAGTTGGATGCAGGCTTTGGAGGAAGTATCATGATTCGCACCGGATATTTTGCATTGGTTTTGTCGGTGCTCGTCACATCTGTGTTTCTCATATGCAATTGGAACAGTGTTAAGGTAGGGGTACCATACGCTTATCATATGGGCATTGTTATGGTTCAAACAAAATATAACTTAGATATAGTTAAGGTATATAACTAGTAAAATGTTCTAACACTTACCCTTGTCCTGTACAAGATCAGGAGGCTGACCACGTCAGCTGCGTAGTCTAAGGTGTATCTCACCAATGCCCGGGTCCGCTTAACGCGCGCATGTCTGAAGGATGCCAGTGACTTCATGACAAGGGGATTTTCCCCAGTCACTCCAGTTTCGTCTATCGTTAAAGACTTGTGTCTTCCCACGATTAAGTCTACGTCTAGCAGAAAAAAATGAAAATATACGTTATTCCAAAGACAAAACTTAGATGCTAATGAAAGAATATATATAGCTGCGTTCTAATTTGGGGTATGCATTTTACAATTGCCTTCATTCCACGTATATTAGATGAAAATGATTTACTTTCGGCAAAACTGTTCCATGAAAATTTATCACAATACCATTGTCAAGGATAAAACTTATTGCTATTTTGACAGGAGAGATTTCATCCACCCCGATTGTCACGTTCGATCAAGGAAATACAGGATGTCAGATTGAAGCATCTTCGAGATTTTTGCATGCAATTAAAGGACGATAACAACTTCAATAGATTGCCGGGAAGTATCATCTTAGACCAGAGGCACAAGCTTGCCTACTGCCCCATACCAAAGTCTGGATGTTCGACGATGAAACGGATGTTTTGGGTGCTTAACGGAAACGCAAATTCCAAAAATCCACAGGATATAGGAAAGGGTATCCATGACATTGCGTGGAGCATAAGTGTCTTTCACAGGAGAGATCTCCAGGAGGAAGTCACAAACAATTTTTTCAAATTTCTTGTGGTAAGAAATCCTATTGACAGGCTGTGGTCAGCCTTTCTCGATAAAGTGTACCTTCGACATTATCTGAGCATAAAGAAGTACGAAAGTTTTGATGTTTCAAAATCTGATCAAATCCGCTCATCGAAGTGCAGACACGATGTCACATTTTTCGACTTGTTGTTGAACATAGTGAAAAGGGGTTTCTTTAACGCACACGTGGCCTCATATATCGCTCTCTGCCGTCCCTGCCATATAAGGTATGATGCCATAGCTCGATTGGAGACTTTCCTTCCGGACATGACCTACATCTTTGAAAAGAATAAGGCAATTGAAGACATTGATCTTTCTGGATATAATCTTAAATCATCCACAGAAGATACAGCCCGGCGTATTATCACGGGTGCCATAGCTTCGCCATTAAATACCTTTTTACGAAGTACATACACAATTGATGGAAAGATTTATAAATGCGGAAATTCAAGTTCTTACGCCAATCGGCTATGGACAAGTTTTATATGGAGGAGGTATATTCCTAGTAGTGCACCCTACCCACAGCTCCTGCGCACTGGTGAGGATGTCTCAATGGAGCTGATGCAAGAGTTGTACCATAATGCCACGAGTGGCGCCCCCTACGAGGCCTCCTCCTACATGCCACAGTCAAAAGATAAGATAATTAAAGAAGCATTCAAACGACTAACCCTCAAAGAACGATCAGACTGGTTGGCACTTTTTGGGAGTGACTTTGAAATGTTTGGCTATTCTATTCCCTCATACTTGAAAAACTAGCCGAATAAGTGAGAAAGCCCAACATGTTGATTGCGTTTTGAAATTGACTGGCCCAAAGGCAACAGAATCATTTGGTATGTGATTTTACCTGAGGTATTTAAGTTAATCATACCAAAATTCATAACATTTTTTTATATATATATTTTCACAGACGGGGTTGTAAATAAAGTAGCTCAAAGATGAACATATCTTTCCTGTATTCTTATTAGTTCATTTCCTTGCTTATTCAGCTTGCGTTCTCATTGTACCATTCTAGTTGCATGCTGGCACCAATATAATAAAACAACATATTTCCACGTGCAAATTGTATTTGCAAATATTTTTCAAGACACTGGTAACTGCATATGTAGTTTTGAGCAATATTAAAAGGTAATAAAAGTGAAAAGGCCATTGTGAACTTCAAACAAGAAGGTATAAAATGCAGTAAGTATATTGCTGTCGATAAGTTTCTCTCTACATATAATTATACCACGATGTTAATCGGCAACTGATCATCCATGCAACTTCCACACACAGATGGTTCAAGTTTCATTTTTTGAAACCGCTAAAATAGCTCTTTTGAGAACCTTATTGTGTATATCGCATAAAACAAAATCCATCAGAAGTTAGTTTCACAATAAAGAACTCACTTTGGTGGCAATGAAAACACAAATAGACAGGCTATTTGATTCTAGGTAAATGGTCATCACAATCGTTTTATCTTATACAGCCAAGGGTTTTGGGGATTTGTACCTTTTTCTGGTACATATCCAACTTCCCATTATAAAAACTAACCGTTGTTTGTGGAATCACTCATCAGAATGATATAATCTGACAGAGGATTGAGATTTGAAGGCAGGTATTTTGTCAAATTACAGCATTTTGGTTAGTAGATGGATTTTTATATGGTCCCAGATATGCATTTTTACTACATATTGATAATATGACTCCCTATATGCATCAAAGGTTAAAAGATAGCTCCCCTGTCCTTACTGGTTGAATGTTGCGTGTGTTTTTTTTCAGAATGGATCTGAGCATAGATATTTTCAGAATGGATCGAATTCAGCTTTTAATCAGAGGGGGGGGGTGGGGGGTCCTGGATTTCGGTTTAGGGGGTTCCGTTTGTATATGAGGGATGTTCGTTTGAACGGAGGCCAATCTACCCTTTTTGTGTTAAGCAAAACTAAAAAAAAATCTCAGCAAAAAAATCCCCATTTTGAGTTATATGGGGATTCATCAGCAACTGATAGCACCCAACCTCAACCAGCGTTATTGTTAGACGTTACATAGCAGTTGAAAGTTTTGCTCCAACCTCTGTAGTGTGTGCATAATGGCAATAAATGGATATGGCGCCAGGTGGTGTGGTAACGTTTACACCACCCATTCATCCATATCTACGCCAATAATATGGCTGCCAACAGATGGATCTGTCATTCTCACACTATTAATTTGTTACTTCATCCATTTTTTTTTTATTGTTCACACGTGTTAAAGCTGGGTAGAATATATAAACGATTGACTACAATGCCATACACAAACTATTGTATGGTCGACATGTAAACGTTTATGTATGAACACCTGTGCTCACAGAATTTCTAGATTAATACAACCTAATTTCCTTAAACAATTCTGAGAAAGTCCGATACAAGGTGATAGGAATGGAAAGTAGTATGAAGCTAGTGGCGCTGGGCGCAACACAGCGCAAAGGTTTGGCAGGTATGGTAGAGGAATGGATCCGTGCGCCAAAATATGTAGGCCTGCGCACGGATTCATGTCTCAAGGGGAGTGGATAGAGATGTAATAGTTATGAAATATGAGGAATATGGGTAGTAAGTAAAAGCAATTTAGTGATCGTGTAAAAATGTAAAGCTAAGCTCACCTGGGAAAAGAAAAAAAGGTCTGATTTGGAAAATATTTGTTACTGAAATACCATGAAGCTGAGAATATGGGGAATTCAAAAACATTAATCAGAATTTGCCCCCCCCCCCCCACCCCCAATATGACCAACCCTCTGGGTCATGCATGGACTTTTATGATATTTTCAGTTCAAAAGAAATCTCTGTGTGTTTTTCATAACTAAGAATCTGTCATCATGCTGCAAGTGTGATCTGCTACATAAAATCAAAGTTATTTCATAATCATACTTGTATGGTTATCAATTTGCCAACACCTGTAAAATAAAATAGCCCACTCCTAAACTAATAAACTAACCTGACCCCTGGTGGCCAGGATTGGAACCGCGTAAAATCTCCTGATTTTGGATGGTTGAATGTTAACAGGTATGTATTATATAACTTGGTCAGATTGGTTTCATGTTTCGCTGCAGCAGGAAGGTTCCCGGCGTCTTCGCTGAGGAAAATAACGACTGCTGTGAGGCAGCCGTGAGGTTCCTGGCAGAAGACGGCGTAAGAACGCCCTGCTGCCGCGAAAAGAGGCGGCGGAAGCTGGCGTTTGTTGGTGATTTACCGCCCTACTACCGCCAGTGTTTTGCGGAAATAGTGCGGCAGTGCCGCGGATGTTCACCACCCCACTACGGCAGCACTGCGGTTATGCACCAGTCAATTGAATCCCTGGGAGGGGGGGGGGGGGACTTGGCCGGGAAACACGGTGCATGATAGGCGGGGATTTGAATAGTGACGTCATACTTTGCTGCCACGATTCCAGTAGGCCTATCAGCCGGGCGCACCCAGCCTCTGCTAGGTCCACTGTGTTGACCAACTACGGACTATGGTGCGCAGTCTACCCCCGGGGGGGGCACTTGGGTATTTAGGGGGGCGCATACGTTCGTTATCAAAATTAAAAAATACCCCTAAAGCACTGATTTCTGGCCAAAAAAGCACCCTTATTTTAATAAAACGCTGATTTTTTCCAAGAAATAAACACCCCTTCTTTTATCAAAACACTGACATTGGATGAACGGGAACACGTATTCTAACTTAAGATTTTATAATCCTCTGCGTGTTTAGCGGCAGCAAGTGGCGGCAGCAGACTCGGGAGTCCAGTCATAGATTCTGAATTTTGTCAGAACATTGGAAGTTGCCTGTGCAGGGGAAGCACTTGGTAACAGTTCAGATTTCATGAAATATGAAATATCTCAATTTAATGTTTATCCAATGTCAAATCTGAACATTCCAGGAATGTTCAGACCTGAAGGTTGCAGGAATGTTCATTTTTGGTGCATGACATTCCAATCAAAATTGAACATTCATATGACATCAATAAGAACATTCCAGGAATGATAGAACATGAACATTGCTGAAATGTTCATAATTGGTCCAGAATATTCCGACCAAAATTGAACATTTATATAACATTCAGGTAATATTTGTGCCTACTGGGATATATACATGCACATACTTTTGTGTGTGTGTGATTATGGTCGTACTGGGTTTATCTTTCTTGACCGTTCATTATGTAGAGCATACAGAAAGTCTCTTGATATGCACTGTTATTCCCTGTTGGAATGTGGTTGAAACAAAATGTAGTCCGCTACCATGGGATGTGAGGAGTCTAGCAGAGTTTGAACAACAACTTCATGTTTAGTAACATCCCAGTGGGCACGGTATCATTCATGGAACATTCCAGGAATGCTCCGAGGAACATTAAAAAATGATACCCTCATAGTTCAGAATGAAAATTGTATGAATGTTCAGGTGAGAATGTTCATAGAATGTTCGCAGCTGAATGCTGAATGAATCTTTTGGATTCTGAATGTTGGCTGAACAGTGGAAGTTGTCTTTGCAGTGGAAGAAATCGATTACAGTTAAGTTTCAAGATATAAGAAATATCTCAATTTATTGTTTAGAATATATATCAGATGAACATTCAAAGAATGTTTGAATGTTCCGACCTAAATGTTGCAGGAATGTTCATTATTCCTGCATGACATTCAGATCAAAATAGAACATTCATATGACATCAAATAAGAACATTCCAGGAATGATATGACCTAAACGTTAGTATACGGAACATGATTGGTCCAGTGTATTCCAACCAACATGCGTATTGCATTCAGGTTATAATTGTGCCCACTAGATTAGGAGAATTCATAACTATTGTGATCAGTTAATCTTCAATTCTGTTTAAATGAAGTTTGAGCTGCCTTTCTATGGCTAGCATTTGTTTTAGCCGATATAAGACACCAAAGTCATCAACTAACAAAAGATTGGTCTGCACCATTTCTTATACAGCTGGTGATGCTGTTGATTTACAATAAATAGGGAGACAGATATAATTCTACTCTGCGGAGTTCCATCTCTTGGTCATGAAAATCAGCGAGGGATGTCCGCGCTCTCACTCTAAATATTCCCTCAGATGACAAGTCTTGAATAAAAAGGGGTTAATGTCCCCTTAGGCCCATATCATATAAATGTTTCATAATTCCCTATTTCCAAGTGGTGTCATAGGGTTTTTCAAAATCAAAAAAGATAGACACCACATATTCTCTATTTAAACATCACTCTCTTACAAAAGTTTCAAAATGCACTAGGTGGTGCATTGTGCTATTTGTTTTCTGGAAGAGACTTTCGACTTCATAACTATTGTGATCAGTCAATCTTCAATTCTGTTTAAATGAAGTTTGAGCTGCCTTTCTATGGCTAGCATGTGTTTTGACCGATATAAGACACCAAAGTCATCAACAAACAAAGATTGGTCTGCACCATTTCTTATACAGCTGGTGATGCTGTTGATCTTTACAATAAATAGGGAGACAGATATAATTCTACTCTGCGGAATTCCATATCTCCCAGTGGGCACAAATGTTACCTGAATGTTATATGAATGTTCAATTTTGGTCGGAATATTCTGGACCTATTTGTAACATTTCAGCAATGTTCAGGTCCTAACATTCCTCGAATGTTCTTATTTGATGTCATATAGATGTTCAATTTTGATTGGAATGTCATGCACCAGAAATGAACATTCCCACAACCTTCAAGTCTGAACATTCCAGAAATGTTTAGATTTGACATTGTATAAACATTAAATTGAGATATTTCCTCTTTCATGAAAACTGAAGTGTTACCGAGTGCTTCCACTGCTCAGCCAATTTCCAATGTTCTGACGAAATTCAGAATCCAAATGGTTCATTTAGCATTTAGCTCTGAACATTCTATAAACATTCTCACCTGAACATTCATACAATTTTCATTCTGAACTAAGAGGGAATCATTTTTGAATGTTTGCCAAAACATTTCTGGAATGTTCCATGAATGTTACCGTGCCCGCTGGGCTTGGTCATAAAAATCAGAGAGGGATGTCCGCACTCTCACTCTAAATATTCCCTCAGATGACAAGTCTAGAATAAAAAGGGGTTAATGTCCCCTTAGGCCCATGTCATATGAATCTTTCAGAATTCCCTATTTCCAAGTGGTGTCATAGGGTTTTTCAAAATCAAAAAAGATAGGCACCACGTATTCTCAATTTAAACATCACTCTCTTACAAAAGTTTCAAAATTCACAAGGTGGTTCATTGTGCTATTTGTTTTCTGGAAGGGACTTTGGACTTCCGAGCTGAGTGTAGAGGAATACGGTTATTACTCATTCCATTTTATAACAGACACAGCTAGTGAATGCTATAAAGACATATTTATATTAAAAACTACCCGTAAATGAGTTGTTTCAATTTTCAGAAATCAAACCTAAAATATACAGAAACCTAGATGAGATGAAGGCAAAAGGTCTCGATGATATAGGAATATCATTTTTAAAGTTAGGAATGTGTGTTATGACTGAGCCTGTTATCCAGTGCATGGGCACGGTATCATTCATGGAACATTTCAGGAATGTAAGCCCCAATATTCAAAAATGATCCCCTCATAGTTCAGAATGAAAATTGTATGAATGTCTAGGTGAGAATGTTCATAGAATGTTCAGAGCTAAATGCTAAATGAATCATTTGCTTTTCAAATATTGTCTGAACATTGGAAGTTGTCCTTATGATATAGGATATGTCTCCATGTTATGTTTATGTAGTGTCAAATCTGAACATTCGGACCAGAGTACTACCATTACACAAATTACCCTTACACAAATATGCGTTAACAGATGACCCTTATAACTACCTGCCTGTATCTATCCTATCAGTTTTGTCTAAAATCATTGAAAGGCACCCAGTGGGCACGGTAACATTCATGGAACATTCCAGGAATGTTTGGGTCAGCATTCAAAAATGATCACCTCATAGTTCAGAATGAAAATTGTATGAATGTTCAGGTGAGAATGTTCATAGAATGTTCAGAGCTGAATGCTAAATGAATCACTTGGATTCTGAATTTTGTCATAACATTGGAAGTTGTCTGTGCAGTGGAAGCACTTGGTATCAGTTAAGTTTTCATGAAATAGGAAATATCTCAATTTAATAATTATATAATGTCAAATCTGAACATTCCAGGATTGTTCAGACTTGAAGGTTGCAGCAATGTTCATTTTTGGTGCATGGCATTCCAATCAAAATTGAACATTTATAAGACATCAAATAAGAACATTCTAGGAATGTTAGGACCCGAACATTGCTGAAATGTTCATAATTGGTCCAGAATATTCCGACAGCATGACAGTCTGTATAGCGTATACATCCACTAGAAGCCGACATTTGATATTGCTACGCCTGACCTGATTTGGACCATCATAGCTAGACACTCATGCACATTCCCATATGAAAAGGAGGTGTTTAGTGAGTTCAATGTAGTTTTTGTACTGGCTTCCTCTTGAATATCTCTTTCTGCCTGTGCCAAGGCAGCTTTGTGAACTGTGGTTTTCCATTCTGCCTTTGTTGGACAGTTTTTAAGTACATGACACAGTGAGGGAAGTTGGTACTTCTGGAGTAGTTTTTTGGACGTAGGCCACCCAGGATTTTGATGGGTCCTTTTTGATAACATACTGGCTGACTTTAAGTATGGTGTTAACACAGATGTTAACATCGGTGTTAAAGTTAGCAGGGGTGATAACACGCTATTTGAAGTGATGGGCATATGTTAGGTGGTAACACACATCTATCCCATAATGCCCCATAATATGTGTGTTAACACAAAATGTAACAGAAAATGTTAGTGTTGATCTGTGAAAGGGGTTGAAAAGAGCATGGTGCCCATATACTTTCTGAAGGCCTTAACAGTAACGGCTTAGGTGTTAACACCGTTTTGACTTCAAGTCCTATGTTAGTGTTGGGTACCATCTTCAGCTACTGACGACCCATCGCATCTAGTTAAATAGGTTGTCGGAGTATAATTCACTTCATTTTGAACTACAGTTCATTGATAATGATAATAATAATGATAATAATAATAATAAAAATTATAATGAGAATAAAAAAAAATTTATAAGCTATAAATGAAAATGATCTTTACAATAAAAATGAAATTAATGACATTTTTTTTTAAAGTTTGTATTATCCTAATAAAATATATGATATGAATGATATGTGTCTGTATTAAACTGAAAGAGACTAATGGTTAAGTATCACATTCCCAGCATGTAGATCGAGCCACTCTATCGTCAGGTATGGCTCTGTTTACATACTGAGATTGATAGGCCATACCCACGATAGAGAAAGGCCAATGCAAAACTTTTCCACTGCGCCCAAAAAACTAGGCGCGGACATTTCTAGGCCAGTCGGGCCACCCAAACCAACTGAAATCGGCTCCTACCTTGTTAGTTTCCCTTGTGCAGCTTTTACAGCACTCACATCCGCCCAGAGTGAGAGAAATGAGAGCTTTTTGGCTGGAAGCGATAATTTTCAACGAGTTTGTTCCGCCATTTAATCCAAGGCATGACTAGTCGAGCAGCATTATCCATCATTTCCCATATCAAACCTATCACCCTTTCACACTTGTGCTGCTCGACTAGTCATGCCTTAAGTTAAATGGCGGAACAAACTCGTTGAAAATTATCGCTTACAGCCAAAAAGCTCTCATTTCTCTCACTCTGGGCGGATTTGAGTGCTGTAAAAGCTGCACAAGGGAAACTAACAAAGTAGGAGCCGATTTCAGTTGGTTTGGGTGGCAAGACTGGCCTAGAAATGTCCGCGTCCAGTTTTTTGGGCGCAGTGGAAAAGTTTTGCATTGGCCTTTCTCTATCGTGGGTATGGCCTATCAATCTCAGTATGTAAACAGAGCCATACCTGACGAAGGAGTGGCTCGTTCTACCCAGCATGTTGTTGTTCTTTACTATGACAAACATTATTTGCTCGAGCAGGACACACATCTTCAAAAATGTAACATCATTGCAAACATCTCTGTTGGCTTAGATGTTAACATCTTGCACTGTGTTGAGTGGCTGGGATTAACAGATCCGTTAGTGTTACCATGTGTGTTAAATGTAACACCGTACTTGAAGTCAGCCACTGTCTCATAACGATATCCCTGGTATGTTCCACTGAGTGACAGTGACAGTAGAATTTTATTGTCCTAATATGAATCCGATAGGTCAAGGGTATTGTGCCGGTAAGAACGTATAGGGCCGAATTTGGTGTTCTTTCTGGTTATCCCAGAAATGAACGGAGAGCCTTTCTGTGAAAAAGGTCCAAATCACACAGTGCTTTTTTGCTGAGGACTCATATTTCCGGACAGTAAAGCACTATTGGGATGACAAAAGTGTCCAGAAGGTGAAGATAAGTTTCAACATTTAGTCCTACACAACCCTGAAAACCGGTGCCCATCAATCCGTAAAGTGTTCTCCTGCCATTAGCCAGACGGTCTATTTGGCTTGTCTGCGATGGACCAAGCGTAAAAAAGCTTTTATTTTCACGACCGTTATGGGGAGAGAGAAGTTTTTAAAAAACGCTTCTATTTTCTCGACCGTATTTGGGAATGAAAATAAAAAATATTTTATTTTCAGGACTTTTGGGTAGAGAGAAAATGAAAATACTTTTTATGTTCATGACCATTCGGGGGGGGGGGGGGGGGGGGGGAGAAAATAAGAAGATAGATAGATATAGATATATAGACGGACAGATGTAGATAGATGGATAGATATATAGGTACATACATACATACATACATACATACATACAGGTAGATAGATGTTAGATATTGATAGATATACATATAAATAAATACATGTTTCCATTATTGATGTGGTCGTTTTACTTTTTGTACAAATGATACTCCATGATATGCCGAAGAACACACGCGAATTTCACAAATTAATAGGTTAACTGTTCCACGAAAATGAGCCAAGCGACCAGTCATTTTCACGACGGCCGTTTTTTGAGTAGAATAACTAAAACTTTATTTCTCTCCATCACTCTTATCTATTTAATTTCTCCCCCCATACCCCCCTCCCCCCCCTCAAAAAAAAAAAGAAAAATGGCCGTGAAATTAAAGTTTTTGTATTTTCATTTCCTCAAAATGATCCTGAATATTACGTTTTTATTTTCTTCCACCAAAGTTTTTATTTGCTCTTTCACACTTGGTTCTTCATACTTGTCGCATGTTTTGATATTAATAAATGATATATCCATATTGATGTAACTTATAAACATTTTAAACCTATAAGTATATAGTAGTATAGTATTTTATTGGCCATCTCAAAAGAGATGGAATACATATACAAACACAAATATAAGCACGAAGGCAAAACAAACATAACTAATAACTAAACATACTAAACTATTAAACAAAAGTACAGGAGTACACTAAGGTTAGAAAGTAACTTAGAAGAAAGAATGAACGGCGAACTTGCAAAAGAAAACTAACTTGAAAACAAACTATTAAATACAAAATACACATAGACTCTAAACTAGTAGACATGTCCGTAGTGCCGTAAGGGTACCGTAAGGCGGACCTGCCAAAGCAACAATTACTGGTTAAGATTAGTATCCACTATTTTAAGAAAAGAGGACTTAGCACAGAGCCAATAATATACACTTATTATCGAATCTTGAAAGAAGAACATTAATACAGTAAAAGTGTTAAAAATCGGACCTACTACCCAGTGGGCACAAATATTACCTGAATGTTATATGAATGTTTAATTTTGGTCGGAATATTCTGGACCAATTATGAACATTTCAGCAATGTTCATGTTCTAACATTCCTGAAATGTTCTTATTTGATGTCATATGAATGTTCAATTTTGATTGGAATGTCATGCACCAAAAATGAACATTCCTGCAATCTTCAGGTCTGAACATTCCTGGAATGTTCAGATTTGACATTGCATCAACATTTAATTGAGATATTTCCTATTTCATGAAATCTGAACTGTTACCAAGTGCTTCCACTGCACAGGCAACTTCCAATGTTCTGACGAAATTCAGAATCCAAATGATTCATTTAGCATTCAGCTTTGAACATTCTATGAACATTCTCACCTGAACATTCATACAATTTTCATTCTGAACTATGAGAGAATCATTTTTGAATGTTCGCCCAAACATTCCTGGAATGTTCCATTAATGTTACCGTGCCCACTGGGTAGCTTGTGAGAGTCTCAATTATTACCCAAAACTGTAGGTTGTGATGAAACATACTGGATGTATGAACTTCGCTAAATCCAGTTAATTAGGCGTGTTTCATCGGTATATGGTAAGAGCAGGAGGTAGTGCAGGATATGGTGCGAGCGCGCTATGGGGTTCATTTATCAGGACAATAACGGTAATGGCCCGTCCCACCTAGCCTATACCACTCCTGTTCTTCACTGCTTTGCAGTAAATTCTATGTATCCACATCCCAGCAATGCGCCTGTATTGAATGGGACTTTCTTCACTTATGTCATTGATATTCCGACCTAAAAGCCAAAAGAACACGTTTTGTGGTTCATCTGCGAACTTTTTCCTGATTTCCGGGCATGTCTATAGATGTGGTCGTACATCTCTACCTGTTCATTATGCATCCCAGGGCATTGCATGAGTATGTGAAAGATATTTTCAACCACGTATGAATCGCATAATTCACATATTCTACTACTAGGTGGTTGATCCTTAAGGCGATAGTCATCGACCTTTAGCATGCTTGCGTGACAAAGGATTTTTGCTATACATTCACAAATTCTTATCATACTTGTGTCAATATCTGACAATTGCCACCAAATCATATATCGTGCACCATCCATGGAACCATTTAATAAGTCATTTTCCCTATTTAAAGTGTTGACTCCTCTCCAATATATGTCGTCTAGCTCCCAACCCTTCCCCCAGACCAATTTAGACCATTTCGCTTTTGAGGGGAAGAGTTGTTTACCGGACAGTATATCTGAGATCATATTGAGAATTCTTAGTTTCTCACATGCTTTACATAATTCATATACAGGACTACGAAACGGATTTTCCCTACCAAAATCCTTGTTTTGCATGAAAGTTTCAAAGCTGTTAACGAACGGCTTCCTAATACTATTTTCCTCATCCATCCTAATGATTGACATAACGAACAGCAGTTTTTTGATTATGATAAAGGTTGTAAGCCTGATCCAGCTTAACCCATAAAAGCTACTGGAATTAGGGGTTCTATGGGGGAACCGCTGTATCCTCCTACCAGGAAACCTTTGGAAGCTATTTATGTTTTCGACATCGCTTTCACTCAGGTACCATATTTCGGATCCAAAAGTAAGCACCGGGACTACAACGGACCAGACAATAATGTTGCACGCTTGCATGCTGAGGCCATTTTTCCTCACACCTAGGCCCGATGCGCCGTTGAGCGTTCTGCGTGCCTTGCTCACTTTCTCTGGTACCCTAGAATTTGTTTCAAAAATACATGATTTGACCCCTACATGGTCGTATTCACATTTTCGGGAACACGGTCCGGACCTAATTTGAATACCCTATGCGTAGAGTTTATATCATGAGCCCTTTTTTTCTCTCCATAGACAAGGACAGCAGACTTTTTCGCATTGAAATGGAATCGCCATCTCATACCATACTCGTAAACTATTTGATGGACAGCATCAGTTCGTAGTTTAGATGTAGTAGCTGTCGCCAGGTCATCTGCGTAGCCCGCCGGACTACTAGGAATCCGGTTGACCATGCAGCATAAATGAGACTGTTCCAGCTGTACAAGAAGGGAGTTTATGAATGCGGTGTATTTCATCAGGGAGAGAAATCCTCCCTGATGAATCCCACACCACATAACATACCACTCAGACAGTTTGTTATCAACTCTAACCTTGCACCTAAAGTCAACGTACCCTTTGTACAAAATTCTCCATGTTTTTCCCACAATGCCCATGTTATGTAGTTTGTAAAAGAGCCCATTAGTATCTATACATTATTTATGAATAATTATATTTTTTCTATTGATTTGTAAACCATTAATTTTATTATGTTTAAACAATTATCCATAAATAAATGATTAATGTTTATGTATGTGTATGTATTAATTAAACATCTATTAACATTCATAGGTTATTCATAAATATTGATAAATTATGTGTAAACATTTATAAAAATCACGGGCCTAATTTGAAACACGTACGCACTCAACTGTGATCCACTAAATGACATGTGAAATGTAGTACATTTTTGTCATATGCATCTATCTGTAATATATAAAACTACCCAAAGACTATCGCGTCTCATTCTAATAATGTTCAACAATTTCTTTTTTCTACCTTTATATAAATTACTTTAAACTAAATATTTCCCATTAACGAGATCACTTTAGTTTCACTATATATATTATTGTTTATATTCCTATCTATATTGATCCTTTTCTATTGTGAATAGTATTTTCCTGAACTATTAATCAACATCTACCAACACCTGGCTGTACATACAAAGACTATCAATTATATTCTTATCATAATATGACCCATTTTTTATTTACTATATTCTTTGTATGATAGTATGACTTTGTAACCGAGATATTACAGTTATTAAACGTACACAATACACTAGACCTTATGTTCAGTTTGCGTCGTCGCAAGCAGAACACACGGTCTTTATACCTAGGGAGCCAGGCCATTAGACAGCATTTAAATGACCTGTATTTCAATTTTCCAAGGTGATGATGAAGATGATCTTCAAAAGAAAGAATGCACGCCCAGAATATGCGTCACTGGTCCATTCATGCTCATGGAAGTCATATCAGACTCCAGAAAAAGATACATTAATGATACTGATCAAGATTCCATAATTAAGATCTACCCAGGCAAATATTTTAACCCTTTCAGCTGGATAGAAAAAACAGCCGTCGTATGTCACGGTTATAACCACATGGACGATGCCCAGATAAAGAAATGTCGAGAACAATATATCAAAAAGAAATCCTATGTTTTGCAATATCATACACAATTTTGGAACCATGGTAAAGTGCAGAAGAGGAAATAATTAGGATCATGATGTACAGTCTCATAGTCATAGGAGAACACTTGTCTATAAAACAGCATAAAAATCCAACTGGTGCAAAGTGTGAAATATAGACTTTAGACATAGCAAAACTTAACTTAGAGTTCCACAACAAGATATAAACAAAAGATCTCCTTGAGGACATACAGACAATATACACTCTGTACTACAGCGTTTCAACCATGCAACATTATTTCATTTACTAATGGTACGTTTTACATGAAAGCTCTTTATTCTTAAAGGGTATTTTTTATCAAATCCATTTTTGACTGAATATTGAAACATCAAACACCTATCGCTATTGGCAGCTTTGTATAACATAACTTTATATCCGGTACATGTGTTGTGTAGATCTATATGCAGTCATAGTGGGTGCATCGGCATGAACCACTTAACCACACACACTTTTACACACTTTTATGGAGCAAAGTACATCTGATTCTCCCTAACTGTAATTGTATAACTACCTTAGGAATTCTTATCCGTGATGATAATTAAGATTATACCACAGTTGCTTGACTTTTACAGACCACACGACTCGAAAAGTATATTGCATAACCTAAGTTTGGTCTGTAACCTGTCTGAACCACAAAAGGTGTTACCTATAAAGGTGGTCAGATATCTATCATCAAATTCAGGAGATCTTTTCATTGACAAAATAAACTGCATTGAAATTGTGTATATAAAAGTCAAATACAGGCTGTTGATATGTGGTGGCAAAAGGAAATAAAAACAGAAGTCATGTATAAATTAAATAAAATATGTATTTATTAACAAGCGGATATTTCCAGTATAAATAGGTTTTTGGACTAGTTTATAAAAACACACCATTAAGTAAAGGTTTATTATAGTCAACAATGCTGAGTAGATATCATAATATAAAGGGTAAAGCTTCAATATATATACTTAAAAAGCACAAAATAGACTGCATTGAAATTGTGTATATAAAAGTCAAATACAGGCTGTTGATATGTGGCGGCAAAAGGGAATAAAAACAGAAGTCATATATGAATTAAATAAAATATGTATTCGATAACAAGCGGATATTTCCAGTATAAATAGGTTTTTGGACTAGATTATATAAACACACCATTGATTAAAGGTTTATTATAGTCAACAATGCTGAGTAGATATCAAAATAGAAAGGGTAAAGCTTTAATATATATATTTAAAAAGCACTTAAAAATGGTGATTCATAAATCGAAAGACTACAGCAAAGATGTAAAATCTTGATAAATAATATTCATATCACATGCGCTTTCTTGGAATAATTTTTTTTAGGTGGTAGTATGAATAAGTATTCTAGGATAACAAACAATTGGAAGTCATCAAAAAGGAAAGAATGAGAAAAGAATGTTATAAATCCTAAATTGGATTTAATAGGGTTGAGAGGTAATTCATGTGGTGCAACATACGGAAATGCACAGTTTAGGAGCAAAGGCGGCAACTGTTACAAGAAAAGCACTGTTAGAAGTGGATACACCTATGATGTACTATGATGAGTGCATATGTGTTGAAATGAAAGTATACGGTAGATATATACAACTTCTGGTCCACCATCAAGGCTTGCTATTTGGAAAGATTCAAAGAATGAAGGCAACCAGTACTAGTGCTTTTCAGCTCAAACCAAGTCTATATGCTGGTTACTTAAGTTATAAGATAAAAAAAATATATTTACAATTAGTGTGGAGTTAAAAAAACAAACAACGGCATAATTAACATAGACCTACAGTCATTAAAATCAGTCATGTAATTATGTACAGGAAAAATATCTGTGGTAACTGTAACAGCAAACCAATCCAGTGAACCATAGGAATATAGCATTGAGGTGAAAGGTAGTTGTTGGAGAAGAGCAATGCAGTTTTAGAACATGGTTTATACATATGAGGAGTGATGAAAACATGGTACCCACTTTTAACAGTGCTTGTAATATTTTGATATTAAACTTATTGCATTCATAAGAAATTGGCATTTGTAGAATATGGCATTGGTTATTATACTGTAGAAGCCCTGCACAACTTTAACATTGAATCCCACAATGCTTATTCATACAACCAAGGATTCTAAAACTATTGATTGATATAGATAGACATTTCTGTCTACCAAAAGAAGTATTTGATGGCTTTGTAGGCAGCATAGGCTCCTACTGCTGCCATTCCACCAACAAGGGCAAGCTTGATGGCATCTGAACGACGACCAGCCTGCCTCAACTTGAGATGCACAAGACGCACAAGATGGGACAGTTCATCCACAAGGCTCTGGTAGCCACCATTGAGCACAATCCACTCCTCGTGATCCTGGAGAACCTTACCCACAACGTAGGTCAGGGTGTCTATGGAGAAGTAACTATCTCCTTTGTTCTGCTTTGCAAGGACACAACCAAGAATGAGCACCTGACAAAAAAAGAAAATCGCCATTAATAAACAGAAACCCTTGGCACACACTTGATCAAGATTGAATACGAGATGTATGTTCAAATAGGTTTGAACAATACTCTGCAGAATTTGGAAATAATTTAGTTGTTTTAATCCTACAAATAAAACTATCGTAGCTTTTTCACCTGTTGCCGAAGTTAGAATGATCTCCAGCAGATAAATAAAGATAGATAAACCTGATCATTCACATATGTCCATTGTGTAAATAAATGTGTTTCCATTTTTAAGATTATAAATGAGTAACATGCATGGTGCACAACTAATAATGATAAATGATAAACACCTGGATGATTGAATCCCAGCTGATGTTTGCACCAGAGAGTAGATCACTGGATATGGCCAGAAAGACTCTGAAACAGGCATACATAACAGTGTACCATAAGTAGATAACAACATAGTTGTTTTTCCAACCATTGTGTTTAAGTTGTATAGTTTGTGTGTTACTATTCTGTATTATTCTCATTATCCAAAGCTATCAAATGGATGGCCTCAGGAGAAAATGAATTATTAGTCATAATTGTTCAGTCGCACTTCAGTGCGAATTTGCGTTTTGAACATTTACTTTTCTCAAATATTGAGCATAATTTGTCTATTCATTCTTAGATACCTATAAATCATTTCTAGCGTAGTATTTCTTTAGTAGTCATTTGCCATTGATGTTTATTGTAAAGTGATGTGTCAGCATTTTCTTTTTATTTTACTATATGCAGTAGATCAGATTCCCATTACTTGATTTTAAATGAAATAAGTTATTGTTATAAAATATTCGTCGTTAGTAATCAGCAAATTTGTTTTGAAGTTTATTGGTGATATGCTTTACTCCATGCTATATAAGTGCTTAAAACTCAGTAATTGTGAGAAGAAAAGAGATGCACTTGATATCAAAGAGAAGTTTTTATTCATTGAACATCTAAAGATAGTTGAAATACACATGAATAAAATGTTTACCTGTAAGCATTCTGGGTTCCATTCTGTTTGCATGCATCAATCTTGGCTTTCATGGCATCACCATACTCAATCATGGCAGCCTGGTAGAGGCGGCGATAGTTCTCAAAGCCACTGGTCCCGATGAGAGGGCGAGGGTTAGCTCCTAATGCCATTTCAAAACCCTTGAATATGGTTTTTGACTTGATGAAGAATGGATCACAGTCATATCGCAGCATCTCCATAACATCATCGTCATCCCACATGCATGGTTGGAAGTCACTCATGTTTGCAGATGCAAGTGTACCTAAGATATAGAATGGCATACAAAATGTTCAAAAGTTCGGGTTACATCAAAATTACAAAAATGTTTTTATTTTAAGGAGTCTTAACTTATCTATAAAATGAACTTTATTTGTTTCATATCAGTATAACCATGGTAAAATGTTCATTTGTCAGAAAGAAAATGAAAAATTAAAAAAAAAGCTCAAATGCAATCCTATAATCAAATAGCGTGCATGATCAATAGTACTAAATGCGTATCCATATCTTTATGTACTTATGCAGTGCGTAACTGTATATAGAAATACACTTAGCATATAGAGCAAATGCATTTCTGTTTTATTTATCACATTGAAATGTAACCTGCCCAAATTTGAACAATCAGGTCTAAATTGGTGCCATTCAGGTTGATTTAAAGAACACTACTTACTGAATCTGCTATACATTTCCTTTAGATGGGTTTAATATCACTATCTTGGTGTATTTATTATGCATATGTTATGTTAAATACAACTTCCCATATTTGTATCAACAAGCATCTTTTTTCATCTTTAAACATTAATCTAAAGGGTAATATCTTCTCTTTAACCCATTTTCCCTTTAAATTTTCTAGGGAAGATGGGCAGACTTATGTTTTGAGCCCTACGGTGCATAAGTCTTTAAAATCATTCATACGGATATGACAATGGATACTGTGTATTTGTTATCAACTCCTAGATCACATAATTTGATTGACAATGTACAAAACCGCCTTATCAATTTCAGATACGGTATACTCAAAAGGTGCTAGTTCAGTGCTAGTTTTAAAATAGGCCAACTATGCCTCTTGATATTATAAAATATAATATATTTGCATAATGGAAATGTCATGTTTTACTAAACTACTATTTTAAAATCCTATATCCATTATTGCTTGAAGTTCATACCCATGCTTTATTTCTATGCATGTGTGGGGTCTGTGATCTCTTTCATATCAGTGTAGAAGTATCACACTGTATCCAAAGAGTCTACATATTTTCGAGCAAACATCTCGAGAGTAAGAACCTTTTCCTTTATCATCCAGGTTTGTGTGTTTGTGTTTAGTCATAGTGATAAGGGATGTCGAATGGAGTAAAGTACCGGTATAGGTTGAGGAACATGCCAAGTGTGACGCGGGCTTCCTCTTTTCAGGTATACATGTATGTTCTTTAGCAGTTTTTTTTATAAAAGGGTCAGATGGATTTAGAACATTTAGCAGATGTGAGGGTAGGGATATTTGACACTTTGCTACACACGTGAAAATGGTGTTACATAACGTTGTATAGACCGTATTTCTATATTGATTACTAAGTGTGTCAAAAATGTGGTTTTCAAGAAGTCGACAAAAACGTGAATTGCTAGACAATTCCTAGATACGATTACTCAGTCGGATTCATTGCATTCTATGTGTAGGTGGCGATTATTATTTCGGCATTTTGGTAATCAACTAATTGATTGGTCGTTGACAATGGCTTTTGGACAATTTAGTCTAGGTGAGGACAATACATTTGGGCGTTTTGATATACAGTAGGGGAAAGGTTATGAACGAGTTTTTAATAAACATTCATCAAATTGAAATCACTTTAAAATAGTAAAATCCTTATCACGTGCATCTCTTTGTCAATTTTATGTGCCCGAACATGTATGGTACTTGGTGATGCAATGTCCTGCCTATGCTAGCGAGAGATATATAATTTACTTAAATATCAAAGAAAAGTGTCCAAATATTAACATTGCAATGGTTGCCGAACCTGAAAAAAATCCTCGCCTGGTTGATGGGTAAAATGTTGAGCACGTTACTGAAGTTGAACACTTCGTGATGCTAGAGGTAGTTGGGCATGCCATATGTTATATGTATAGAAAATGTCTGAGTAGCAGAACAGCTGTCGACTAAGCTTACTTCCTACTTCTATGTTGCCAACCTACTCCTTGTAAAGGTTATTTTATATATTGTCTTTTCTTTTTGATTATGCCCATGCTCTTTTATTTACACCCTCCATTCCGTAACGTAACGCCCCTATGCTATTATTGCTTATGGTCTTTGAGTATGGGTAGGCAAATTAATGGGACCTTATGCTATGGAAGCACCAATGCTAGTCTGGAGGATATTGGGAGCACAAGGAGATAAAAGGCCTAGGGAAGCAAGTGGCCCGGGAGCGGCGTACGTTTTCCGTAGGTCCTCCCTGTGCCCCTATTCTCCAAACTAGCAGTCATGCTTCCTGGCTCAGGTCCCACTATGTTGCCCACTCATCCTCAAAGGCCATAAGCATTTCTATAACCCATGCCCCCCCCCCCCCCCCCTTCCCCCAACTCCGATTGCCGGCTGTAGCAGAAAAGATATAGTCCAATTAAACGGCGCAGACTTTTATTTATGACGGCATTACATAGAACTGGCCGTCGGTGATTGAGAAGAGGAAAAATACGTATCCCAGCTGTTTGTATGTGCCCAGATTATAGCTAAATGCTTCCGCTCAAAATCTCGGCGAAACAGTGCTAACGTAACTTAAAAGAGATGAAACTAAACCCTACCGTCCATATGATATCAGAAATTATAAGATAGGTGGGGTTTATGTCTGAACTAGGGTTCCGAGTTTACTGCCGGTACTTGCTGCCGCTAAACAGGTAGAGGATTATCAAATCTGAAGTTAAAATACGTGTTCCCGTTCATTCAATGTCAGTGTTTTGATAAAAAAAGGGGTGTTTATCTACTGTAAAAAGTCAGCGTTTTTGTAAAAAAATATGGGTGTTTTTTTGGCCAGAAGTCAGTGCTTTAGGGGTATTTTTAAATTTTGTTAACGAGCGTATGCGATCCCCTCTGTACCTGAGTGACCCCCCCCCCCCCCCCCCGGGCCATGGGTATAGGTAGGTCCAGTCTGAGCAACAATAGCATAGGGACGTTACGTTACGGCACGGAGGGTCTACTCCCCCCCCCCCCCCCCCGCCCGCCTCAAAGGTCTGACACACTGACCACAACCGCCTAGAGTGGGTAATTGGAATTTATTTCATTTTATTTTCATTTTATAGTGGGATTTAATTTTAGCCCAATCGTCATTGCTTAAGAGCGGCGCTCACGTGTGCCAGAAGGAAAGACAATTTGTAACGGTTTGGCGAAGATCTCGGGCTGACGAAAAAGGAGTCGAAACCACACATATTTCACTCTGTTAAAGAAAACAGAGTGAAATATATGTGTGGTCTCCACCGCAATATAAGTAACGGGATTTAAGAAGTGTCTGTTCACTGTCATTCAACATTATACAGGGTGTATATGACAGCGGTGGAGCTGAGAATTTTCCAAGATGTTTTTTTTCTTGAATTATTCGAGAAAAAACATCTATGTGATTGTCCGAAATTATATCTCCGTAGTCTCGTTATATTCCTAAACCTATGCGTCACATCATTTGTGACGTGTCCATCGAAGATCGCAACTTATCCACGATATTTTCAGGAACTTACAAAAGTACGTCTGAACTCACCAAATGTTCTCAGTAAACAAAGATTGCCTAGCAACAGTGTGAGTAAACAAAGCGACAGAGATAGCCTGTACAAATGTATTTTTATATTTAGAATCAAGTTCGCCTCATTGTCGCCTACAAATGATTTGCGTATTTCTTTAAAAAAATCAACAATAACGTTAAAGCAATAACTACATAATGCGATGATTGGGTTACCAATGTATCACACGGTATTTCATTCTTTTAGAGATTAAAACAATCATGACGTAACGAAACAATAAATCCGATTGTTTGACGTTGTGATTGTCAATGCGTGGGTGTTTATTGTTGGCCCATTGTGTTGCGGCCACCGTCGTATACATTGCTAATCTTACTATCCGAAAGATGGCGCGCTCTGTTTCTTCCTCAGGGCATTTGATTTGAACAACTATATATTGACCAACATGAAGATATTCGCGTACAGCTTTTTACCATAGAGACCAGAAAGTGCGATCCCTAATCGTAAATTACATAGGAGGGATTCTGAGGACATTTCCGAGTTACGAGCACTGCTAGGAAAACGGAAGACGTCAACCAATGCGGTGAGGGTATTTTACAACATGGCTGCATAGAATGTGCATTGTTGCAGCCATTGGATGTTAGCCAACGTACAACGGCTGTCCTTAGCCAATCAGAAATCCGTGGGCAATTGTATTTTCGGTCAATGATGCTATTATTGTCCTAAAGCCTGAAGATGGTTGCGTATAATTTTTTGTTGCTTATGGTACATGCATATACGCATATAAAATACTTCTGTGAAATGATTTTTATCTTAAAGGAGTTATAATCAATTGCAGACTGGAAAACGATGACTGAAAACTTGGTAGGACAAGCCAAAGATTGTGACGATTCTACGTTTTCTTTGGACGATTTTTCTTAATAGTGTCATTTTACTTGCGCTGTAATAGAAGTAGACTAATAGCATTCGTTGCATTGTGCTCAAAGACGCAATCCGAGACTGCATGGTTGAACTACAAGACATCTGGATGCACCTATTCAATAAATATGAGAAATACTGCGGCCATTTGCCAATAAACGTCGAGGAGATGCACAAAACCCAGGCAAGCGGTTAATACACCAGTGTTTGCTGATATGTTTCTACGTAGCAAGAATTATTTGTTTTCATGGTGCAAGGAAATAGAAGATATGTGTATTTGCACACATTGTTGATGTATACAATGGTTATAAAGCATGTGATTAAAACGTTGTTTTTTAAATGTCAGCATATTAAGTTTGTTGATTGATGGTGTTTTTTATAATTGTATTATGCATATAAATACAAATGATTACAATCGGTGGTAAGGAAAAGATATATACTATCTGACATTTTATATATTGGCACATATTATGTAGGTAAAATACAATTATCACATTGTTCACTTTCTTTTATTTCAAATTGTTTTAGTTTTTCGTTAGTAGTTAAGGTACGATGTGGGACTTGTACCTGAAAATATACACATCTTGCATTAAGTTTGCATTTTAGTGGTAATAAGAAAAGAATTTTCCAGTTTGCGTCTTCATTCATGTCAAGTTCCTCTTTCCATTTGGATTTACATGACAGGTCGGGTTCGTTTTTTGGTCCCCAGGTAAATTGGATGTCCCTTGTGCCCTTCTTGGCTTTTGTTAAATACTCAATTGATAATTTTCTCCGGTCCGTAGTAGCAAATCAGAAATCCGTGGCCAATTTGAGAGAGAGAGAGAGAGAGAGAGAAAGAGAGAGAGAGAGAGAGAGAGAGAGAGAGAGAGAGAGAGAGAGAGAGAGAGAGAGAGAGAGAGTTGCCAGCTTGCCGGGGTCCTGTGTCTTTAAAAGTTGGTCATTGTGCAGCATCCTAAATTTAAATGTATGCAGGAAGGAAGGAAAAGAAATGTGAGAACGCATTTATGTGCGGTTTTAGGTCTCTTAAATAGGACTGTCCATGGTCAATATCCCTGTGGCACACTTTTAAAACTCCTGTATCAACCTTTGATTCTTACCTCACTATCCCCATAAGATTTTACAAAACATGGTTTAGTTTGAGGAGATGATCATCCATATGCCAAAGGGGATCATCCATATCCCACATTACAAGTGGGTCAAACTGTCGTATTGTCGCACTAGCCCCAAACCTAATCACTGTTTAAACCCTATAGAGTCTATACTGTATGATGTTTCAATTGCATTTTCAAATACAGGTTGTCTAGAAAACGCATACTCCAGTTATTGATTAACCCTTATGCTGCTTGTGGCTAATTTGTCCAATACAAAATCATGCAAAAACCCTGAAAAATGACTGAAACCCTGGCATATGGGTACTCATCTGAGAGTACTCAGCGAGAGCTATCCAATGAATGCCAACATGGCGGGGTTTAAATGGTTTTCAAAAATCTCTGCATCCTTGTGCTTTGGATGAAAGTAGCCTCAGCACTGGAAGGGTTAATCTATGCCGTAATTTTTGCTAGGAGGCCTGATAAGTATTGTAGATTCGCCTAATATATAAACTGACTGTTGCACGTGGCTCATCAAACTTTTCTCTGCTCCGGGACCAATATTCTATGCTCCAGGACTTCGCTTTGTGAACATTATAATAGAAGCTTAATAGAAACTGAAGTTGTGTATAACCGGATTACATTATTCCTGTCACAACACAGTATTCAATTCGCTCGCAATAATTTATCGACTTCACTTTTTCCAGTTACTTCATTGATATCACACACCCAGCTGACGCACGAGGAACTGTAAGCAAAATTAGGACAGAGGAATCCCCAAGTCAAAGAAATCAATGCGACAGCTTGGAAGGGACTTATTTTAGCTATTATTTTGCGTCCTCTTCTGAGCTCATTTTGAACTAACCATCCTGGTGAAGTGTCTGTTACAATTTGTTAGCGATCATATAAAAATAACCACCGGATATTCTGGCAGTCTTTTATAGCAGGGTAAAGTAGTATTCACCCAAAGGTAATATTATCATTGGAATAAGGGTAAGTAAACTTCGTTTAATGCTGAATAAGAAAAATAGACATATATCTGGAGTACTTAATGTAAACACTTCCATAGGAAACATCAAAATGATTTCATGAACGTTGATTGGTAAAATTGTTCACATTGATGTTTCCCTGCTTAAGGGGGCTCAGTACCTTCGTACCTTTAGGATGTTTTTTTTTGAGGGGGGTTATAGATGAAAGCTGAAAGGGTGTGCTACTTATTCCTTCGAACTAGAAGCTTCAACTAGAACTACACATGAAAAAAGGACTTTTTCAAAAGCTGCCTACTAATAGAGAGATCTCCATAGGCACCCAGAGTTTTTCGGAACTAGGGTTTGATGCCATGTGTCGGCAGTAGAATGGGTGTAGTAAGGCGGGGGGGGGGGAGGTTGACTGTAACGTGTTCGTGTTCGGCGTTCATTTACACTACAGGTCTGTAGTGTAAATGAACGCCCGCTACGCGTCGCCACCGTCACGTATTATAATTAGCTTCCAATTACTTGTGACGTCATCAAAACTGTAAAATCGCTAATTTCACTGATTTAAAAAAGGTTATTTAATTTCCTAAAAGTGTATTCTTAGTACAATTGGTCCATTGAATGTATCCATGCTGTTTGACCAAAACAGATTGGACGCTATCATACATAACTGGAAGAACCAAGTTTTCTCTAATGAAACAATCCATGGCGTTCCGCGAAGGCATTCGACATGTTTGAAGCCGCCTATCGGCGGGTTCCGGAACCTCGCGTCCAGCTGTGATGTTTATCTAAACCCATAAACCCAGCTATGAGTAATCGCATTGCAATTAGGGTATTGAATAAAATTGTGATTCTTGTGAATCAGTTGTCTTGCTTTACAGGTGTAGTTGAGACAGTTTAGTTACAACCAAGCAAATGCTCCAGAAATAGTCTGGTCTGTGTGGTAGGCAGGATGTTTAGGATTCATCTTACCTAGGTGAATTGGGTTTCCAATAGTTGAGATTTAGGGTTAGGAGAGTGCATTAAGATGCCGACCCCTAGACAGTGCAAAGTATAAATGTGTCCTTACAATGGGATGTAGCTCCAGAAGGAAGATAAAAGGGTTTTTTGAATGGAATGAAATATATTCTGTACAAGAAGATTTGGATGCATTAGAGGAAGAGGAATCTGAGAATTCACTAAATATTCATAGTGCAAGTAACAGAAAGCTTGGACTGCTGAGTACTTTCTGAGGAAATAGACACTGATCATGCCTCAGAAGATGTGACAGATTCTTGTGAAGAAAGGGTAATAGGAAGACATTCGGCATTCACAAGAACTTGAAGACAGACTTCAGGAAGCTGCAAAAAGCTCAAAATCTTCTTTAAAAATCCACCTTTATTCCAGTTATTCAGGTACCAACTAAACTATTAAATATTCAAACCATTCTACCAACACAAGCAAATCATATTCTTATTCGAAATTAACCTCAAACGCTTTATATCGGGGCAGAAAGGCTATGGACAGCTTTCTGATATCATCATACCTCTCATTTTTTAAACAAGCTTTTTCATTCAATATTGATCCTAGAAAGCTGAAATTTTACTACACGATTAACGTCTTCCTCGGGCACGTGGCAATATTTTACTTATGTGATATCTGCTCTAGTTATTTCTTAATTCGACTTCAAAAATGAATAAAATTGAAATTCTGCAAAATGTATTGTTCATGAATTTAACTTGCTCTAAAATCCTTTCTGAACAATTAAAAAAAAACTAAAATCACTATGTGCCCAAGGATGTTTTCTATAAAATATATCAACATCAACTGTATCGCATCTTTATTGAAGCCAGGAGTTTCGTCACAATAACATATGTAGTAGAAATCCTCATCTCTGCCTTTTGGCCCCATCCCCGGAAAGATGTCACACAATAAGATTAGAATATTCTCATAAAATATCTACTTTATTGAGGTTTTCTTGTACATTGACCAAAGCATATTGGTCAATCTTTACATGGATGTCTAACTTAAAGAACAAAGGTCCAGAGCCCCCTTTATAGACGTTCTACTCATTATGGACGACTCAAGATACTTTCTCTTGAACTAGCATACTGACAAGCTGTTCACTACAATGGACCTAGCTCCTAAGCGTGAGTTCGCAGGTTCGAGTCTAAGCAGGTTGGCCTGGTTGCTATATAAATGTGCGGCGTTGTGGAGGGCTCTCTATGTTCGTTCTCTATCTGAAAGACCTCTTGGATCTATTCGTGAAGAGAAGGGAATTTATTACTGGTTCTGGGTTTCTATCTTGTACATATCCCTTATGCTGTTAAAAACGAGGTATAAAATATATTTCCTCCTCCCTTCCTTCACTACAATGGCAACGGAGTATTAACTTTTTTCAATAAAGACCTCGAGTTTGTGGCATTCTTTGACTCGTCCTGATAGCTCAGTGCAGCTAACAATTCACATCAATTATTTCTTGCTACCTGTGAGGTCCGTTGGTTATAGGTCTGCATACAATTGTGCGAGAAAGTTGCCAGTGACCTGAGGTTTTTTGTTGGTTTTCTCAAAATACCCGTTTTTAGTCTACCTCTCCCTTATTTGAAAAATAAATGTGATACCCTTCCTTCCGTGTTAATCATTCCTCAACATTTGCTCATTGTCCTTTGTCCATAATTGTGGAAAGGAGCTCCGTTTAAAAGCGTTATGCATGATTTTACAGTTTTTTACCCAAACATATCTTACACTCTGCTGAACCTTATATACTTTGTAAAGGCTGGATTATCAAATGAAATCAGAGTATAGTAAAAGAACTGAGTCAAAGAAATTAACCCCATAAGCTTTATTAATGGCATCAGTGGATGCCATTATAGTATCCTCTATACAGTCGGACATTATAGAACACGGCGTTCGTGGATATACTCTATCCTTCTAAGTAAATGAATCTCGCCCCGGCATGGGATTCGACTCAGGTCCCCACATTTCACCGAACTCATGGTGGCAATCTAGCCACTGCGCCATTGAGTCTGATGTCTTTCTACCTGTTTTTATGATGACCATACATTCATATCTCAGAATATTTTTCCATACCATTTCAGAAGTGTTCCCAGCGAATGTGAGAGTGTGGCTACATGATGGACCGCAGACGCACCTACTCGACTATTCTAAGAGCATTTTTGACGTTGTTGCTCTTATACACATTCTGCATGTTTCTCTATGCCATGATGTTTTTAGTATCTCATCGGATGATTAGAGCCAAACGAATCTCAAATGAATCGGTCAATGCCTTGCTCTCAAATAGAACCCAAGTAAGCCCCACATTCAAATACGGAACGACTTCGTCATGCAACCATAATGAGTTATCAAAATCTACGAATAAATCATTTATTGAGGCTGTAAATATGAAACGGATTAATTCAAGCAGTGAGTTGGGTGGATCTCATCATGCAAATCTGCCGTCTATATCCGTCAATGCAGCGAATTGTACAGCTTTATTCCGGGGTGACTCTGAAGAGATCGAAAAAGCTCTGAGCTACCAAAAAAGTAACCCAAAACAAGTGATCTTCCCCAAACAATATCTCAACCTTAGCAAAGATTGTGATTTCTTTAAGACAGTGCGTGGGTATATACTCGATCCCATGACTGCCTCGGAGGCTTCATTTCCCATTGCTTATAGTATTGTCGTATTCAAAGGCATAGAACAAGTCGAGAGACTTTTACGCGCCATCTATCGGCCACAGAACTCATATTGCATACACGTGGACAGCAAATCTGGCGACCCCTTCAAGAAAGCATTGGCGGCCATCGTTGGATGTTTTGACAACGTCTTTCTCGCGTCGAGGTCGGTGGATGTCCGTTGGGGGCAGTTCAGCGTCCTGGAGGCGGATCTCATCTGCATGAAGGACCTATGGGAGGCCTCTGCGACGTGGAAATATTTCATCAACCTTACGGGGCAGGAGTTTCCCCTGAAGACTAACGCCGAGCTGGTCAAGATACTCAACGTCTACAACGGTGCCAATAACCTAGAGGGCACGATAAGACGGTAAGCCTTGATCATCTGCTCATCTCATTTCTCTTAGGCATAAAAAAGTTGCTGGTTTCCTGTAACCCGACCCTAATAAATGTACTCAAAAAATCCCTACCCTAAAGTTTTTCCGCCCTTCCGACCCCCAATCACCATAAGATATGCACGAAACACATTTTTTGGAGAATAAAACAAATAATACCTATCCACCTACTCCAGTTTTTTGGACTGTGACAGGAAACCAACAATTTTCAGGCAATATCTTCATTATCTACTTCCATAGGCAGTGGGCACGGTAACATTCATGGAACATTCCAGGAATCTTCGGGCGAACATTCAAAAATGATCCCCTCATAGTTCAGAATGAAAATTGTAGGAATGTTCAGGTGAGGATGTTCATAGAATGTTCAGAGCTGAATGCGAAATGAATCATTTGGATTCTGAATTTTGTCAGAACATCATAAGTTGTCTGTGCAGTGGAAGCACTTGGTAACAGTTCAGTTTTCATGAAATAGGAAATATCTCAATGTAATGTTTATATAATGTCAAATCTGAATATTCCAGGAATGTTCAGACCTGAAGGTTGCAGGAATGTTCATATTTGGTGCATGACATTCCAATCAAAATTGAACATTCATACGACATCAAATAAGAACATTCCAGGAATGTTAGGACCTGAACATCACTGAAATGTTCATAATTGGTCCAGAATATTCCGACCAAAATTGAACATTCATATAACATTCAGGTAATATTTGTGCCCACTGGGAAGTAGTATATCTCATACCCAGAAGTCGTATCCCAGTGCGCAAAAATATTACCTGAATGTTTTATTAATGTTCAATTTTGGTGCGAATATTCTGGACCAGTTATGAAATTTTAAGGACACATACATTGAATATACACAGGGATGACCACTTTGAAGTGTGGAAGCATTCGTGTATTCTCTGTAACAACAAGGTGTTCTCAGCACGATGAGAAATATATGTATTATGAGGATATTTTAAATTTGATTTAGCTGCTGCACTCTAGAATTCATTGCTTCCATCTCATTTGCCTTTATGATTATGCCAATACTAGTATTACTATTCACTTTTCCCACTTTGCACAATGCGCATGCTGCGTATGCCATATCGGGCTCGAGATTTGACGTCCATAATACTAAACTAAACATTAGTAAGTTTTTCCGTCGTTCTAATAATGGCTAGGCCGCGCTGGAATAAGCGATGGCTACACCCACCAAAACATCGTTAACTAAGCTGTGACAAATGAAAAGCCATATAAATTACGCCACCAATCACTCAATCAACTAGGATTGAAAGGTTAACCCATCTGTGTAAGATCAATATCTCATTATTCTGTAATATGTGTACATAAATGGATGAATATAACCTATTTTACAATAGGTCCATTTACCTATCTCAGCCACGTGTTATGACAAACCGCTGTGATTTTTAAAAGGCATACTGCATTTATAAGGCACTATTTAATACACGTGTTGAAATGTGTGAAATCATCATAACAGTAATTATCAAGGATATGTGTAATTTACAAGTGTACTTAATTTCGGAAATAGCAATATTCAAAAAATGTTTACGCATAGGGATAACCTACCACGATTTAAAAATATTCCTGAACCAATTTTAAATGCTTCATTTTCAAATATTCTTGATTTATCTGGGGTTAGTTTATTGAGTATCCTTTAATTACAATGATCTAAGAATATATATATATATATATATATATATATATATATATATATATATATATATATATATATATATATATATATATATATATATATATATATATATGTATATATATATATATATACCGGTAAATGGTTTAGTTGAGTATGCAAATATTTTGTATTATATTTTAATTAATCGTTGATACTCATCAAATTATGAATAAGCATGATTCATTTATGAATATTCTTTGATTAAGTATGATTATTTGTAATTCATGTTTCTGTACATTTTTAAAGTGCAGGTGGGCTAAAGCAATTGTGCAATTTGACTATATCTATATTTGCAGACAAACAGGTAAACTGTTAGATATGTGTGCTAACTGTCGTAAGATGTAATCGTCTTTGGTTACAAGTATCTAATAAAAAACTAAAAACAACAACTTTACATGTGAAAAATGGAAGCAAGCCGAAATTATATAATTATATAATCACTGGAATTTGTATTGAATCATAGAGCGGATGATATCTAATTTCACCTGTATATTTGTTTAGAAAATTAACTACAACTCTCCTTCAAATATTTTGTAAACTATTCTCATTCTCGAAGTTATTGCCAAATGTGTCATAGATCCAGACGACAGTTTCTTTAGGAACTCTAAAGTATTAATGGGTTAAAACCCGCATTGTACCCGCTTCTTGTTTATCTACACAAAACTATTGTAAGAAGTAATCTTCTTTGGTTAATATCTAGTAAAACACTAAAAACAACACATTTACTTGCGAAAAATGAAAGCAAGCCGAAATAATATAATCATCGGAAATTGTATTGAATCAAATAGCAGATGATGTTTAATTTCACCTTCCGGGTAAAACCAATTGCTGCCTCCTTTATATATTTGTTTAGAAAATTACCTACAACTCTCCTTCAGATATTTTGTAAACTATTCTCAGTCTCGGGGTTATTGTCAAAAATGTCATAAATCAGTTTCCTGAGGAACTCTTAAGTATTAATGTATTTAAACCCACATTGTACCCGCTTATTGTTTACCTACACTTGTTCATGTTTTACTGTTTAGCATGACCCGAAGTGTGTCGTCTATTCATAAGCCAGGCCGATTATCATTCGTATGAATCTAAAATGGTGAAATTGCGCACTTCAGAACTTTTTTCTAGGATAATAAAACACTCAACCATTGTTACCTGCCGGCAAACAATCAAATGTACACAATTGAGTGATATCAGTTTGGCCGTCCATCTCACTGTAACAAGCGAGAAATCTGCTGTTCTAGAATTAGTGCAGTGAAACCATTACTTTCATAATGGTGAAGTATTGTATATATATATATATATATATATATATATATATATATATATATATATATATATATATATATATATATATATATATAGTTATATATAGTTATATATATAGTTATATATATATATATATATATATATATAGTTATATATATAAATATATATATATATATATATGAATATATATTTATATAGTTTTATATATATATATATATATATATATATATATATATATATATATATATATATATATATATATATATATATATATGTATATACTTTACTCACTGCAGATCGTTCTAAAGAAATCACACAAAGTATAAATCCGCAATTAAGGCAATAAATGAAAAGTCAGCCTCTTTAGACGATAAATTCAGATCTACTGTTAAATTATCATACAGGATGAATAGGGACCGCACAGCGAAGCTTGGAGCGCCCCCTCACGGCATTCGCTTGACTAAAGGTGCTGTGCATATCGTAGTGCAAAGGGGGTTTGTGGATAGCCTGCTACATGATCCGATCTGTCAAGACTTCCTTCGATGGGTCAAGAACTCCTCCATTCCTGACGAGACCTTCTTCTCCACCTTAAACCATAACCCACAGCTGGGAATACCGGGATCATACACGGGTAAGTATGGTATTTATCCTTCTCCTACACCTTAAACCTTAACCCACAGCTCCAGATATCAGGATCATACAGAGGTCAGTAGGACATTCATCTTTCCTCTCCACCTTATAGCACAAGTCACAGCTCCAGATACCATGATCATACAGAGGTCAGGAGGATATGTATCTTTCTTCTCCACCTTAAACCACAAGTTACAGCGCCAGATACCAAGATCATACAGAGGTCAGTAGGGTATTTATTATTCATTTCCACCTTAAACTAATACCCACGTCTCCAGATACCAGGATCAAATAGAGGCCAGTAGGGTCTTTCTTCTTCTTTTCCACCATAAATCATAAACCACAGATCCAGATACCAGGTCAGTAGGGTATTTTTCCTTCTTTTTTCACCTTAAACCATAACCCACAGCTCCAGATACAAAGATCATACAGATGTCAGTACGGGATTTATCCTCCTCCGAATGATAGAATGGATGTTTAAAGACACAGCGGCACACAAAGGCCATTTAGTGCCATAAAATGTATAAAATCATGGTCCTTTGTTATTGTAGGAAAGCAACAAAGCTTTAATTAGATAAAAATGCTCACAAATGAATGAACAGTTTCAAATAATAAGTGGTGCATACATGGTTGTTTCAAAATAAACAAATGTTTTACAAATGGTAAAACAGACCAATCTCATCTAAGTAAGATAAAATGCTGTCCGGAGAAACTTTCTCGAAGAGTTCCTTAAAACTATTTACATCAAAATGTCTATTTCTGATCTCAGTAAAATCAACACAATCAAATAAAATGGTTGATAGTCAAACAACAATCACAGGCTATGCACTGGTGAGGATCTTCCTTTTTTAAAAGGAAGGAGTGAGTCAAGTGACTGTTACCAATCCGTATCCTAGCCAAAACACTTTCCTCAAGCCTAATAACTCCAAAATTCCAAGGCCACAGACCCAGCTGAGGATGAATTCCATGTAATTTGTTGTTGATGGCTTTATACCACTCAGCCTGCCATTTGTGTTTCATAAGTTGATGTGTCTTAAGTTCGCCAAAAGGAATCGGAACATTTGTAACTTTTCTCAAAAGACTAGCTTTGGCAGCAGAATCCATCTTTTCACCCCTGATGCCAATATGACTGGGAATCCAATAAAACGATATTCTTTTCTCTTGGTACTGTACTACCCAATGAAGGCGTTCCAGTCTCTTGAGGACTAGAGGATGAGTCCAGTCTCTGCCCAAAATGGCCTGAAGACCAGACTTTGAATCGTAGAAAATGATAAAATTTCTTTCATTGTCATCTGCCATCTCCACCCTATCGAGGGCAAGATACAGAGCATGGAACTCATCAGAAAATATGAAGACATATCTGGAATATGTCTCGAAAGGAATCCCTCACATCATTATTCAGACTTAAGTAGATAGACGGATCTGTTTGATTCTTCCTGGCATATGAAAGAGTGAGGTTGACAATAGGGGTCTGACATGTCCATGGAGGAGTTTCAGGAAATTGAAACTTTGCTATGTTGCCAGGGTTGAAATCTAATTCCTCCAAAGACTCTTTAACACAAATACCAAAAGTTGGAATAACTCTTGGCCTTTTACAAAAATGGTCCACACACCGAGGGTTAAATATAGTTTCATAAACAGGGTTATTTGGGTTTGCTGCTATTTTGATTGCAAATTGAAGGGGACGCTCAATTGCCTCAACATAAAGACTCTGTGTAGGAGAGGTTTTAAAGGCTCTGAGAGAAAGCCTCAAACCCTGATTCCAAATTGGATCCAGCAAAGAAATATATGATATACATGCTGCGTCATATATAAAACACCCATAGTCTAACTTAGATCAAATAAGGGGCCTTTAAAGCCATGAAAGATCTGTACAGTCCCCACCCCTGTCAGCGTAAGAAACAACTCTAAACAACTTTAAAGCCTTGACACACTTTTGCTTGAGACCCTTGATATAAGCGACAAATGTTATTAGTTTTGAATCGAGTAAAATGCTAAAGAACTTTGTATCCTTTTTAACAAGAATGGGATTATTATAAAGGACCAAATAGGGATCCGTTCCTCAACAATAATACACACAGACCGTCTTTAATTGGGATAATTTATAGCCATTGTCATCAGCCCAATCTTCTATTCTATCCAGGTGGAATTGGAGCTGCCTTTCTATTTGTTTTAATCAATATGAGACACCAAAGTCATCAACAAACAGAGACTTGTCAACACCATTTCTTATATACCTGTTGATCTTAACTATAAATAGGGTGACAGATAACATGCTACCCTGCGGAACTCCCATTTCTTGATCATAAAAATCAGCGAGGGATGTTTTAACTCTGACTCTAGATTTCCTTTCAGATAAAAAGTTTTGAATTAAAAGGGGTAAACGTCCCCTGAGGTCCATAACACGTGGCATGTGAGAAAAGTGCCAGTGACTAGGAGTTAGGCTGCAGTTTTCGCCAAGTACTCCGGTATCCTCCTCTACTTACAACTGGCTAGTTACGAATTAGCCACAGTATGGCACAAATGTCACGAAAAACGAAATTCCAAATTCCAAAATCAAAGTGGTGTCATATGCTTTTTCAAGGTAAAAAAAATAGACACCAACTGTTCTCCATTCAAAAATCCCTCTCATTATAAGTTTCAAGATGCACAAGGTGATCTATTTTGCGCCTTGTTTTACGGAAGCCATTTTGGGCTTCCGTGATTAGTGTAGAGGATTCAAGAAACCAAACAAGACGGTCATTAATAATTCTTTCCATGCTCTTACCGACACAACTGGTCAATGCTATAGGGCAGTAGTTATTTGGATATTTGGGGTCTTTTCCTGGCTTGGCAATAGGTATGATGGTGGCCTCTCTCCTGTCTCCCAAATATCATTGAAGATTTTTAGAAGAAACTGGAGACAAGCTTCTGGAAGATGTTTTATAAATTGGGAACCCTGCAAGGGACACACCAAATGGTGTGCAGTAGGAGTTGGCACCTCCTGGTTTAACACCCTGCTCACCTTAAACGAATAAAAGAATGGGGATGTGTGGATCTGTCTTTTAGATACCCTGCATTTAAAATATCCCTTGGTCCTCTTTTGATCTAAAGGCTCTGCTCTTACTCTAGATCTCCCTCTTTTTCATTTCACCTAGAATAATTATGCTTTGTCATTGTTCTTTAACAATGACAAAGGACCATTTTTTGCTAATATCGCATGGCACTAAATGACCTTTGTGTGTCGATGTGCCTTTAAACATGTATTTATTCATTTATTCTTTATAATTTGGTAGTGTATTATAGAAATCATAGTCACTATCACCAGGAGTACAGTCGCCTCCCTGTTTCTTTAATAGAAACATTGTTCTATTTTTTAAATTGTCTTTTGATATCTCTTCTTATGATGGATGCATTAAATATCTCTATTCTATGATAGTGTGACCAATCGAATCAATAATCATAATTCATTTTTTAATATTCCTAATTCACGTTATTTATGAATATTGAAAAAGGAATTATAGATATTGAAAAATTAACTATTAATATCAAAAAAATGAATAATGAATATTGAATAGAAAAAATGAATACTAACAAACCATTTATGCATATTGAAAGAATAACTTCGAATTTCCAATAATCATAATTTATTTCTTTATTATTTGTAATTCATTTTTCTATATTCATGAATGATCTTTATGAATATTGAAAAGTAAATTATTGATATTTAGAAATCATTTATCATTATTTTCATCATTCTCATTACTATAATTATTATTATTGTTATCTCCTTTACAGGTATACCAGAGTCATCAAAGAGTTATCCCTTTTTGGTTCGGTACAAAGTCTGGGGTGTATATCCCAGGTGTAAAGGGAAGAGTGTCCATGGGATATGCATTTGCTCCGTCCCAGATCTACCCTCATTACATAATGTTCCTCATCTTTTCCTGAACAAACTTCACCTACATTATAGCCCTCTTGCTCTTGACTGTTTGGAGGAACAGATATTTCAAAGGACAATAAATGGTTATAATGGGCAAAGTCAGTTTGATGTGGCACCCTACACAAATCTCAGTTTTGTGCATAATAGAGTTGGTAAAGGCGTGGCCATGTCTTCCAATTGGTGATGATAATTCTGTTTATGAATATAAACCATACAGCTAGCAGATGTATGGAATTTTTACTCTAAATTATTCACTTTGTATCAAAGGTATGAAATATGGTATGTTTATAGATCTTATCAAGATGAATATGTTCAGATATGGAGTTCAAAAGGCATTTTCCTCTGAAAAATGCACTTTGTATAAAAGGTATGAAATATGGTATGGTTATAAATATTATCAAGGTGAACATCTTCAGATATGGAATTCAAAAGGCATTTTCCTCTAAATAATGCACTTTGCATCAAAGGTATGAAATATGGTAGGTTGATAGATCTTATCAAGGCGAATATCTTCAGATATGGTTGCAAATGCAAAGTATCATGACATTTATGTACGCATGTATGCAATGTGAACATAGGGCCATTTTGAGATTTCCTTTCATACGTTTAAAGCCTGCATCTTTTTTCCTCACAATCAAATCCATTAGGAATGTGTAGACCATCACTGAACAGAGTGAGAGACCATCCATTACAGAAGCACCCAATTAGGTTTGCACACAAGCAGGATATGATTTTGGCCTTTCCTTAATATTGAATTTCAAGAAAGCATGGCCCCTTTAAACATGAATTTTGGGGTATGGGTGTGATAGAAATTCTGTCGCCATGACGCCACTCTCGTTTCTGCTAGAGAGTCTGGAAATCTCTCACTGCTAGAAAAGGGTTTCCTTTTCCATATCTTAATTTGTGTTATCTTCCGCTTATCGTTCACGTTTGATTTTAATCAAAGTGTTTTTATTTTTCCCTACATTTATATTTTGTAATATGAATGTTTTGAGATGACTTTGTACCAGAAAATACAGTCCATAAACATTCAATAAAATTGCATTGAAAGTGTGATTATGACCATAAAAGAACATACACCAAGCCAAACGTCTTTTCACAATATTACAAAATCTGTTTGCATTTCAGAGTTGCTTACTTTCATCAAAAAACGATAAACATGAAAGTTAATTAATACTGGGGAAAATGGGAAAATGGTCACATTTTGGATGCGAAATTGACAATTAAGTCATACTATTATAGTGATGAATTTTCCCAAAAAGCTGATATGTATGAAACATTACATGAGAGAGACGAGATATCAACAATCTGTCAGAGGAAACTTAATTTTCATTTTATTTAACTTCAATTTACATAGTGAAAATGAACCAGATTTGAAATCTAGAAAAAAAGAGAGTATGAACTATCCAACATAATAATGAATGTGTCTTTCAAAAAAAATATAAAATTTGATATAGTTCTTTAATTAAATTTCGGCCTTTGAACATGCACAAGCATTTTCCCATTAGAGGCATTTCTTTGATTTCAGATATGGAGTTCAAAAGGCACTTTCCTCTAAATAATGCACTTTGCATCAAAGGTATGAACTATGGTAGGTTGATATATCTTATCAAGGCAAATATCTTCAGATATAGTTGCAAATGCAAAGTTTCATGTCATTTATGTACGCATGTAGGCAATGTGAATATAGGGTCATTTTGAGATTTCTTTTCATGTTTAAAGCCTGCATCTTTTTCCTCACAATCAAATCCATTAGGAATGTGTAGATCATCACTGAGCAGAGTGAGAGGCCATCCATTACAGAAGCACCCATATAGGTTTGCACACAAGCAGGATATAATTTTGGCCCTTTTCTTAAAGTGTAACTCCACCTTCAAAATTAAAAAAGATATATTTTAGAGCTCAGTGTCACCTTTCTCGGGACACCTTGATTACAATTGTACTCCGCAAATTGACTGAGATATTTTAGTTTGTATCTTGCAAAATACAGCAAATTCACTGCCTCAGCATGTTCATTAAGACACCATCTTGGAGCTTATCAGAAACAGGAAGTGATGTCATACTGCTACATCCAGGCTGAGGGCCATTCAGAACTGAACACACCTACACATTCTCTCATTAGTAAATGACTTGCAAAGAGGATAGTGGTGTATCAGACTCAACAAACAGAGGCACTGTGTCTCAGTGTATACCTTTATACCGGTAGTGCAAGTTATTTTTACTAGAGGTATACCAGGTTCTGTGTGGCAAAGGCAATGAGGGAAAAGAGACATGTAGTAAAGGGGTTATAGATGAGCTTTAGGGCTCAAGAAATTCTACCAATTAACAAAATCTATCTGTAATATATAAAACTACCCAAAGACTATCGCGTCTCATTCTAATAATGTTCAACAATTTCTTTTTTCTACCTTTATATAAATTACTTTAAACTAAATATTTCCCATTAACGAGACCACTTTAGTTTCACTATATATATAATTGTTTATATTCCGATCTATATTGATCCTTTTCTATTGTGAATTGTATTTTTATGAACTATTAATCAACATCTACCAACACCTGGCTGTACATACAAAGACTATCAATTATATTCTTATCATAATATGACCCATTTTTTATTTACTATATTCTTCGTATGATAGTATGACTTTGTAACCGAGATATTACAGTTATTAAACGTACACAATACACTAGACCTTATGTTCAGTTTGCGTCGTCGCAAGCAGAACACACGGTCTTTATACTTAGGGGGCCAGGCCATTAGACAGCATTTAAATGACCTGTATTTCAATTTTCCAAGGTGATGATGAAGATGATCTTCAAAAGAAAGAATGCACGCCCAGAATATGCGTCACTGGTCCATTCATGCTCATGGAAGTCATATCAGACTCCAGAAAAAGATACATTAATGATACTGATCAAGATTCCATAATTAAGATCTACCCAGGCAAATATTTTAACCCTTTCAGCTGGATAGAAAAAGCAGCCGTCGTATGTCTCGGTTATAACCACATGGACGATGCCCAGATGAAGAAATGTCGAGAACAATATACCAAAAAGAAATCCTATGTTTTGCAAAATCATACACAATTTTGGAACCATGGTAAAGCGCAGAAGAGGAAATAATTAGGATCATGATGTACAGTCTCATAGTCATAGGAGAACACTTGTCTATAAAACAGCATAAAAGTCCAACTGGTGCAAAGTGTCAAATATAGACTTTAGACATAGCAAAACTTAACTTAGAGTTCCACAACAAGATATAAACAAAAGATCTCCTTGAGGACATAAAGACAATATACACTCTGTACTACAGCGTTTCAACCATGCAACATTATTTCATTTACTAATGGTACGTTTTACATGAAAGCTCTTTATTCTTAAAGGGTATTTTTTATCAAATCAATTTATGACTGAATATTGAAACATCAAGCACCTATAGCTATTGGCAGCTTTGTATAACATAACTATATATCCGGTACATGTGTTGTGTAGATCTATATGCAGTCATAGTGGGTGCATCGGCATGAACCACTTAACCACACACACTTTTATGGAGCAAAGTACATCTGATTCTCCCTAACTGTAATTATATAACTACCTTAGGAATTCTTATCCGTGATGATAATTAAGATTATACCACAGTTGCTTGACTTTTACAGACCACACGACTCGAAAAGTATATTGCATAACCTAAGTTTGGTCTCTAACCTGTCTGAACCACAAAAGGTGTTACCTATAAAGTTGTTCAGATACCTATTATCAAATTCAGGAGATCTTTGCATTGACAAAATAAACTGCATTGAAATTGTGTATATAAAGGTAATATACAGGCTGTTGATGTGTGGCGACAAAAGGGAATAAAAACAGAAGTCATGTATAAATTAAATAAAATATGTATTTATTAACAAGCGGATATTTCCAGTATAAATAGGTTTTTGGACTAGTTTATATAAACACACCATTAAGTAAAGGTTTATTATAGTCAACAATGCTGAGTAGATATCAAAATATAAAGGGTAAAGCTTCAATATATATACTTAAAAAGCACTTAAAAATGGTGATTCGTAAATTGAAAGACTACAGCAAAGGTGTAAAATCTTGATAAATAATATTCATATCACATACGCTTTCTTGGAATAACATTTTTTAGGTAGAAGTATGAATAAGCATTCTAGGATTGCAAACAATTGAAAGTATTATCAAAGAGGAATTAAGAATGAGAAAAGAATGTTATGAATACTAAATTGTATTTAGTAGGGTCTAGAGGTAGTTCACGTGGTGCAACATACAGAAATGCACAGTTTAGGAGGAAAGGCGGCAACTGTTACAAGAAAAGCACTGTTAGAAGTGGATACACCTATGATGTACTATGATGAGTGCATATATGAAATGAAAGTATACAGTAGATATATACAACTTCTGGTCCACCTTCAAGGCTTGCTATTTGGAAAGAATCAAAGAATGAAAGCAACCAGAACAAGTGCTTTTCAGCTCAGACCAAGTCTATATGCTGGTTACTTAAGTTATAAGATAAAAAAATCTATTGACAATTGTGGAGTTGAAAAAAACAAACAACGGCATAATTAACATAGACCTACAGTCATTAAAATCAGTCATATAATTATGTACAGGAAAAATATTTGTGGGAACTGTAACAGCAAACCAATCCAGTGAACCATAAGCATATTGCATTGAGGTGAAAGGTAGTTGTTTGAGAAGAGCAATGCAGTTTTAGAACATGGTTTATACATATGAAGAGTGACAAAAACATGGCACCCACTTTTAACAGTGCTTGTAATATTTTAATACTAAACTTATTGCATTCATAATAACTTGGCATTTGTAGAATATAGTATTAGTAGAAGCCCTGCACAACTTTAACATTGAATCCCACAATGCTTATTCATACAACCAAGGTTTCTAAAACTATTGATTGGTATAGATAGACATTTCTGTCTACCAGAAGAAATATTTGATGGCTTTGTAGGCAGCATAGGCTCCTACTGCAGCCATTCCACCAACAAGGGCAAGCTTGATGGCATCTGAACGACGACCAGCCTGCCTCAACTTGAGATGCACAAGACGCACAAGATATGACAGTTCATCCACAAGGCTCTGGTAGCCACCATTGAGCACAATCCACTCCTCGTGATCCTGAAGAACCTTACCCACAACGTAGGTCAGGGTTTCTATGGAGAAGTAACTATCTCCTTTGTTCTGCTTTGCAAGGACACAGCCAAGAATGAGCACCTGACAAAAAAAAGAAAATCGCCATTAATAAACAGAAACCCTTGGCACACACTTGATCAAGATTGAATACGAGATGTATGTTCAAATAGGTTTGAACAATACTCTGCAGAATTTGAAATAATTTAATTTTTTAAATCCTACAAATAAAACTATATTAGCTCTTCTACTTGTAGCCGGAGTTAGAATGATCTCCAGCAGATAAATAAAGAGACAAATAAATCTGATAATACACATATGTCCATTGTGTAAAGAAATGTGTTTCCGTTTTTAAGATTATAAATGAGTAACATGCATGGGGCACAACTAATAATGATAAATGATAAACACCTGGATGATGGACTCCCAGTTGATGTTTGCACCAGAGAGTAGATCACTGGATATGGCCAGAAAGACTCTGAAACAGGCATATGTACCATAAATAGAAAACAACATAGTTGTTTTTCCAACCATTGTTTTTAAGTTGTATAGTGTGTGTGTTACTATTCTTTATTATTCTCATTATCCAAAGTTATCAAATGGATGGCCTCAGGAGAAAATGAATTATTAGTCATGATTGTTCAGTCGCACTTCAGTGCGCAATTTGCATTTTGAACATTTACTTTTCTCAAATTTTGAACATAATTTGTCTTTTCATTCTTAGATACCTATAATTCATTTCTAGTATAGTATTTCTTTATTAGTCATTTGCCATTGATGTTTATTGTAAAGTGATGTAACAGCATTTTATTTTTATTTTACTATATGCAGTAGATCAGATTCCCAGTACTTGATTTTAAATGAAATAAGTTATTGTTATAAAACATTCGTCGTTAGAAATCAGCAAATCTGTTTTGAAGTTTATTGGTGATATGCTTTACTCCATGCTATATAAGTGCTTAAAACTCAGTAATTGTGAGAAGAAAAGAGATGCACTTGATATCAAAGAGAAGTTGTTATTCATTGAACATCTAAAGATAGTTGAAATACACATGAATAAAATGTTTACCTGTAAGCATTCTGGGTTCCATTCTGTTTGCATGCATCAATCTTGGCTTTCATGGCATCACCATACTCAATCATGGCAGCCTGGTAGAGGCGGCGATAGTTCTCGAAGCCACTGGTCCCGATGAGAGGGCGAGGGTTAGCTCCTAATGCCAATTCAAAACCCTTGAATATGGTTTTTGACTTGATGAAGAATGGATCACAGTCATATCGCAGCATCTCCATAACATCATCGTCATCCCACATGCATGGTTGGAAGTCACTCATGTTTGCAGATGCAAGTGTACCTAAGATATAGAATGGCATACAAAATGTTCAAAAGTTCGGGTTACATCAAAATTACAAAAATGTTTTATTTTAAGGAGTCTTAACTTATCTATAAAATGAACTTTATTTGTCTCATATCAGTATAACCAAGGTAAAATGTTCAATTGTCAGAAAGAAAATGAAAAATTAAAAAAAAAGCTCAAATGCAATCATATAATCAAATAGCGTGCATTATCAATAGTACTAAATGCGTATCCATATCTTTATGTACTTATGCAGTGCACAACAGTATATAGAAATACACTTGGCATATAGAGCAAATGCATTTCTGTTTAATTTATCACATTGAAGTGTAACCTGCCCAAATTTGAACAATCAGGTCTAAATTGGTTCCATTCAGGTTGATTTAAAGAACACTACTTACTGAATCTGCTATACATTTCCTTTAGATGGGTTTAATATCACTATCTTGGTGTATTTATTATGCATATGTTATGTTAAATACAACTTCCCATATCTTTTTTCATCTTTAAACATTAATCTAAAGGGTAGTATCTTCTCTTTAACCAGTTTTTCCCTTTACATTTTCGAGGGAAGATGGGCAGACTTATGTGTCGAGCCCTACGGTGCACAAGTCTTTAAAATCATTCATACGGATATGACAATGGATACTGGGTACTAGTATTTGTTATCAATTCCTAGATCACATAATTTGATTGACAGTGTACAAAACCGCCTTATCAATTTCAGATACGGTATACTGAACAGGTGCTAGTTCAGTGCTAGTTTTTCATATCTTGGTGACCGTACTATTCGAGTTCAGATAGATGATTCATTCTCCGCATCACAGGAAATCCTATGGTCTGTACCACAAGGATCAGTGTTGGGCCCTCGGCTTTTCCGGATTTACCTCCTACCCTTAGGAATACTGATACGAAAGCATGGTCTTGAACTCCATGCTTATGCGGATGATACGCAACTCTACATCTCTATCAAACCTATCAATCAGCGTGTAGTGGACGAAGGTGTAGCTAAGTTGGAAAACTGCCTCACTGACATCTATACATGGATGTCTCAAAATAAACTGAAATTGAATGCAGACAAGACAGAGGTGCTGGTCATGGGTACCCCACAGATGCGGGCGAAAATCTCCATCCCTAGTATTACCGTAAATGGTGTAATAGTACCAGTTCTTAATGAACCCGTCGGTAATCTGGGCGCTGTTTTCGATCCGAACATGAATATGTCTGCACATGTATCAAAAGGTATCAAGTCTGCAAATTACCACCTTAGGAACATTGGGAAAATAAGGAAATTTCTCAATATTTGTACATCGTCTCACTGGTGACATCACGCCTTGACTATTGTAATGGACTTCTCTGTGGAATTACTGATGAGCTGCTATGCAGGCTCCAGAAAGTCCAAAACAATGCTGCTAGAGTGGTTAGTGGCTCCAAAAAGTATGATCACATTACACCAGTTCTAAAATATCTTCACTGGCTGCCCATCAGGAAAAGGATTGAGTTCAAGATTCTGCTTTTGACTTTCAAATGCACGCAAGGATGTGCCCCTCTATACTTGAGGGAACTGTTAGTCAAACAAGCTAATACAAGGACTCTAAGATCAAACACTGAGAAGTTATTACAGATACCACTCACTAATCTGAAAAGGTTTGGTGACAGAGCATTCTGTGCCTATGCACCACGCATTTGGAATGAGCTCCCTGACAACATCAAGGCTGCTGATAGTGTGCAAAACTTCAAGAAACAGCTGAAAACATTGCTATTTCGAAAGGAGTTTAATTGACTATATGGACCCTGACAACTGTCCAATGACTCTAAAGCGCTTTTGAACATTATAGGTGGAAAGGGCGCTATATCAAATATCAATTATTATTATTATTATTATTATTATCATTATTATTAGTTTTAAAGTAGGCCAACTATGCCTATAAAATGTAATATATTTACATAATGGAAATGCATGTTTTACTAAACTACTATTTTAAAATCCTATATCCATTATTGCTTGAAGTTCATACCCATGCTTCATTTCTATGCATGTGTGGGGTCTGTGATCTCTTTCATACCAGTGTAGAAGTATCACACTATATCCAAAGAGACTACATGTTTTCGAGCAAACATCTCGAGAATAGGAACCTTTTCCTTTATCATCCAGGTCTGTGTGTTTGTGTTTAGTCATAATAGTGATAAGGGATGTCGAATGGAGTAAAGTACCGGTATAGGTTGAGGAACATGCCAAGTGTGACGCGGGCTTCCTCTTTTCAGGTATACATGTATGTTCTTTAGCAGTTTTTTTTTATAAAAGGGTCAGATGGATTTAGAACATTTAGCAGATGTGAGGGTAGGGATATTTGACACTTTGCTACACACGTGAAAATGGTTGTACCTAACGTTGTATAGACCGTATTTCTATATTGATTACTAAGTGTGTCAAAAATGTGGTTTTCAAGAAGTCGACAAAAACGTGAATTGGTAGACAATTCCTAGATACGATTACTCAGTCGGATTCATTGCATTCTATGTGTAGGTGGCGATTATTATTTCGGCATTTTGGTAATCAACTAATTGATTGGTCGTTGACAATGGCTTTTGGACAATTTAGTCTAGGTGAGGACAATACATTTGGGCGTTTTGATATACAGTAAGGGAAAGGTTATGAGCGAGTTTTTAATAAACATTCATCAAATTGAAATCACTTTAAAATAGTAAAATCCTTATCACGTGCATCTCGGGGCTATGAAAAAAGGTAACGAGTAACATCATAGTTTAATTTTGTGATTTGATTTGGACCAACTTTGTCAATTGTATGTGTCCGAACATATATGGCACTTGGTGATGCAATGTCCTGCCTATGCTAGCGAGAGATATATGATGTACTCAAATATCAAAGAAAAGTGTCCAAATATTAACATTGCAATGATTGCCGAACCTGAAAAACCCTTCGCCTGGTTGATGGGTAAAATGTAGAGCACATTACTGAAGGTGAACATTTCGTGATGCTAGAGGTAGTTGGGCATGCCATATGTTATATGTATAGAAAATGTCTGAGTAGCAGAACAGGTGTCGACTAAGCTTACTTCCTACTTCTATGTTGCCAACCTGCTCCTTGTGAAGGTTATTTTATAGATTGTCTTTTATTTTTGATTATGCCAGTGCTCTTTTATTTACACCCTCCATTCCGTAACGTAACGCCCCTGTGCTATTGTTGCTTATGGTCTTTGAGTATGGGTGGGCAAATTAATGGGACCTTATGCTATGGAAGCACCACTGCTAGTGTGGGGGATATAGGGGGCACAAGGAGATAAAAGGCCAAGGGAAGCAAGTGGCCTGGGAGCGGCGTACGTTTTCCGTAGGTCCTCCCTGTAACCCTATTCTCCAAACTAGTAGTCATGCTTCCTGGCTCAGGTGCCATTATGTTGCCCACCCATCACCAAAGACCATAAGCAATTCTATACCCCATGCATGTCTCTTAAGCACCCCCCCCCCCTTCCCCAACCTCCCTTCCACCCCCCCCCCCCCTTTAGACAAGGAGACTTGCCCCCTTAGGCTATCCTTACCGTTGCCGTGGGTATATGTAAGTCCCGTCTAAGCAACAGTAGCATAGGGGCGTTACATTACGGCATGGAGGGTCTATCCCCCCCCCCCCCCCCCCCCCCGCCTAAAAGGTCTGAGACACTGACCACAACCGTCTAGAATATTCGAGGAAAAAAATTCAGGTCCCATTATGTTGCCCACCTAGTTCAATAATATTGAACCTTACTATATTTGCAACGATATCTTATTGTGGATGTTCTGTGTTGCACATGTAAGGATCAATGCGATCCTCTAATTTCATGTTAGCAGTGGTGGTTTAGCATAAAACCCATAAACGGAACCGATGCTAGGCTTCTTGGTCCTGAAAGTGTCATTAATTACCATATTATATGTCTTCTTCCAACAAACATTCTGGATATTTCGCAATAGAAACAAAACATACTATTCAGATTAATAATATACTTGACACTTGTTGCATTTCCGCTAATCCAAATTTCCGTTCTGTAAATAATTCCGACTTTTACAAAACCAATATGGCGGACATATACAACTTTTACAAGTCCATCGCCGCCTGGAGATGAAAAGAGTCGGATGTAGTCCTATTTAAACGGAGCTGACTTTAAATTATGACGGCAATACATAGAGCTAGCCGAAGGTGATTGAAAAGAGGAAAAATACGTTTCCCAGCTGTTTGTATGTGCCCAGATTATAGCAAAATGCTTCCGCTCAAAATCTCGGCGGAAGAGTGCTAAAATGATTTTTAAGACTATAAACCCTACCGTCAGTAGGATGAAAACAGAAACGGGAAAATAGGTAGGGTTTATGTCTGAACTAGTTGCCCACCCATCCTCAAAGACCATAAGCAATTCTATAACCGATGCATGTCTCTTAAGCCCCACCCCCTACCCCCACCACCCTTCCACAAGTGACAGGGCTTCCGAGTTTGCTGCCGCCACTTGCTGCCGCTAAACAGGCTGAGGATTATAAAATCTGAAGTTAAAATACGTGTTACCGTTCATCCAATGTCAGTGTTTTGATAAAAAAGGGGTCTTTATTTACTGGAAAAGGTCAGCGTTTTTATTAAAATAAGGGTGCTTTTTTGCCAGAAATCAGTGCTTATGGGGTATTTTTAAATTTTGATAACGAGCGTATTTAAGAAGTGTCCGTTCACTGTCATTCAACATTATACAGGGTGTATATGGCAGCGGTGGAGCTCAGAATTTTCCAAGATAGTTTTTTTTTCTTGAATTATTCGAGAAAAAATCTATGTGATTGTCCGAAATTATATCTACGTAGTCTCGTTATATTCCTAAACCTTTGCGTCACATTATTTGGGACGTGTCCATCGAAGATCGCAACTTATCCACGATATTTTCAGGAACTTACAAAAGTACGTCTGAACTCACCAAATGTTCTCAGTAAACAAAGATTGCCTAGCAACAGTGTGAGTAAACAAAGCGACAGGGATAGCCTGTACAATTTTTTTATATTTGAAATCAAGTTCGCCTCATTGTCGCCTACAAATGATTTGCGTATTTCTTTTTAAAAAATCAACAATAACGTTAAAGCAGTAACTACATAATGCGATGATTGAGTTACCAATGTATCACACGGGTTTTCATTCTCTTAGAGATTAAAACAATCATGACGTAACGAAACAATAAATCCGATTGTTTGACGTTGTGATTGTCAATGCGTGGGTGTTTATTGTTGGCCCATTGTGTTGTGGCCACCGTCGTATATATTGCTAACCCTACTATCCGAAAGATGGCGCGCTCTGTTTCTTCCTTATGACATTTGATGTGAACAACAATGTTTTGACCAACATGAAGATATTCGCGTACAGCTTTTTACCCTAGAGACCAGAAAGTGCGATCCCTAATCGTAAATTACATAGGAGGGATTCTGAGGACATTTCCGAGTTACGAGCACTGCTAGGAAAACGGAAGACGTCAGTGCTCAACCAATGCGGTGAGGGGATTTTACAACATGGCTGCATAGAATGTGCATTGTTGCAGCCATTGGATGTTAGCCAACGTACAACGGCTGTCCTTAGCCAATCAGAAATCCGTGGGCAATTGTATTTTCGGTCAATGATGCTATTATTGTCCTAAAGCCTGAAGATGGTTGCGTATAATTTTTTGTTGCTTATGGTACATGCATATACGCATATAAAATACTTCTGTGAAATGATTTTTATCTCAAAGGAGTTATAATCAATTGCAGACTGGAAAACGATGACTGAAAACTTGGTAGGACAAGCCAAAGATTGTGACGATTCTACGTTTTCTTTGGACGATTTTTCTTAATAGTGTCATTTTACTTCTATTTACTCGCTGTAATAGAAGTAGACTAATAGCATTCGTTGCATTGTGCTCAAAGACGCAATCCGAGACTGAATGGTTGAACTACAAGACATCTGGATGCACCTATTCAATAAATATGAGAAATACTGCGGCCATTTGCCAATAAACGTCGAGGAGATGCACAAAACCCAGGCAAGCGGTTAACACACCAGTGTTTGCTGATATGTTTCTACGTAGCAAGAATTATTTGTTTTCATGGTGCAAGGAAATAGAAGATATGTGTATTTGCACACATTGTTGATGTATACAATGGTTATAAAGCGTGTGATTTAAACGTTGTTTTTTAAATGTCAGCATATTAAGTTTGTTGATTGATGGTGTTTTTATAATTGTATTGTTCCTTTATGCATATAACAAGTGTACAAATGATTACAATCGGTGGTAAGGAAAAGATATATACTATCTGACATTTTATATATTGGCACATATTATGTAGGTAAAATACAATTATCACATTGTTCACTTTCTTTTATTCCAAATTGTTTTAGTTTTTTGTTAGTAGTTATAAAGGTACGATGTGGGACTTTTACCTGGAAATATACACATCTTGCATTAAGTTTACATTTTAGTGGTAATAAGAAACGAATTTTCCAATTTGCGTCTTCATTCATGTCAAGTTCCTCTTTCCATTTGGATTTACATGCCAGGTCGGCTTCGTTTTTTGGTCCCCAGGTAAATTGGATGTCCTTTGTGCCCTTCTTGGCTTTTGTTAAACACTCAATTGATCATTTTCTCCGGTCCGTACTAGCAAATCAGAAATCCGTGGCCAATTTGAGCGAGAGAGAGAGAGAGTTGCCAGCTTGCCGGGGCCCTTTGTCTTTACAAGTTGGTCACACGGCTCATCAAACTTCTCTCTGCTCCGGGACCAATATTCTATGCTCCAGGACTTCGCTTTGTGAACATTATAATAGAAGCTTAATAGAAACTGAAGTTGTGTATAACCGGATAACATTATCCCTGTCACAACACAGTATTCAATTCGCTCTCAATAATTTATCGACTTCACTTTTTCCAGTTACTTCATTGATATCACACACCCAGCTGACGCACGAGGAACTGTTACAAGCAAAATTAGGCCAGAGGAAAACCGAGCCAAAGAAATAAATGCGACAGCTTGGAAGGGACTTATTTTAGCTATTATTTTGCGTCCTCTTCTGAGCGCATTTTGAACTAACCATCCTGGTAAGCAGTCTATTACAATTTGTTAGCGATGATATACAAATAATTACCGGATATTCTGGCGGTATTTTATAGCAGGGTCAAGTAGTATTCACCCAAAGATAATATTATCATTGAAATAGGGGTAAGTACACTTCGTTTAATGCTGAATAAGAAAAATTGACATATATCTGAAGCACTTAACGTAAACACCTCCAGAGGAAACCTCAAAATGATTTCATGAACGTTGATTGGTAAAATTGTTCACATTGATCATTACTGGCAGCAAACATCGTGAAAAAGCTGTGAAAACGTCGTGTAATTTCATATAGATCTGTGAAAATGTCGTGAAACAGCATCGGGAAAAAAATCACAATTTTCAGATCAAAACGTCATGAAATTTTCAATGTTGTGAAAAAAGGTGAGCGTCGTGAAAATCTCTCGAAAAAAGGCGAACGTTGTGAAAAATTTTTTACGACATCAAAATTTTCACGACCTTGATTTTCACGATGCTCACCTTTTTCCACGAGGCTCGCCTCTTTTCAAGAGATTTTCACGATGCTCACCTTTTTTCACGACACTGGAAATTTTATGACATTTTGACCTGAAATTTGGGATTTTTTTCACGATGTTTGACGCCAGTAGTGACTTAAGCTGTTGAAAACAAAGTATGAAACCCATTTCCTCCTCCCTTCACTACAATGGCAACGGAGTATTAACTTTTTTGAATAAAGATCTCGGGTTTGTGGCATTCTTTGACTCGTCCTGATAGCTCAGCGGAGCTAACAATTCACATCAATTATTTCTTGCTACATGTGAGGTCCGTTGGTTGAATCTGCATAAAATTGTGTGAGCCAGTTGCCAGTGACTTGAGGTCTTTGTTGATTTTCTCAAAATACCCGTTTCTAATCTACCTCTACCTTATTTGAAAAAATAAATGTGATACCCTTCCTTCCGTGTTAATCTTTCCTCAACATTGGCTCATTGTCCTTTGTCCATAATTGTTGTAAGGGGCTCCATTTAAAAGCATTATGCATGATTTTACAGCTTTTTTACCCAATCATATCTTACACCCTGCTGAACCTTATATACTTTGTATAGGCTGGATTATCAAATGAAATCAGAGTATAGTAAAAGAACTGAGTCAAAGCAATTAACCCCATAAGCTATCTTAATGGCATCAGTGGATGCCATTATAGTATCCTCTATACAGTGAGTCGGACATTATAGAACACGGCGTTCGTGGATATACTGTATCCTTCTAAGCAAATGAATCTCGCCCCGGCATGGGATTCGACTCTGGACCCCACATTTCCCATAACTCAGGCTGGCATCTAGCCACTGCGCCATTGAGTCTGATGTCTTTCTACCTGTTTTTATGATGACCATACATTCATATCTCAGAATCTTTTTCCATACCATTTCAGAAGTGTTCCCAGCGAATGTGAGAGTGTGGCTACATGATGGACCGCAGAGGCACCTACCCGACTATTCTAAAAGCATTTTTGACGTTGTTGCTCTTATACACATTCTGCATGTTTCTCTATGCCATGACGTTTTTAGTATCTCATCGGATGATTAGAGCCAAACGAATCTCAAATGAATCGGTCAATGCCATGCTCTCAACTAGAACTCAAGTAAGCCCCACATTCAAATACGCAACGACTTCGTCATGCAACCATAGTAAGTTATCAAAATCTACGAATAAATCATTCATTGAGGCTGTAAATATGACACGGGTTAATTCAAGTAGTGAGTTGGGTGGATCTCATCATGTAAATCTGCCGTCTATATCCGTCAGTGCGGCGAATTGTACAGCTTTATTCCGGGGTGACACTGAAGAGATCGAAAAAGCTCTGTGCTACCAAAAAGGTAACCCAAAACAAGTGATCTTCCCCAAACAATATCTCAACCTTAGCAAAGATTGTGATTTCTTTAAGGCAGTGCGTGGGTATATACTCGATCCCATGACTGCCTCGGAGGCTTCTTTTCCCATTGCTTATAGCATTGTCGTATTCAAAGGCATAGAACAAGTCGAGAGACTTTTACGCGCCATCTATCGGCCACAAAACTCATATTGCATACACGTGGACAGCAAATCTGGCGACCCCTTCAAGAAAGCATTGGCGGCCATCGTCGGATGTTTTGACAACGTCTTTCTCGCGTCGAGGTCGGTGGATGTCCGTTGGGGGCAGTTCAGCGTCCTGGAGGCGGATCTAATCTGCATGAAGGACCTCTGGGAGGCCTCTGCCACGTGGAAATATTTCATCAACCTCACGGGACAGGAGTTTCCCTTGAAGACTAACGCCGAGCTGGTCAAGATACTCAACGTCTACAACGGTGCCAATAACCTAGAGGGCACGATAAGACGGTAAGCCTTGATTATCTGCTCATCTCATTTCTCTTAGGCATAAAAAAGTTGCTGCTTTCCTGTTACCCGACCCTAATAAATATACTCAAAAAATCCCTACCTAAAGTTTTTCCGCCCTTCCAACCCCCAATCCCCATAAGATATGCAGGACACATTTTTCGAGATTTTGTTTTAAATCAATACCTATCCACCTACTTTAATGTTTCGGACTGTTACAGGGAACGAACAGTTATCTACTTCCATATGAAGTACCGGTAGTATAGCCCATACCTAGAAGTCGTATGTGAGAGACAGCTATAGTCTGTCTGACTCGAGTTTGGCAATCACTTTTCCCACTTTTTTGTGACAAAACGTTCGAGTTTGCCATTCAAACTTGTCAAACCTCTTTGGAGCACTACTACGTGTATGTACAAACATACTTTTCGTCTCAGCTCCGCAAAATGTTGATTTTGCTCATTAGTTCCTATTGTAAAATGTGCACATTGACGATACTACGATCTCGCGTCAGTCGCGTGTTTGTCTGTTGCGAACAATACAAACACGCGAGATCGTATTGTTGGCAATTGACACATTTTACAATGGGACCTAATGAGCAAAATCAACATTTTGCGGAGTTGAGATGAAAAAATTGTTTATACATACACGTAGTAGTGCTCCTAACATGTTTGTCAAGTTTGGATGGAAAACTCGAACGTTTTGTCACAAAAAAGTGGCAAAAGTGATTGCCAAACTCGAGTCAGACAGACTATAGCATTCAGTGGCAATGCCTTGGACAATTAGCGGTAAAATGTTCCATTTTTCTAGTGCTTATAGCGAATATCGCGAAACTAAGCGTGCCCCAGTTAGTTTTCCCCTGATAGCATAAGTGCTTTCTTCACTAGCCCATGGTTTCCTTTTCTTGTATGAGTAGTTTTTTCTGTCTCTTATTTTGCCTGATATTGTGTTTTGTGAAATTTTAAGGACGCATACATTATATATATACAACGGGATGACCATTTTGAAGTGTGGAAGCATTCGTGTGTTTTATGTAACAACAAGGTGTTCTCAGCACGATAAGACATATATGTATTATGAGGACATTTTAAATCTAATTTAGCTGCTGCACTCTAGAATTCATTGCTTCCATCTCATTTGCCTGATTGTATGCCAATTCTAGTATTACTATTCACTTTTCCCACAAAGCGCAATGCGCACCCATGCTGCGTATGCCATATCGGGCTCGAGATTTGACGTCCAGAATGCTTAACTAAACATTAATAAGTTTTTCAGTCGTTTTAACAATGGCTAGGCCGCGCTGAAATAGGCGATGGCTGCGCCCACCAAAACATCGTTAACTAAGCTGTGACAACTGAAAAGTCATACAAATTACACAACTCAATCTACTAGGATTGAAAGGTTAACCCATCTGTGTAAGATCAATATTTCATTATTCTGTAATACTAGTATGTGTACATAAATGGATGAATATAACCTATTTTACAATAGGTTCATTTACCTCTCTCAGCCACGTGTTATGAAAAACCGCTGTTAAAAAGGCATACTGCATTTATAAGGCACTATTTAGTACACGTGTAAAAATGTGTGAAATCATCATATCATTAATTACCAAGGATATGTGTAATTTACAAGTGTACTTAATTTCAGAAATAGCAATATTCAAAAAATGTTTACGCATAGCGATAACTTACCACGATTTAAGAATATTCCTGAACCAATTTTAAATGCTTCATTTTCAAATATTCTTGATTTATCTAGGGTTAGTTTATTGAGTATCCTTTAATTACAATGATCTTAGAAATTAAAAAGGTAAATGATTGAGTTGAGTATGCAAATAGTTTGTATTCAATTTTAATTAATCGTTGATACTCATCAAATTATGAATAAGCATGATTCATTTATGAATATTCTTTAATTAAGTATAATTATTTGTAATTCATGTTTCTGCAATCTTTAAAGTGCAGGTGGGCTAATGCAATTGTGCAAGTTGTATATCTATATTTACAGACCAACTGGTAAACTGTTAGATATGTGTACTAACTATCGAAAGATGTAATCGTCTTTGGTTATCTAATAAAACACTAAAACATCAACTTTACATGTGAAAAATGGAAGCAAGCCGAAATTATATAATCGTTGGAATTTGTATTGAATTATACAGCGGATAATGTCTAATTTAGCCTTGCAAGAGAAACGAATTGCTGCCACCTGTATATGTTCGTTTAGAAAATTACCTACAACTCTCCTTCAAATATTTTGTAAACTATTCTCAGTATCGAAGTTGTTGTCAAACGTGTCAGAGATCCAGACGACAGTTTCTTAAGGAACTCTAAAGTATTTGTGGGTTAAAACCCGCATTGTACCCACTTTTTGTTTACCTACACGTGTTGATGTTTTACTGTTTAGCATAACCCGAATTGTCCTCTATTCATAAGCCAGACCGATTATCATTCGTATGAATCTAAAATGGTGAAATTGCGCACTTCAGAACTTTTTTCTAGGATAATAAAACACTCAACCATTGTTACCTGGCAGCAAACAATCACATGTACACAATTGAGTGATATCAGTTTGGCCGTCCACCTCACTGTAACAAGCGACAAATCTGCTGTTCTAGAATTAGTGCAATGAAGCCATTACTTTCATAATGGTGAAGTATTGTATATATATATAGTTTATATATATATACATATATATATATATATATATACATATATATACATATATATATATATATATATATATATATATATATATATATATATATATATATATATATATATGTATATACTTTATTCACTGCAGATCGTTCTAAAGAAATCACTCAAAGTATAAATCCGCGATTAAGGCAATAAATGAAAAGTCAGCCTCTTTAGACGATAAATTCATATCTACTGTTAAATTATCATACAGGATGAATAGGGACCGCACAGCGAAGCTTGGAGCGCCCCCTCACGGCATTCGCTTGACTAAAGGTGCTGTGCATATCGTAGTGCAAAGGGGGTTTGTGGATAGCCTGCTGCATGATCCGATCTGTCAAGACTTCCTCCGATGGGTCAAGAACTCCTCCATTCCTGACGAGACCTTCTTCTCCACCTTAAACCATAACCCACAGCTGGGAATACCGGGATCATACACGGGTAGGTAGGGTATTTATCCTTTTTCTACACCTTAAACCTTAACCCACAGCTCCAGATATCAGGATATTACAGAGGTCAGTAGGATATTCATCCTTCCTCTCCACCTTATACCACAAGTCACAGCTCCAGATACGAAGATCATACAGAGGTCAGGAGGGTATTTATCTTTCTTCTCCACCTTAAACCACACGTCACAGCTCCAGATACCAAGATCATACAGAGGTCAGTAGGGTATTTACCCTTCTTGTCCACCTTATACCATAAGTCACAGCTCCAGAAATCCAGATACCATGATCATACAGAGGTCAGGAGGGTATTTATCTTTCTTCTCCACCTTAAACCACACGTCACAGCTCCAGATACCAAGATCATACAGAGGTCAGTAGGGTATTTATCTTTCTTCTCCACCTTAAACCACACGTCACAGCTCCAGATACCAGGACCATACAGAGGTCAGTAGGGTATTTACCCTTCTTTTCCACCTTATACCACAAGTCACAGCTCCAGATACCAAGATCATACAGAGGTCAGTAGGGTATTTACCCTTCTTGTCCACCTTATACCACAAGTCACAGCTCCAGATACCAGGATCATACAGAGGTCAGTAGGGTATTTACCCTTCTTGTCCACCTTATACCACAAGTCACAGCTCCAGATACCAGGATCATACAGAGGTCAGTAGGGTATTTACCCTTCTTGTCCACCTTATACCATAAGTCACAGCTCCAGATACCAGAATCATACAGAGGTCAGTAGGGTATTTACCCTTCTTGTCCACCTTATACCACAAGTCACAGCTCCAGATACCAGGATCATACAGAGGTCAGTAGGGTATTTATTCTTCTTTTACACCTTAAACCATAAACCACAGCTCCAGATACCAGGATCATATAGAGGTCAGTAGGGTATTTATTCTTCTTTTACACCTTAAACCATAAACCACAGCTCCAGATAGCAGGATCATACAGAGGTCAGTAGGGTATTTATTCTTCTTTTACACCTTAAACCATAAACCACAGCTCCAGATACCAGGATCATATAGAGGTCAGTAGGGTATTTATTCTTCCTTTACACCTTAAACCATAAACCACAGCTCCAGATAGCAGGATCATACAGAGGTCAGTAGGGTATTTATTCTTCTTTTACACCTTAAACCATAAACCACAGCTCCAGATACCAGGATCATATAGAGGTCAGTAGGGTATTTATTCTTCTTTTACACCTTAAACCATAAACCACAGCTCCAGATACCAGGATCATATAGAGGTCAGTAGGGTATTTATTCTTCTTTTACACCTTAAACCATAAACCACAGCTCCAGGTATCAGGATCATACAGAGGTCAGTAGGATATTTATTATTCATTTCCACCTTAAACTATTACCCACGTCTCCAGATACCAGGATCAAATAGAGGCCAGTAGGGTCTTTATTCTTCTTTTTCACCTTAAACCATAAACCACAGATGCAGATACCAGGTCAGTTGAGTAGTTTTACTCCTTTTTCCACCTCAAACCATAACCCACAGCTCAGTGGGCACAAACATTACCTTAATGTTATATGAATGTTCAATTTTGGTTGGAATATTCTGGACCAATTATGAACATATCAGCAATGTTCAGGTCCTAACATTCCTGTAATGTTCATATTTGATGTCATAACCACAGCTCCAGATACCAGGATCATACAGAGGTTAGTAAGATATTTATTATTCTTTTCCACCTTAAACTATTACCCACGTCTCCAGATACCAGGATCAAATAGAGGCCAGTAGGGTCTTTATTCTTCTTTTTCACCTTAAACCATAAACCACAGATGCAGATACCAGGTCAGTTGAGTATTTTTACTCCTTTTTCCACCTCAAACCATAACCCACAGCTCAAGATACAAAGATCATACAGATGTCAGTAGGGTATTTATCCTCCTCCATATGAATGGATGTTTAAAGGCCATTTAGTGCCGTAACATATGTATAAAATAATGGTCCTTTGTTATTGTAGGAAAAAAACAACAAAGCTATAACTAGATAAAAATGCTCACAAAAGAATGAACAGTTTCAAAGTATAAGTGGTGCATACATGGTTGATTCAAAATAAACAAATGTTTTACAAATGGTAAAACAGACCAATCTCATGTAAATAAGATAAAATGCTGTCCGGAGAAACTTTCTTGAAAAGTTCCTTAAAACTATTATCATCAATATGTCTAGTTCTGATTTCAATGAAATCAACACAATCAAATTAAATATGTTTGATAGTCAAACAACGATCACAGGCTATGCACTGGTGAGGATCTTCCATTTTTAAAAGGAAGGAGTGAGTCAAGTGACTGTGACCAATCCATATCCTAGCCAAAATACTTTCCTCAAGCCTAATAACTCCAAAAACCCAAGGCCACAGACCCAGCTGAGGATGAATTCCATGTTATATGTTGTCGATGGCTTCATCCCACTCAGCCTGCCATTCATAAGTAATTGATGTGTTTCTTAAGATCGCCAAAAAGAATGGTAATTTTTGTTACTCTTCTCAAAAGACCAGCTTTGGCAGCAGAATCCATCTTTTCACCCCTGATGCCAATATGACTGGGAATCCAATAAAACAATATTCTTTTCTCTTGGTACTGTACTATCCAATGAAGGCATTCCAGTCTCTTGAGGACAAGAGGATGAGTCCAGTTTCTGCCCAAAATGGCCTGAAGAGCAGACTTTGAATCGTAGAAAATGATAAAATTTCTTTCATTGTCATCTGCCATCTCCACCCTATTGAGAGCAAGATACAGTGCATGGAACTCTTCAGAAAATATGAAGACATATCTGGAATATGTTCAATAGAAGGATAATCATCAATGACTGTTGTCATATGAAACAGAGCCTTCAGTATAAATAAAATCATAGTTTCGAAAGGAATCCCTCACATCATTATTCAGACTTAAGTAGATTTGTTTGATTCTTCTTGGCATATGAAAGAGTGAGGTTGACAATAGCCCAGTGGGCACAATCATTACCTTAATATTATATGAATGTTCAATTTTGGTTGGAATATTCTGGACCAATTATGAACATATCAGCAATGTTCAGGTCCTAACATTCCTGTAATGTTCATATTTGATGTCATATGAATGTTCAATTCTGATTGGAATGCCATGCACCAAAAATGAACATTCCTGCAATTTTCAGGTCTGAACATTCCTGGAATGTTCAGATTTGACATTATATAAACATTAAATTGAGATATTTCCTATTTCTTGAAAACTGAACTGTTATGAAGTGCTTCCACTGCACAGACAACTTCCAATGTTCTGACAAAATTCAGAATCCAAATGATTCATTAAGCATTCAGCTCTGAACATTCTATGAACATTGTCACCTGAACATTCATACAATTTTCATTCTGAACTAGGATCATTTTTGAATGTTCGCCCATACATTCCTGGAATGTTCCATGAATGTTATCGTGCCCGCTGGGAGGGGTCTGACATGTCCATGGAGGAGTTTCAGGAAATTGAAACTTTGCTATGTTGCCAGGGTTGAACTTTGTATCCAATTTAACAAGAATGGGACTATTATAAAGGGCCAAATAGGGATCCGTTCCTCAACAAAAATACACACAGACAGACTTTAATTGGGACAATTTATAGCAATTGTGATCAGCCCAATCTTCTATTCTATCCAGGTGGAGTTGGAGCTGCCTTTCTATGTGTTTTAATCAATGTGAGACACCAAAGTCATCAACAAACGGAGACTTGTCAACACCATTTCTTATATAGCTGGTGAAGCTGTTGATCTTAACTATAAATAGGGTGACAGATAACATGCTACTCTGTGAAATTCCCATTTCTTGGTCATAAAAATCAGCGAGGGATGTTTTTACTCTGACTCTAAATTTCCTTTCAGGTAAAAAGTTTTGAATTAAAAGGGGTAAACGTCCCCTGAGGTCCATAACATATAAATCTTTTATAATTCCATATTTCCAAGTGGAATGTGAGAAAGTTGCCAGTGACTTGGCGATAGGCTGTTGTTTTCACCAAGTACTCCGGTATCCTCCTCTACTTACAACTGGCACAGAAGTCACAAAAAACTAAATTCCAAAATCAAAGTGGTGTCATATGCTTTTTCAAGGTAAAAAAATAAACACCACATGTTCTCCATTAAAAATCCCTTTCATTATAAATTTCAAGATGCACAAGGTGATCTAATTTGCGCCTTGTTTTACGGAAGCCACTTTGGGCTGGTTTAACACCCTGCTCGCCTTATAAAAGAATGGGTATCTGTGGATATGTCTTTTAGATACCCTGCATCTGAAAGATCCCTTGGTCCTCTTTTGATCTAAAGGCTCGGCTCTTTCTCCCTCTCTTTTTCTTCTTTCACCTGGAATAATTATGCCTTATCATTGACTCATTGTTCTTTAACAATGACAAAGGACTATTTTTTGCTAATATCTAATGGCACTAAATGACCTTTGTGTGTCGACGTGCCTTTAAACACGTATTCATTCATTCATTCTTTATAATTTGGTAGTGTAATTATAGAATTCCTAGTCACTATCCCCAGGAGTACAGTCGCCTCCTTGTTTCTTTTAATAGAAATATTGTTCTACTTTTTAAATTGATGTCTCTTCTTATGATGGAAACATTAGATATCTATATTCTAGGATAGTGTGACCAAACAAATCAATAATCATAATTCAATTTTCAATATTCATAATTTATTTATGAATTTTGAAAAAAGAAATTATAACTATTGAAAAATGAACTATGAATATTAAAAAAATGAATAATGAATATTGATTCGAAATAATGAATACTAACAAACCATTTATGAATATTGAAAAAATAACTTTGAATTTCCAATAATCATAATTTATTTCTTTGATATTTGTAATTCATTTTTCTATATTCATGAATGATCTTTATGAATATTGGAAATTAAATTATCAATATTTATAAATCATTACTATTATTATTTTTATTATTATTATTATCATTATTATTATCTCCTTTACAGGTAAACCAGAGACGTCAAAGAGTTATCCCTTTTTGGTTCGGTACAAAGTCTGGGGCTATCGCACAATAAATCCCAGGTGTAAAGGGAAGAGTGTCCACGGGATATGCATTTGCTCCGTCCCAGATCTACCCTCATTACATAATGTTCCTCATCTTTTCCTGAACAAACTTCACCTACATTATAGCCCTCTTGCTCTTGACTGTTTGGAGGAACAGATATTTCAAAGGACAATAAATGGTTATAAT
>OZ012685.1:53649772-53704772 GCA_963942565.1 Maea johnstoni
CAAAAGAACAATCTTTCCCTCCTTGTTCAAAAGTATCATACCCTTCTCAGATCTATAGCAACTTTACCAAAGAAAAACAACTTTTCACCATTCTAGTTTTATAGCATCATACCCTTCATAGATCCACGACAACCTCTCTAGTTTAATAGTGTCATACCCATCTCAAATACACAACAACTTTCCAAAAGCAAGACAACCTTTTCACTTCTAGTTTAATAGTATCATGCCCTTCTCAGATCCATAACTTTACCATAGCACAACAACTTTTCTCCCTTCTAGTTTGATAGTATCATACCCTTCTTAGATCCACAACAACTTTACAAATGCATAATAACTTTTGCCCTACTACTTAAACAGTATTATACTACTTGGCAGATCCACAAGATCTTTGCAAAAGCAAAACAACTTTTCACCCTACTAGTTCCATAGTAGCATACTATATATACTATCCACAACTTGTGATAGTGGCATACTATGCACAACTCAGATCCACAATAACTTTACGAAAGTGCAACAACTTTCCTCCCTACTATAAAAGATCAATAACAAGAAATGGGGATATACTAAGTTAATGTGCAGAAATATGGTCTGAAAGTCTGTTCCAAAATATACTAGTATCAGAAGTAAAAAAGTATTTTTAGTCTCATTTATTCACCTCATGCGTTGTCATGGCAACTATATGTAAACACCTTTTTAAAGTGCCCTGGTTTCCACAAGTTAAAGGCACTTTTCCCCAAAATTAAACAGCATAACATTTTTTTTCATGATATAATAGCCATTAAGATCTTGCCAGGCCCTCGGCTGTGAGTTGCATCAAGACCCCCTCGGCCTTGGGTTTTCCAAACACAGCAACCTGGCTCGATGTTAATCCCTATAACACATGGACTTTGACATTACTCTCCTATGTAAATCCTTCAGTACTGGCAATCTCCTTTGATGTATTCATGCGATTCAAAAGTATTGGAGGTAGAGCCCCAGCTATTTTCAACAAGTAGGTCTTTCCTCAAAAATCAATACAACTCTTCAAGTTTTCAATGAAGTACCAACTTTGTTAAAAGTATTCTTTCTGTTAAAAAAAGGAGTACTGGTATATGCAGAGAAATATATAACCTTGATCCTCTACCCTATAGGCACTGCATGCTAGCACCTAGGGCATCTGCGCCTCAGGTTACGCGGTGTAGCCTGGGGAAGTATTGGTCACGTGATTTTTTTCAGAAAGAGGCTGAGAGTAGTGGACAGGGAGTTGGTAATCCGGAGCCTTATCTCTTTTCACTGCCTCTATCTAGGTCAGATAGGTTGCCAAGGAGATGGGGTCAGCAGGCAGCCAGGCTGGGGTACACAGGTTATCTATGACTCATAGTGGGAGGCAGCGAAATGCATGCATGATGCATGCACAGTGCCCACTCCCTGTCTTCATACTCTCAGGTATATATAAGTCCCGAAATTGATTTTTAGCTCTTCCTTCCCTGGGTATCCCAGAAAGTTCTCCAAGATTCTTTTCAAGAATCATTGTTGCATCCAAAAGCTTGACAATTCACCGACCATCTTTGTGCTCAAGTTTTGAGCTGTTCACTAGCGTTGCTGTCCACTAAACGTCATCACTTAGCTGTCAAGTACTATTGGAGGAATTTGCTCAATGATGACATCACTCTCACATCTAATTAACATCAATAATCAGGTACTCTCTGAACAAACATGGTTCCCCCAATAAGTTACCTTTTAACAGTATTATCTCAGTCAATCTGCTGAGTACAACTGTAATCAAGGTGTCCTATGAAAGGTGACATCAGAGACATTGATTACAGGTAACTGGTGACATTGAGCTCTAACATATTTTTTTTTATTTTGAAGGTAGACTTACACTTTAAAGACCTCATGCATTAAATCATAGTAACAAGCGTTATGAGCTTTACATGTTTAAGGATGCAATCCTCAGAACATGTAATGGTATCCCCCCGGTCATTTTGAGTTCTTGCACAAATTTCTTGGTCTGGAAACCTAGGAGCCTCAGTACTGGCGAACTGGCGCTTTTCTGGCAAAAAAAATCTGGAGTGATTCTTGGTGCTTAAGTGAAGATGAACCTTTTTGATTAACTATGTTGATTTTGTGTTTATTCCCTGAGATTTTGATATACATCAATAGTCAAACTCATTAACAAATAGCCTATTTTCTAAAACTACTACAAATTTAATATATTGGGAAACACATACATAAGTCATAACTCAAAACTGCAGTATAGGTTGTTTAATTTCTGTTTCCAGTTTCCATCATGCCTTAGTTTTGTGTTTGTTGCTTTTGTGGTGTATTTGTGGGTTTGTATTGTTGTTTTACAGTTTTGTCCTGATGTGATAGGTTGTTGTTTTTTAATCAAAGAGTTTGTTTGTAGTGAGTGTTGGTTTTGTCTTGGATTAAGAAAAGAATGGATATGTAACGAGAGACCAATTACTATATGCCCTATAGTTACATGCTAGCCTCATGCCAGGACTAGCAGATAAGGCAGCAGCACGAGGTCACGTGGGAACAAGGACCAATCAGGGCTCCCGCATCGATTACATTACAGAGAAACCTTATCTCCACCACCTGCTGGGGGTGCCCAGAGCACCTATTAGCGACTATTAATTGACACTGGTTGAGGCTAGCATGTTCAGGTTGACCGGCTGGTTTCCATTCCATGTGTTGGTCTTCTAAGGTTTTGTGTAACTGATTAGAGCATGTTTAAGATAATGGCGGGCCATGGTTCATTAAACATAGTGGACATAGCGAGCTCTCTTCAAGAAAAAAAATGAAATGTGACTTATATGGGCATAGGGAATATATCAAAAAGTTGTAGAAAATATGTTGTTTTTCTTAAAGTTTATTTTGTGTATTGTACACAAATAACACAGTGAAATATACTCAATACTCACAGAGTAGAATCCGCATATAACCCATCCATGCCTGGTGATCTTTATATATGTGGCCTGGCCCATATTACATTTGATAATATAATTGTTATCAATCATAAGTTCTCAATATTCAAACGGGAATTGTTGACTTGGTTTATAGGTAATATTTCTCTTCCCAATTTTTCCCAAAACATGCTTTCATCAAATATACATCACAAATATAGTATAGCTTGCCATATTTGGTCGCTACAAGCATGAATGGGTTAACCAATATCCAAATATTTTGACCATTTTCATTCCCCATTAATTATAAGGGAATATTATAAACACTTCTCTGATCAATGTTCCATTTTAAAGAGATGCTTGTTACCACAGGATTATGTTACTACAAAAATCTGATTTGTACATTTTGCCACTGCCGTTAACCATTCAAACCTTTAGGGCAAAAATGCAACAATTGGTGCCACATATGAGACCGAAACTAAGTAGTTCTGTGGTACAAATGTGTCTAGTGATTGGTTAATAACCAAGGCACAGTCATATTAATATTACCACATACTGACAGCATAACCTAGGCAGAGCCACATAACTACCATGTTCTAACCACACATCATGGTAGAATGGAATTGAATTTGGAATTTTAATTTTGGTAACTTTTTCTGCCATATTGTGTGACTAGCCAGTTGTAACTGGTGGTGGAAACTGGAGTACCTGGCAAAAAAACACCACCTTACCCAAAGTCACTGGCAACCTTCTCACTAACCCAAACCAGGGCAGTGATGAGAGACAGCTAGCAGTCAGTGGCAATGCCTTAGACCTTCATGGTAGACCTATGGTGTAATGGTTGCCAATGTCAATCACGCTTGTGCCACTGGTCTACCACTATCCAGGGATCAGACCATAGAAATTAAAACATCAACCTGTTTCTGCCTTTAAGTACAAAGGTGGTCTAGTAGTACAAAAGTGTTAAGCCCATGGTTGAAAGTTTTTATAAGGAAAAGAATTGTGTCAACCACTCACAGTATCATTGCACACAGAAGGTGCAGTCTCAACACAATGTGTATATACCCATGCCATGGCCAGAAAGTGCAGTCTCAACACAATGTGTATATACCCATGACATGTTCAGAAAGTGCAGTCTCAACATAATGTGTATATACCCATGACATGTCCAGAAAGTGCAGTCTCAACATGTGTATACACCCATGACATGTCCAGAAAGTGCAGTCTCAACATAATGTGTATACACCCATGACATGTCCAGAAAGTGCAGTCTCAACATAATGTGTATATACCCATGACATGTCCAGAAAGTGCAGTCTCAACATAATGTGTATACACCCATGACATGTCCAGAAAGTGCAGTCTCAACATAATGTGTATATACCCATGACATGTCCAGAAAGTGCAGTCTCAACATAATGTGTATATACCCATGACATGTCCAGAAAGTGCAGTCTCAACATAATGTGTATATACCCATGACATGTCCAGAAAGTGCAGTCTCAACATAATGTGAATATACCCATGACATGTCCAGAAAGTGCAGTCTCAACATAATGTGTATATACCCATGACATGTCCAGAAAGTGCAGTCTCAACATAATGTCTATATACCCATGACATGTCCAAATGTGGAATCTACAGGTTCCTTTAAATCCTGAGATGAAGTAGTATATCACTTAAATCTGGTCCATCTCTATATTCCATCTACATACAGTAAGCATCATGTACCTGTGCACAAATGTATAAACTTTTAAACCTTGAATTGATAATTGCAAAAAAAGTGTTATATTATATTAAACCATTTTTCCTTAATGATATTTCTCGTGAACTTTTTCCTCAAGTTAAGAAAAGGAGTAAACATAAAGGTCATAAATCATCAGGGAGCTAGTAGCATGAAATGCTTGACATAAGGGAGTTAAGTATACTGCTTAAAAAGATATTCCTTACCATATAGCCTAAATGTCTATGGCTATGATAGTTCAGCCATCAGGTGCCCCTTTTCTATTACTATGAGGCAGAAATGTTCAAATGAAAAAGTTCATTGTAAATAAACACTTACAAGAGGTGTTGAAAATGCCCATATATGGGTAAAATGACCATATTTGGAATGTAGTTTGGAATGTGATGTGTAACTTCTTAAGTGATAACAGCACCTTCTTATAGAAATAATATGCAAAATCCAACCTTTAAAGATATTATACATAACACTAAGAGAGTGCAAGCAAACAATATCATAACACATAATAGTTAACCCATTAATGCTTGCAGCGGCTAAGCGCAGCCCAACAATTTTGGTGAAACCTTTCACCAAAAGGCATAGTTGAGAAAATATTTGAAGGAGAAATTTTTCCAAGTTATTGTCAGAAGTATCATAGATCCAGACGATAATTTCAAAAGTAACTGTTAAGCCTTAATGGGTTCAACTGGCCCTGCAGGTTAAGTAGCCAAATGTTGACTATCCCAATGATATATTATTAGTACCTGTATAATGTGTGTCAAGTAAAATTCAATATAATAATCCAGTAATTATGTAGTAGTGTAGTAGACTAGTAGTAATTATTAATAGCCTAAAATAATACAGATAAGCTATCGTTCAATAATCCCTATGAAGGAATACAGTTGGAAATAGCCAGTGAGATGCTTGACTACTATTTTACTAGCCTGTGCTAGTCAGCTAGTCCTGGAGTTGGAAACGGGTTCATAAATACTATATAAACATCATAGAAATCTCTGAGATTCTATTCCTGACATGCATAAAATATAATTGCTACAAATTGCACTTGGTACTTACAAAAACATCTGTGGATGTATTGATTTTGCAATGATTGACCTTCACATTTTCAGGCAGGAGCTGCTTTTGCTTCTAGGCAGGCCTCAACGCTAACAGTGGTCCTATGGCCCCAGGCCAGTAAAAATTCCCAAAAATGGCTTAGGGCCAGTAAAAAAAGACTTCAACTGGTCCTAAAGGGCCAGTAAATATTTGGGGGCATTCTTATCAACAAGTTTCCCATCAAGAATATCCCAAATGTTTTTGAAATAAATGAAGATGAAATAAATAAAGATAAATTGTGTCTGTGACTTTTATGCAATGTTTTTTTTCTTTTAAAGTTAAAGAAAAATTTGTAGGACCAGTAAACATTTTGCAGGACCAGTATATCTGTCGTGTTACTGGTCCTACAGGGCCAGTACCATTTTGAGTTAGCGTTGAGGCCTGCTAGGATTTGAAATTCAGTGTGCCTCTAGTACACTGACCAGGCTAGGGTGTCTTTAGATATGCACCCAAGAAAACCTTGAACAATGTATGCCCTGATCCATTTTGGCATTACTATTAGCTAAAAATAAGGGTAGATAAAAATTGAAAAAAAAACAACCACATTCTGAACATGCTCCATTTGATAATCAAAATAAGTACATTAGCAAACTTGTCTCCTATGTTTTTACATCTGGTCGCAAAATAACAAGATCCAAGGGCAAATGCCCCTAAACGACCATTATCACTTCCAATGCTGGGGCTACTTTTGTCCAAAGCAAAATGATAAAAAGATTTTTGAAAACCATCTAAATCCAGTCATGTTGGTATCCATTGGATAGCTTTTGCTGAGTACTCTCAGATGTGTACCCATGTGCCAGAGTTTCAGACATTTTTTAGGCTTTTTGCATCATTTTGTATTAGACAAATTAGCCACTAGCAGCATAAGGGTTAAGGTCAATCCCAGTTATTTCAATATCGCCTTGGCACCATGGTGTCTGTCACAGCCTTACTTAACCCTTCCAATGCTGAGGCTACTTTCGTCCAAAACACAAGGACGCAAAGATTTTTGGAAACCATCTAAACCCTGTCATGTTGGTATTCATTGGAAAGCTCTTGTTGAGTACTCTCGGATGAGTACCCACATGCCAGGGTTTTATTTATTTTTCAGTTGTTTTCATCATTTTGAAATGGCCAAATTAGCCACCACCAGCATAAGGGTTAAGGTATAATTATATAGAGATGAGTCATTCTACAACACCATTTCCAAAAGAATCACCTCAAGTTCCCTCTCTGTCTGCACTGGTTGACCCTGAAGTAGACCCTGAACAGCCGGAAGCCTGCAAACATTGTTTCTCCACATTTCCTTTCTTTTTTGCGGAATCTGAAGGCTGACAAAGGTTTTTATGTCGGGCCAGACTGGACGCTCTGCCGAAGCTCTTACCACAATCGGAGCATGAGAAAGCCTTCTCCCCGCTATGTAAGCTCCTGTGTGCTTTAAGAGTTGATATCTGTGAGAATGATTTATTGCATTCTGTGCATTGATGGGGCTTCTCGGTGTTATGTGATCTTCGATGCACCTGCATGTTGGACTTATTCGCAAAACGTCGTCCACACACATCACAGGCAAAAGGTCTTTCCCCGGTGTGAGTACGCTTATGCTCGGCTAACGAGGAGCGATGGGTGAACGTCTTATTACACTGCTGACATTTGTACCATCTCTCGCCACTGTGAACACGAACATGCTGCCGATGGTTCGAAGCGTACTTAAACGTCTTGCCACAGATATCGCATTTGTGCGCCCTGACGTCGGAATGGGTAATTTTGTGATGCCGTAGCGTGGAGTAGAGCGTGAATTTCTTACCACACTGATCACACTCGTACCTGGGTGGTTTGTGGATACGCCGGTGCTGCTGAAGATTACTGGATGTTCGAAAGACCTTTTCGCATACCTCACATGTATAAGGTTTCCCTGCTACTTTACGATTCAATAATCCACCACCAGGTGGAGTTTTATCACTCCCAGAACTAGCTGGAGTCATCTGTGGAGGAGCTTGTGTGCGTACCACTTCAGGATTAGGAATGGATGGGGAATTGTTTATCGTGTTGGCAGCATGTTTGGCATGTGTGTGTACTATTTCAGGATTAGGAATGCTTGAGGAATTATTCTTCTTGCTGGCAGCGCCATGTTTGGCATGTGTGTGTACTACTTTAGGATTAGGAATGGATGGGGAACTATTTATTGTGTTGGCAGCATGTTTGGCATGTGTGTGTACTACTTCGGTATTAGGAATGGATGGAGAATTATTTTTCTTGCTGACAACACCATGTTTGGTATGTGTGTGTACTACTTCAGGATTAGGAATGGATTGGGATTTTTTTTTTCTTGCTGGCAGCACCATGTTTGGTAAGTGTGGTTCTGGGGTTTGTGCCAGCACCCTGGCTTTGCTTAGCTTCCACACGGGCTCTACTACCGTAGATGCCACGGATCTCCATGTAGATCCCCTGGTCTGGTGGAGATTGGTCCGGTAATGGTGGATTCAATGGAGCCCGCAGGACTTCACTGCTACGGGCCACTCCTGCAAAAGCAAAAATACAAAGGAATGGAACAAAATTGTGATAACTTTGAGGTATATCACAATTCAGTTATTGATCAAAACTCTTGAAATCAACTAGAGATAAGATACTGTATACCATGATAATATTGTGCCAGTTTAATTTATGCACCCCTGTAGTCAGCATTTATTAAACTGCGCACCATTATTTGGACACCTGGCCCCTATGCTAGTATTGTACAACAAACTAACATGATAGCTTGTCATTCTATATAATGCATTGAACACTGTTGCAAAATGTTGATTCAATGATTCAAATAAAATGATACAATTGTAGCAAAGGTCTTACAATCTAAGGTTCTTCAGCTACTGAATTTTCATCATAACAACCCAAAATGACTTTAAACAAACATCAAAGATTACTTAATCAGATCAGTTCATGGGAATGCATAAAAAACGATCCCTGAAAACTTGAAAGGGTTTCATTGAAAATTGTTTGAGATACCAAGACAGGACTAGGATAAATATTATTAACTTAGATGTCCCGAAATGACCTAAAAACTAAATAAAATATTAACGAAATCTTATCAGTTCTTGGGAGTACCATCAGAAAAAAAACACTGGTAAATTTGAAAATATTTTTAGTATGGTCTTTATACACTTTGAATAAGAGCAATATACCATACTGACTCTTTAACAAGGGTAAACGTGAAAAAAATTAAATTCTCTCCAAAGTTGAGCAACTAATGATATGCAGTACCAGCAATGGCAGATAGATGGCACCACATGGTCCTCCTATCTATTGTTTTATATCAAATGAAGTCCTTCATACATGTGGTGAAATAACTGTGAACTAATTTGGCCAACGTTACCACTTGGTGCCTGGTAACCGTAAAACTTGAAGATAAGGCTTTACCAAGGGGTGCAAACTGTTAAGGCCTTTAGATTTCCAGTATACTCAGGCAGGAATCATGAGCAGTTTGGATTATTCATAACTGGCATAGGGTCCAAGTACCTACTGACATCTTGTCTTGTGAAGTGGACCAGTGTCATTGTCTAGGGAATGACATGCCAGCATATAGTCATACGGTTAGGTTCTAGGGGTGCCAACATTAACAAATGGCCTGTCAAACAAAGGAGGCCACTGCTGAGTAGACCATCAGTCATCCTAGTTATCCCATTCGTGTCTGGTGATCTACTTGACCTGAGTCGTCTGGACCTTTCAAACTTTTGAAAATAACTTTGAAATGCAGCATATATTCACAAAATGTTTGAAGAAGAGTTGTAGATAGAGTTCTGATGAACAATTCTCCTTCAAATATTTCCTAAATACTGCTTTTGTTAGAGAGATATCTCCAAAATTGTCAGGCGGTTTTGGCTGCTACATGCATGAAAGGTGTATTGTTTGTGAACAATCCCATTATCAATACTAGATTTTTTCCTCTCTGCTGTTCTTTCTTACCAGGTTGGCGACTGTCTGGTACAGTTGTCTGTCTCAGCATGGACTGTGGAGTTGGTTGTCTTGTCAGACATGTGTCTGCTGCCTCTCTGTTCACTGTTCTATTTTCTAGTGGCACAGCTGGTGTAAGAGATGACGATCCTATAGCAAGATTTGTTTGGGTGGGAGCATCTGGGTCTTGCTTTATTCCTGCAAAATAACAGTCATCTATGATCACATGAGTTCCTAGGTAAAAGTTGGTAAAAAAAGAGAGAGAGAGAGAGAGAGAGAGAGAGAGAGAGAGAGAGAGAGAGAGAGAGAGAGAGAGAGAGAGAGAGAGAGAGAGAGAGAGAGAGAGAGAGAGAGAGAGAGAGAGAGAGAGAGAGAGAGAGAGAGAGAGAGAGAGAGAGAGAGAGAGAGAGAGAGGGAGAGAAATCATGTTTTTGCAACAATTTGTATCTTTTGCAACAATTTGTTACAAAAAGATGATTCAATGATCATCAATTTGTTACAAAAAGATGATTCAATGATTTAAATGATAAATTGTTGCAAAGTGATACAACTGTTGCAAGAATTTTACTCTTCTATGAATAACAAAGTATATATTTTGTTGCATTTATGTTACAATATAAAGTCCTCCAGCATAAATTCTTTCTCATAAATCCTGGGCAATCAAATCCATTTTAAGCCTGAGAAAGGATCTCTGAAAATGTGACAGGATTTCACTAAATATTTTTGAAATATCTTGCAGACAAGCTAGTCTGGACCAGCGATGGGATTTTAAACCACAACGGTAAAAAAAGACCTTAAAATAAAGTTTATGTTATAGAGAAACAACTCATAACTGTTGATTAACTTTGAGAATCAACAGTTCCGAGTTGTTACTTTTATCATTTTAATACTTCTAGTTCCATTGTCGGACTGATACTAAAAAAATATACCCAGGCCCTATGGTTGAATTGTGCCAATTTTAAATGACATACCAAAGACCAACTAGTAACTGCCACATTTGTTTTTGTATTTGACATAATTATTATCATTTTTATTATTATTATTATTATTATTATTATTATTATTATTATTATTATTATTATTATTATTAGTATTATTATTATTATTATTATCATCATTATTACTAATCATTTTTTAATCATTTTTATTCAGTCCTGCATGTCAACAATTACAGTACCACAACCGGCACAACGTTGTGTAATATAATTATTTTACAAAAGAGTGATAAAATAAACAAATATAATAGTACATAAAATAAGAAGTACACAAGGGAAAAGAGATGATCTATATTCAAAAAAAAGGATGAATTATTTATTGTAATATTTGATTGATTATTAGTATCCTTATTATTATTATTATTATTAGTAGTAGTAGTGGTAGTAGTAGTAGTATTATCATTATTATTATTATTATTACTATAATTACCATCATTATTATTATTATTATTATTATTATTATTATTATTATTATTATCATTATTGTTATTATTATTATCACTATTATTATTATTACTATTATTATTATTATCATTATCATCATCATCATTTCTATTATCATATTGCTTTTTGATACAAAAAAAACACAGATGGTGCCATACTAGTTGCTTACTTGGCAGTGTTTTCCTGAAGAAAGAGACGACTGGCGAGCCGTCAGCGATGACAGTGATGTTGGCGTACACCTCCAGGTGGCAGGCATACTGGATATTCTCCCTGCAGAACTCGACCACCGAGGCCGACAGACGATCAGGAACTGACTGCAAGTCCATTATTCAGGTTACAACCTGCATGAAACAAAGCAAAGGCTGAAATGTACCACTGCAAAGAAGTATTCTGGAAGCAGAGGTTATTTATCAGTTGTGTCTAATTATTGAATAGACTAGCTCCTAGTCCCTAAAAAATGACATTGATTCGGAATGATTCCCTTCTGTGTTGACCAAGCAGTTTGGTGTAGTAGTACCAGTTATTGTGTAGTAGTACTACCTGGTCCTCCTATCTCTAGAGATCTCTATCTCTGCCACACTCAAACCTGAATCCTCTATTCAGCTGATGAGATATATGTGAACTAATTTGACCACCTTGACCATTTGGTGCCTGGTAACAGAAAAATTCGAAGACAGAAAAAATACAAATGAAAATCTAGAAATCTAGGCTAATTAGTAATGCGCTGGCAAACAAATAAACACTAGTAGAGTATAACAAAGATGCATTCAACCTTCAGTACAAACCTAGCAAATTGTTTACATCTAGCATCCCCAACCTATAAGGAGGCAATGTGGGACCACTATGGAAATATTTTTTAAACTTATAGTGTATATATCCTGAGTCTGGTTAGAACTCTATTGCATAGCAGTTAATGACTCTTCATCTAGTCACTATTAATTATATATGATTTTTCACGTGCCAAATGCTGCGTAATTTACATCTTACTAGACTGAATTAAAAAAAAATGGAAGACAGCCTATGCAAGTGTACCTTTATTTTTGCTTTTCAAAAACAAACATTGGAACATTTTGGGTATGATTGACTTTGGTTTGGGTTGATGCGGTGAAATAAACATTATTACTATATTATCCCAGCAAACATGCAGGTACTAGGCTAGTGCTGGCTAGTAGTATTGGCTTTAAACCGTCTGTTCTGGCAACGGTATTAGTGGTACTCAGCCAGTAGTAATTAAACCTTAGATTAAGAAAAGAATGGATATGTAGCAAGAGACTTATTACTATATGCACTATAGTGAAGGGCTGGACATGCCAGGGGTCTCTGATCTGGCATCAGCTGGAGGTCATGAGGGAACCAATCAGAGCTCTTGTATCGTTTACATTATAGAGAAGCATGTGCGGCAATATGCGTAGAGAAAGACTTTTGGGCTATTTGTTGAGGCTAGCCTGTTCAGGTTGACCGGCTGGTTTCATATCCACTTGTTTTTATTAATCTAAGATTAAACCAATCCCCCCCCCTCCCCCTCAAAAAAATCTACAAAATCTCCTTGGAAAATAAAGCAGATAACACGAAATATCCGCATCAACAAATAGAGGGATATTGAGTGGATTTTGTAATGGGTAGATATAAAAAATACTTAAAAGAATGATATATCATTTAATACATCCATATCCTGGGGTAACCATAAAAATGTCCTGAAACATTACTTCCGGTCTAGGGGTAGTCCAATGAATTAGACCTCGGTTACGCTGGTCGTTTTTATAACTGATGTTCCTTTTCCAGCTTCCGAGGTCTAATCCAAATAAGCTAAATAGAGTTGCGCATGATTCCGCTAGCTTTCTAGGGCGGAACGAAAACTGCTTCCAAAAGTACTTTTTTTTGCAAGTGGTTTATACTTAGTTGCGTTTCCAATGTCCTTGATATGTGTTTAAACAATCCGTGTGCTTGGTTGTCAATGTAGTCCCTTGTAAATCCGATTTTTGAGGCCTAAAACATGATGACTTGGAGAAGTGTTAGTCAAGATGGCGGACGTCACACACACAGATCAAGTTGAAGTTGATTAAAGACGTATTTGTGCCTATCAAACACAATATTGGACGTTGTGTGGGTGGCGGATTTAGTCATTTTAAAGGTAGGTAACGAATGCCCAGCGTGGGACGTCAGTGAATACCGTTCACTTGGAAAAATCAACGTAAGTGTCCTCAGAGCCGAGTGCTATAGATAAAAGACCACAATTGCAATAAACGTTAAGGTGGCAACAAATCACATCTGGACAGAAATCTCAAGCTGCCTTTATGTTTATTGTAAATCTTGGATTAAGAAGGTCTTCTAAGTTGTAAATGAACTAGTCTAGGGGTGGCTCTATTCGGGGACATAGATGAGTTGTAAGTCACTGCTCTATCTAACTCAGTGTTTTGGTCAAAAAAGGGGTGTCATTTAACTGGAAAAACTGAAAAATAAAAGGGTGTCTTTTTAGGCCAAAACTCTACTATAGGGGATTTTTTTAAATTGATAACACCCCCCCCCCCCCCCCCCCCCACTCTCAAGTGCAGGACTCCCAATTAGCATCTAATCAGTTTTTCAACCTATTAAATCCCCCTCATCAAACTACCACTTCTTACCCATCTGGGAGTAGAATTTCTCTGTTACCCATTAACAAGTCAAGTGTCATAGTGTGGAAGGGGGTGGGACTCCCCAACAACTGGGCGATAATGAAGTAAGCTCTAACAACTACGACGTCAAACGCTCTTTCAATATAGGAAAAAGTCTTAATTTCCTCGAAATTTCATCAAATATAATCTTTCCCATTATTACCTTTTTATTGCCTTATCAAGGAGAGGTGCACCACTGTAGTTGTCATCGGACACAGGTCATCTGTCACTTACATCCCTTCGGCGGGGTTGGCCAACAACAATGTAAAGAAGCGCCACCACCGGCAGAAATTGTAACAAAATTGATGGTAAGGTTTGCACACAAAACGATATTCGTACCAAATCCTGCCCCTATGGGAATTTTCGATTGACCTGACCTCTATTGGTTATCAGGACAACTAAAATGATGAGTTGAGCTATTTGTTCCATTTGTTCTGAAAGTAAACAATAGATGTCGCTGCAAAAACAGTGGTTCCCTAACTCCTTTCATCAAATAACGTTGCAGAAATGAAGACAAAGAACCTTGAAATATTTCCTAGCGGTCATTTTAATATGATGAGAAAGCAAAGCTTTAAATGCTCGCGCAGCTCGATGATATTTCTGCATTCCCCTTTAAATGCAGTTACAAAGTGTTTGTTATTGTTATCCGTGACGTCATTCTTTACTTGAACTTCGCTGAAACATATTGGAAGCCCCTTCATATGCGCTTCATATTTGTGCAATAACCACACACAGTATGCGTAGCGCGATTGACCGAAAATATGGCATAAAAATTACTACGACTTCAGCCTGTTGCAACATCGTCATTTCACGACAGATTTCCTCTAGAATTAAGAGACATGTAGAATTATTTGTGGCGGTTGTAGCGATTTAAACTGCATTGAAATCGATTCACGGAAAGTTGAGTAAAGTCATTTTTACCGTGAACATCGAAGTTACGACTTTGGAATGCGCGGAATTCCATCGTAACATGACGTCATTTCAAGACGTCAGCATTTGTCGCACGTGAGCATGTATGTTTCAGTTGTTGCATAGTTCGTCGTGTGTTGCACGATAGTCGGCGACCAAAACGCTATTTTGACACAATTTAAAGGAATCAATCCGAATTTATTATTTGACTAAGAAATATTTAAAACATGAAACGATCTGGCGGCAAAATGTGCTCTTAAAGCAAAAAGTTATGCTCATTTCTCGCGAGGTTATCGAGCGAGCGAGATAAGAGACGAACAGACAGAAGTGTTGACGGAAGTGCGGACACCGTTTTCTAGGCCTCAGTATGTACTTCCATTGACAATGGCATTGTTGACATCCTATACCGTAAATGCTCGCTACGCTGAGCCGGCCTCCGGCCGACTCACTACGCGAGCTAAAAACTAAAATTTTCTCTGGTTTGAGAGCAATTTTTGTTCTGATAATTGACAATAGAGGCCGCTGCGATGAATTGATAAAGGGAACCCGGCGAATCCGTTCAATAACGACATTCTCCATTCTCCTTGGAAAGCGTGACAGCTAGACGAGCAAGAAAGGAGTCCTTGGCGATTACTGAAATCGCAGAATCATGGCAGAAGATCCGCATTCCAAGTACCGCAGTCCCTTGGTGTCTCGCTATGCAAGCCCTGAGATGTCATTCAACTTTAGCGAGTCAAAGAAGTTCTCAACCTGGCGAAAGCTGTGGCTATATTTAGCAAAGGCAGAAAAGGTAACCTGTCAAAACTCAAGTCTCATGACTTAACCTGTTAACTTGTGTGCTGTCTGCTGACCTTGTCAAATCAAAACAATCAAACATAAGATTTGGTATATTTTATCATGAGTACACCGGTAGTGTTTGACAACATTCAGAATGTTTGTTTTTTATTAAATCTAAAATATTCCTAATTGAGTTGATCAGTGATTAAAGAGAACAACCAGGAATGGACTCATAAGCTGATAAGGTATAGATAGTCAGTCATAAGGTTGGTGGCCTCTTTATCATGTGTAGGTTTTTCCTACATGTATAATAATAAATGTCCAAATCGCCACATTGACATTGAAAATAAACATCTAGGCAAATATATACGGTCAGATATTTCGGTCTATATGCTATAGACCTGTTGCATGGTATTACTACTTGTACCTTATTTGCCCGAATAAACGCACATTGGGTGATGGCCATAGCCAGTTTGGAAAAAATTCACTAGAAGGGGTATTGGCAACGATCCTTGGCAACCCTCCATTTAGCCGCACCCGATTATGGCAGCAATCTTGTGTTCTTTTGTTACATTCTTTTGTTAGATCTGAGTGCAGCGTTCGACACCATCGACCATGATATTCTATTCAGCAGAATGGAAAATACATTAGGTATTACGGGTCAAGCACTTGCTTGGTTTAAGTCTTACCTGTCAGGACGCACACTCCGCATCAAGATTGACAAGTCATTCTCTGAGTTACAGGACATTCTGTGGTCCGTACCACAGGGATCAGTGTTAGGACCATTGTTGTTCCTGATCTACCTCCTACCCCTTGGAAAACTCATCAGAAAGCATGGTTTAGAGCTTCACATATATGCAGACGACACACAGCTCTATCTGGCAATAAAACCTATCACTCAACAAGCTGTGGACATAGGAGTTGCTAGGCTGGAGGGCTGCCTCACTGACATATATACATGGATGTCACAGAACAAGCTAAAACTGAATGCAGACAAAACGGAAGTCCTAGTGCTAGGTACCCCTAAGCAGCGAGCCAAAATATCTGTGCCTAGCATCTCCGTAAATGGTGAGATTGTTAAGATTCTCAATATACCTATCGGCAATCTGGGCTCTGTTTTTGATCCAAGCATGAATATGGCCGCACATGTGTCAAAGGCAGTCAAATCTGCAAACTATCACCTTCGAAACATTGGAAGGATCAGAAAATACTTGACTGCAGAATCAACTAAAGGTGCTGTCATATCCCTGGTAACCTCAAGATTCGACTACTGCAATGGACTTCTCTGTGGAATACCTGAAGAGCTAATATGTAAGCTCCAGAGAGTACAAAATAATGCCGCCAGGGTGATCACACTCACAAAGAAGTATGACCATATCACTCCAGTACTAAAGGAACTTCACTGGTTACCAGTCAGGAAGAGAATTGAATTCAAGATTCTTCTCCTGGCATACAAGTGTTTGCATGGAACTGCACCCTCTTACCTGAGGGAAATGCTGAAAGAGTATGTCCCACCACGGACACTGAGATCAACATCTAAGAACTTACTCTGCGAGCCGAGAACCAACATGAAAACCTACGGTGACAGATCATTTAGTGTCTGTGCCCCAAAACTATGGAATCAGCTCCCAAATAATATTCGGGCAGCTGGGAGTGTGGCAATCTTCAAACGACAATTGAAAACACATCTGTTCAAAGATGTATTTATCAAATAACTATGTGGATATCAACATCTATCCTCTGACAATGAATGTAATGCACCTTTGAGCATGTTTATATGGAAAGGGCGCAATATCAAATGACAATATTATTATTATTATTATTATTATTACATCATGCCTGATTGAACGCTTGGGAGATGGCACTCTAAGGATTTGTACATGTAGCTTAGTGTTCAGCACTGCAAAATGCAGTCAATGTACAGTCTGTACTGGTATGCATAAGATGAAACATTTACATTTGTGGGGGGGAGGTTGGGGATGTTCAGAAGGCCAGAAAATAATGTTCGTTGGCTTTCCCCTTCCAATATTTTTCAGAAAAAGGGTGGGGGGGGGGTGGCTGCTATTATTTGGGGTGTGTGCGTTCAGTCAGATGAATATGGTAATATTAGTTCAGAGCTGTTACTGACATTAGCTCTGCAGGGTCAACTCCCTAGGGAGGACCTATGTTAGCTCCTGTCACTCCCAGTCCAGCTGAACTTGTTGCGGGTTCCGGGCCTTATGTCTCTCTAATCCCAATGTATTCCCTTAACCCCTTACACTATAGTCATGCTTCCTGCATCTAGTCACCTCTGCCTGGGTTCGAATCCCGGCCTGGGCATGTGGGAAAGTCACCAGTGACTTGGGTTAGGTGGTGGTTTTCGCCGGGTACTCCGGTTTCCTCCACTACTTACAACTGGCTAGTCACGAATTAGCCATAATTGGCATAAATGTGATGAAAAACAAAATTCCAAATCCAAATCCTGCATCTAGTCCATCCCCTCCCCTGTCCTCACGTCCTACATACACAAACAAATACCCGTCCTGCATCAAGTCTGTCCCCTACCCTGTCTTCATATCCTAAAGCATTATCACCTCCACATGCACTGAAACACTCAACTTACATAAACCCTACACATAAACCATGTAAACGTTGTTTGTTTTAGTTTATAACAATTAACAAAACAATGCAACATGGTCTTAGCCAGGATTTGGAAACTGGGTGCCTAAAATTGGCAATTATAAAATTATTGGGCATCCAAAATTTTAAGGGGGACCACAATATACTCATATTTCAACCATAAACATGTATAAATTTATCAAAATAAGGCATGATATCCTTAAACAATGTCATGAGAATTATATGGAGATAAATAAATTCAACTATATGCTTGAGATTGACATTTTAAGAAATTTTTCACAAAATATTTTGGGTGTCCTGAGGGGTGCTTTTTAAGGGTTTGGGTGTCCAAAAAGACACCCAGACACCCTGCTGGCTAAGACTATGCAATGCAATCATCAGAGCCTTCCCCTATTACTCCCTCACACTCACCTTCTCCACTCTACCTTACCCTGAACTCACCGTTCCCTGAAAAAATCAGGGTCTGACACTTAGACTTTGGGCTAGGGGACCGAAAAGGTCTTTTGATAAAAATTAGTGATCAAAAACAGGATTTCTGGTTATTATAAATACTTATCTAGGCCCCTGGTCTGAAAAATCTAGGGGCCCAGAGTAAGGGATAGAGACCTATACCATAAATTCTCAGTAATTTGGGACACTTATTGATGATTAACAATTTTTATGAGTTCAGGGTGGATGTTTTCTGGGAATACAAAGATGTTGTATAATTAGCAAGATTTACAGCTAGGTCCATATTTTGTGAAATGGCAGCTGGCGTTAGATCGAGGGTTGTCTAGATTTCCCATTAATTATTTTGCAAAATAATTAAAGTGGTCCAAATCCCTGGTCCAAATTTCCTGAGAATTCATGGTATCTGTACTTGGATTTGGTAGGCCAACTCCCAGGTAGAGGCAATAGGCAATTTTTATCAAAGCTTACATTAACATTGAATCCATATCCGATTTAGCTTAATATGGAGGTATGCCCTTCTGGTGGTCCAGTTGTTGCAACAGCATGCAAACATGCAACATGCCATATTTAACTATAGCACTATGAAACTTGGCAATATGACAGACAACATGACCTTTAATGTGGAGCCAGGGTATCATAATACAGGCTCATAGCAAAAGACAATCCTTGCTTGATCAATAATTTATGTGCTCCGTGCTCCTTCAGGTTTGGCTTGAAAATTGCCTTACAGCCATCATACAACAGGTCTCCATGGCTGTTGTTAGGCACCGGTACTGGATCGTCATTTTTTTCCTGTGTAAATTTCAGCCTCAGCTTCATAAAAGCGGAAATTCATTGTGAAGGCATTCGGTTGGCTGACTTGGTGCCTGTTGCGGAACTTAAGATGATCAATAATCTCTCATTGCGACATAGATCTAAACAATATGAACTGAGCAAAATAAACTCATGCTTTTACCAAGCCTATATTTCAGACCATTGAACATGTTATATTAGTAATATTACACTACCATTCATAGTCAAGGCTGCTACTTATGTTGTTCAAATCAGAAAAATCAGAATTAAGCTGGTATGTATATTCTATTAGGTAGGCACAGATTTTATTTGGAATGCAGATGTTGATTGGGAATTGGAAGGCAGAAAAAAGAACACTTTAGAGTAGGGTAACAGGAAACAAGCAAGTTTTTTAGGCCTAAGGCTAAAGGGGGAAGGGGCAATTTTTAGGTTATATACAGGAATAGGACATTTTATTGGATGATTTTAAGCTATATTCAAATGTTAGCATTATAGCACCCAATTAAGTCTGAATAAATGAGTCCAACCCCACCCCAACATCTTGATTAGCCTAATGACGTATAATTGGGTGACTACGACGGCATTCTTCAGATTCTGAGTTAATGTAAAGATGTTCCCCTCACGCCTCTCCCTCTCCGCTGGTTGAGTCTTATTCTGCAGGGCATCTGGGCATGGCATCATTTGGACACCCAAACTCTCAAAAATCACCAAATTTCTATTGTGTGTTATTTCTTGAAATCTCAATTTCAAGTATATAATTGAATTTTTTTGATGCTCAAATATTTTACAATTAGCAATTTTGGGCATCCCGTTTCTTAACCCTTTCAATGCTGAGACAACTTTGGTCTAAGGCACAAGAACTCAAAGATTTTCGAAATTCGTCTAAATCCTATCAAGTTGGTATTCATTGGAAAGATCTCATTGAGTACTTTCATATGAGTACCCATTTGCCAGTGTTTCAGTCATTTTCAGCTTTTTTCACATTATTATGTATTGACCAAATTAGCCACCAGCAGCTTAAGGGTTAATCCTGACTAGGACCCTGGTACTATATACATGTATATTGCTCTCTTGTTTAAACGTGCATTGTGTGAACAGAGCACGTTGGATCAATGCTGTAAATAACAGTGCAATATACATTAACAGCTAGCGCTAAAGCATTTCATCAATAACTCCATTCAGCAACCTGTTACCAGGTAAATAACTATGGTAACCACATTGATTTTCTTCTCCAAGTTGCGCGTCTTTTTTTTGCTTTGTGGTTCCTTGACTCATTGCTCCTTTAACCCATTCATGCCCAGAATTCTCCATGTCAAGTGTCGTCTAGAGCTACTATTCTACTGAAAATAACATCTGAATTAATCATAGATTTAAAAAAAAAATTCATATCAATATTTCTGCTTCAATTATTTTCTGAAAGTTGCCTTTGTTAGAGAGATATCAGCAAAATAGTCAGGCGTTTTTTGGCGTTACAGGCATGAATGGGTTAAAGCTGTTAACCCAATAATGTCTAGTGTTCTTCAAGTGCTGTCTAATACTGTAGTACTTTTGAAAACTATGTTTCTATGAGTTTGTTTTCCTGTTAGATTTATAAGTGATACACATACTATCACAATGAAAATATGCGCACACATTCTTCGATGGGCTGCACTTGTTCTTGTGTAGCATAATTACAAGTAGGTTCTTGTTACTGATAAGCTAAACGGTTATCTTAAAGCATGGGCTTGTTTTGGCTAGCCTGGTTTGAACCAGAAACGTCACAAACCACATGACTAACCAGAAGCAGCTTACCGAAACGATTATGGTTCGAACCAGGACCGCCAAAACTAGCCCCATATTGTTAGAAATGATTTGAAATGATCCAATACTTTTCCTTGTCGGTAATCAATATTATTGATGTATCCCTATTTGATCCGCATCCCTATTTGCAGACACTAGGCAGAGCAGATCAGTGAGATGGAACCAAACTTATCCAATATTGACTACGAGTGTGCTGTCTTCAAGCATATCGTTAAAATTTCTTTTGAAATGATCTGATATTTTTCCTTATCGATAATCAATATTATCGATGTATCGAATAACGATCCGCGTCCATAGACTAGGCTTAGACATCACGTAAGAGCAGATTGGTGAGATGGAACCAAACTTGTCCAATATTGACTACGAGTGTGCTGTCTTTCAGCATATCGTTAAAATTTCTTTTGAAATGATCTGATATTTTTCCTTATCGATAACAGGAACTTTAGTCTAAGCTTCCTGTCGATAATCAATATTATCAAATAACGATCCGCGTCCATAGACTAGGCTTAGACATCACGGAATCTTGAGCAGATTGGTGAGATGGAACCAAACCTGGCTAACATTGACTACGAGTGTGCTGTCTTTGAGCATATCATTAAAAATAATTTGAAATGATCAGATACTTTTTCTTATCGATAATCAATATTATTGATGTAACGAATAATGATCCGCATCCCTCTTTGCAGACACTGGGCTTAGACATCACAGAGGAGCAGATTGGTGAGATGGAGTCTAATTTGACGAACATCGACTACGAGTGTGCCGCTGCCGAGGAGAAGAAGCGTCGCCATGACGTCATGGCTCACGTCCACACCTTCGCCGCCAGCTGTCCGGCCGCCGCCGGCATCATCCACCTCGGAGCCACCTCCGCATACGTGGGAGATAACACGGTGAGATAGCACATCACGCCCTGAAACTTACCCCTCAATGTGCAGATTTAAACCTTAGATGAATAAAACATGGATTAGTCAATAAAGACCAATTACCATTCGGCCCATTGTAAAGTCCTGGACACACATAATCTTGCCTCAGTGTGACGTCACTAGGAGACAGACGAATGAGGGCTCTCATATTTGTTTACATAATAATAGACAATTTTTTTAAAAGTTATATATTCCTTTATATAAATTTTTGACAAAAATGATTTATATTTCTAAAAAGTATTTATAGAATAAGGCAGGTTAATGATTAATGTAAGACCTCATAAATCAACCACCTAAAATAGACTTAATTTCAAAATTTAATCAACCATGATAAAAAAGCCTGGAAACTTAAGTAATCAATCGATTGCTATACTATGAATTATGTAGGCTCCCCTAACATACCAGTAATTAATTTTGCCTTTGTGCGTTTTTGCAGGATCTCATTGTGCTGAGGGATGCGTTTGATATTGTGTTACCAAAGGTAAGTTATGATTCCTTGAATATTTAAGCTTTATGAATGTAATAAAGTTATGGCCTTTATCTTTAAAGTTGAAAAACCTGGAAAAATCTGTCTGTCCAGATTCAGCTTCTTAGCTACTTTAAACCCTTATACTAACTACATTTTAAAGTCTTTTGTATTAAAAAGGGCAATTTACACATCAGCAATCTCTTAGAAAATAGTTTGTTAGGAAATGATTTGGTTCTAACCCCCGAAAATTCATAATTAAAAATTCTTCTTACAAATGTTTACTTGTCTAAAAAGGAGTTTTCCAAGTAACAGCCTGTCCAATTGACAGATTGACGGTTCTTGGCTAGGTCTCTGCTTGCATGGCCACACTTGCCATTGTAACGTTACCATATTTCCCCTGCCATCCCTGCAATCGTAACATTAACCATATTTTCCCTGTTTTTCTCCAGGCTGCCCGGTGTATCCAGAGATTGGCTCTTTTTGCTTCTGAGAACAAAGCGATGCCGTGTCTAGGATTTACACACTTACAGTGAGCAACATTATGCTATTGTTATCAAGAGATATTTTTCTAGGACTCGAAATTAGCTGGAGCCCACAGCCCGGAACCCAGGACTTCCTTTAATTCCTCTTCGGGTCCCTATAATTTCTGCAGGGAGCCCAAAGATGTTTTGATTTCTCTATACAAAGCACCTTTAAATAGCTTTTGGAGATGCAATTGGGCTCCTTGGAAAAAATCTTAATTTCAAGCCCTGTTTTCAATAATATTGGGAGTCATATAAAAAGTTTAAGAAGCTATAAAAGTTTTTATCAAAATTTGATTTGAAAATAGATAAGCCTTAGCATTGGAGGGGTTAACATTGCTTGATTATCATATTGTTATGGTGTCTCAATCAAACATTTCCATTTTTGTAAGTTCAGTACAATAAGTGTTTTCAACCATTATTTCTTTAATTTTTTCAACATAGTGTAGTTTGGCAAGTCTTTGAAAGTTACAATGAAAGTAACCCATGTTAATGTGTTATATCCTCCCCCTTGTGCGTTGGAAAGTGGCCTTAGCATTGGAAAGGTTAAGGAAATATTTCCAAAATAAATTGGGTGTCCTACAAGGTGATTTTTGAGGGTTTGGGTGTCCAAGTGACGCTCAGACACCCTGCTGGTTAAGACTATGTCTCAGGATTAATCCTTCTAATGCTAAGACTATTTTGTCCAAAGAACAAGGACACAAAGATTTTGGAAAACAAATATGAGTACCTATTTGCCAGGGTTTCAGTCATGTTTCAGTTTTTTTTTACATTATTTTGTATTGGCAAAATTAGCCACCAGCAGGGTTAAATGTTTTATATCCTCCCCCATGTTCCAGACCTGCCCAGTTGACCACAGTGGGCAAGCGAGCGTGCCTGTGGATCCAGGAGCTGCTCATGGACCTGCGGAACATGCAGCGGGCGCGGGACGATCTCAGGTTCCGGGGGGTTAAAGGGACCACAGGGACTCAGGCCAGCTTCCTGCAGCTGTTTGAAGGAGATTCTAACAAGGTCAGTTTGAAATTTGTCAAATAAAAGTTAAGGTTCAATCCAACTTGTTGGTCAAAACCTGTAGCCACCACTTGCCCATTTCTGACGCTTCATTCTTGATTTCTTGTTTCATAAAATGATTTTTTTGCCCTCTCTGTTTGCATACTCTTTTGACAGTATAGTTATAGATTCTGTGAATATATGCCAGGCCTATTAAGAAATTGTTTCCTGTTAGAGTTCAAAAGGTTGGGTTACAGGAATCAAACAACTTCGGTCAGTCTTTATCAGAATAAGAGCATATATGAGAGAATATATTGCATTATCAAGTACAGATATAAACATTCTATTTCATGTTTCAATATAAACGAAATCAGAAGGGACTAAACAATATGATATATAGAGTACTGTTTTATTACAAAGTGTTGCTGAATAAGATGACATTTAATAAATGCTTGCATTTAGTAACTGGAATTTCAATTATCATCACTTTTTCTGTCGTATTGCGACCAAGTCATGACTAGCCAGTTTTATGTGGTGGAGGAAACCGAAGTACCAGGCAAAAACCATGGCCTAACCCCAAGTCACTGGCAACTTTTTCACATGCTGCTTACATTTAGGTGGAGATATTGGACAAGCTGGTGACAGAGATGGCCGGCTTCAAGAGCTCCTACATCATCTGTGGCCAGACCTATACAAGGAAGGTGGACATTGACTGTCTCGCAACGCTGGCCAGTCTAGGAGCGACGGTACACAAGGTATGTGAATAGATGTCATACTGGATTGGATACTGTGTACAGTGTTGATTTTGTGAATATAAAAAAAAAATGCACTCGGCAGGCAGCTGCCTTTGATGAACAATTTGATTTTGATGACAAGCTGTCATGTCTGTCTATTGTACTATACTAGCATAGGGATCGGATAATCAAATAATGGTGCTCAATGTAATATAGGGATAATGATGATGATGATGATGATAATAATAATAATAATAATTATAGTAATAACGATACCGGTAGTAAACATAAGAAGAAGAACTCTTATGATAAGAATAAGAATAATATAGTAATAACGAAAGTAAACATAAGAAGAACTCTTATAATAAGAATAAGAATAAAGTAAGAATCAAAATAATGTTAATGATAAGAATAATGAGGATAATTGTTCGTGATAATAGATTCAGAATGTTCAAATCCCCTGATCACAGAATTTGTTTCATTTCAGATCTGCACAGATATAAGGCTACTTGCCAGTATGAAGGAAGTTGAAGAACCATTTGAGAAGGATCAGATAGGTATGTTATACACAAAGTATATAATGGGAGGTTAGCATCCATATCATGTATGCAGGGATTGACCTTAACATTTTTTGCTAGGTGTTATTCGGGCGCCTTGTAAAGAAGAGTCTAGGCGCCCACAAGAGATATTAGGAGCCCGAGTCCTAAAATCGGCTTTCTTGCAATCATGCGGCCTTCTGACTGACACCTCCTTTTGAAACTAAGCATAAGATGATTCAGACTTATTTTTGAGACTCTTAATCTAGCTGACATCACATTAATGTGTGGTTTGAAGTGTAGACTTTGCCGCATTTTTGGAACTTCAGATTTAAACATGTGGTTCAAAGTCTAGGTGCAATTTGGGCGCCTAGGTTGACATATTCTAGGCGCAAATTAAAAAATCTAGGCACATTTGCACCTGTTAACGGTGAACCCTGTGTATGTACCAGTTGGATTTCACGTTTACCATGAGTTTCAAATTGCATCAGTATGACTATTTTTTAGTGCTGGGGATCTGAAGAGAAAAACCTTAATAAAAACTGTCCTTTATTGTTAATAAACTGAGTCATTTCATTGTCATGTAAATGTTAGGGGTATTTCTGTCCTCAAACATAACCCTTGCCTTCTGCTTACATAAACATGGTGAAAAATGCCTTGCTTTGCAATTTTGCTAGATAAACTTGTCACTAAGAAACATTTTAGTGATTACCTTAGATCGAAATCTATTTTGTATGTTTGACATGTAAACAATCCTCTGTTGCTATGTGTTAATTCTGAAATTACCAAGTATTGTATTGTATTGTATTGTTTGTTTATTGACTGTACATAATATTACAAAATCAGTAAGTGAAGACTTTTGTTGTGAAGATATTAATCATTCAAAGTAATGAAAATGAAAAAATTCTGCCTTGTGGTAAGGTATTATCTTCTCCTATGTTCTCTCTACGTGCTAGGTTCTAGTGCTATGGCGTACAAGAGGAACCCGATGCGCAGTGAGAGATGCTGCTCTCTCGCCCGACACTTAATGACCCTCATCCAGGACCCGATAATGACCGCCTCCGTCCAGTGGTTTGAGAGGACTCTCGATGATAGCGCCAACAGGTGGGTACTGAAATATGGACTCTTTTTAATAGTTACAATTTTTATAGGTTCAGGGTGGCCCATGTTTTCTGAAAATACCTTGCTGCTGTATCAGCAAGATTTACAGCTAGTTCCATATTTTGTGAAATGGCAACTGGGGATAGATTGGAGGTTGCCCAGATTTCCCATTAATCATTTGGTATAACAATGCCCGAATTCCTAGGGTGGTCTAAATTTTTGACAATTTATGGTATTTTTGGTTATTCACAGGCGTATCTGTCTTGCGGAGGCGTTCCTGACTGCTGACATCACCCTGAGCACCCTGCAGAACATCACCGAGGGCCTCGTCGTCTACCCGCGCGTCATAGAGAAACACGTCAAACAAGAGCTGCCTTTCATGGCCACGGAGAACATCATCATGGCAATGGTGAAAACTGGAGCAAGCCGGCAGGTATGGAGTTCTTTGAAACGATATCTCAGGGATAGATTTGAAATTTGCTAGAAAAGAAATTATCATGAGAAGATATGTAGTAGTGCTGGACAATGATTGATCGATCATTACAACAAAGGATCGATCATTTTAGATCATGTTCTCTGCTCACATGGTCAAAGTTTCTGAAAGGGGCCTTATTTACCATGAAAACAATGCATTAAAGTAAAATATTATTGTAATGAACATTAACTATGAGTTCCTGACTATTTATCATTTATAAGTTAGGGGTAATCAGCCTTATTTTTTGGACACGACAAGTGGACATATTAAGATTGATAATAATTGATTATAAACAAGTATTTGATCGAAAAATTGGACATTTAATCGAAATGAAATTTTCGATTCACAGCACTGATATGTACTGTAAATTCTCAGTAATTTGGGACACTTGTTAATAATTACATTTTGTATGGGTTCAGGGTGGCCCAAGTTTCATGAAAATACATTTATGTTGTATCAATAGATTTCCCATTAATTATTTTGCAAAATAATTATTGTGGCCCAAATCCTAAATTTGGTCTAAATTTCTGAGAATGTACGGTAGGTTGTTGATTGGTCATTGTTCCAGGTACAATACCCTGCCATTGTTGTTTTCTTCAGGAGTGCCACGAGGAGATCCGTAAGCTGTCTCACCAGGCGGCAGCAGTGGTCAAGGAGCAGGGTGGTGATAATGACCTCGTTGAGCGCATAGAGAAGACCGACTACTTTGCCCCGATCCATGCCCAGCTCGACAATCTTCTTGATCCTAGCACATTCGTAGGACGAGCACCTCAGCAGGTAGGGTCCATTATGATTACCGTAAATTCTCAGTAATTTGTGACACTTTTTAACAATAAAGATTTTCATGTGTCGAGGGTGGCCCATGTTTTCTGAAAATTTTGACAAAGCACAGTTATAGTGGCACAGCTTTCCCTTAATATAGATCAAGGGTGGCCCAGATTTTCCTTAAATTATTTTCTACAATAATTACAGTCCAGGTTGGGCCAAATTTTCCTTAAACTATTTTCCACAATAATTATAGTCGCCCAAACTCTAACGGTGGTCTAAGCATCCAATAATTTACGGTATATGTGAAAATAGTAAAATATGACCATTCCAGATTATAGTGAAGAATTAAGCTGGATTTTTATAACCGTATAGTTTCGATTGCTCCTCAGAAAAAGGTGACTCCCTCATATTTCTGCAGGATGCCCAAAGATGCACTGTTTGATTTACACCTTTATGAAGCTTATGAAGATGCAGTTGGTCTTCCTGGAAAAGAAACTTTATTTCGAGCCCTGCTCACTCATTTTATGAATGTTTTACCAATTACATTTTCTTTATATTTTTAGGTGACAAAGTTCTTAGAGGATGAAGTAAAGCCTGCTATCAAGCCCTTCGCCCAGTCGCTCAACGATATTGTAGAGCTGGACTTATGAGAATCTAGCAACACTTAAAACTTAACGTCAGTAATTTCATGCGACAGAAAGAAAATTATTTCTCTTTTACTGTTAACGTTTTTGTTTGGCATTGAATTTTGTCAATTATACTGAGTGTGCCAGTTGTGTCAAACTTTGTGATTAACCCATTAATGCTTTAGAGGTACTCTTGAAATTGTTGTCTTGATCTTTGGTACTTTTGACAATAAATGATTTTACAAGATATTTGAAGTAGATTTCATTGCAGTATTCTGATGTACTTTTCTCCTTCAAATATTTTCCCAGCTATTTCACCATAACTGTCAGGCTGCTTTAGGCCCCTGTGAGCATTAATGGGTTAAGGAAGGTTATTTTTCTATTTACTTAATGAAATAGGCTGATTCTACTGTTGAATTGTCCTTAGACATATCAAATGCTGTGTAAGAAATTGAGTCATGTGTCAAGAACTTGCCAACTCACATGGAAAGAGTCGGTCATCACTAGGGAATTGTACCGCCACTCGATACGATACAAATACAGATAGTGAATAGGATAAAGTATTGTATCTTATCTTCTCAGATCTTTTATACCGATTGTGCTTAACAATATAAAATTGACTGAACTGCTACCTGAACAGCTCCACACGAAGGCAGTTCCCTATCTATTAGTGAAATTTCTGAAGTTGACTGCTGAATTTTACAAATTTCAGTCGCTGGGAGGCAGGAAGTCTCGTTAAAAATATTGTATAATTAAGGAAATATCTATTTGTAATGTATCAGAAAAAATACAAAGGTGCCAATCCCTAGTCATCACTCTAGAGATCTCAAAGCATTGTGAACCTACATTCCCTAGAGACAATGATACGAAGCTGAAAATGCTTCTAGTTTCTATAGAAGAGGATTGATATCAACAGTCTGCTACTTAACACAGCCTATCACATGATTAAACCTAGTCAAGTGCAGGTATAATATCTCTTCAAGTGTATGTGTATTACTTAACAGCTGTGACAGTGGAGTCCACAACTTTGTGAAACAATCATGAAAAATAAATTGTATCCTTTTTTTTGTGTGCATGTAAAAATGAAATATTTTTTATATTTTTGAATATTTGAATTACATTAGTACTATAAGAGTGTGGGAAGATGGCCTATTCTTTGTTTACATATCTGACCTATAAATTGTGATAGGTGTTCTTGATGGTTGTTAATACCTGATTATCCAAGGGTGTCAAACTGTCGCTGTCGCACCTGTAAGACCCCAAAACATGCAACAAGACAAACCCTTTATAATCCATTCAACTCAGGAAATTTACGGGAAGCACAACCAAATAATTATGTTAAATATTGCAATTGCATTTTGTGAAGTGCCTCACAAGTCAAATATCTCAAATATCAGATATTTTCGCAAGAAAATAATTGGTTTGAAATTGGTTGATATATTCTATGGAACAAAGTTTCTCGACAGTTTAGCCATTTACCACAAGAGGGTATTTTCAAAATTGTACAACACAGGTGATGATTGGTTTTAGAATATTGCATTGACTTCTATTGGTCCAATTTCTATGATTGCAGTTGTCAGGTGTTGTGTGTGTGACATAGTATTTCTTTTGATTATTTTGGCATCTGTATGTCCATCCTAAAATGAAATTGATCAGGTCTAAAAAAAAGTTGTTTCCTTCCAGTAACCCTACTCAAATATTTTTTTTTACTCAAAAAAGCCCCTACCCTTAAGTGTTTTTTTTTTCGACCTTCCAACTCCTGATCAACATAAAAGTTTATTTGAAAAAAAAAGGAAACAAATAAATTTTTAGGCCTCATCAATATTTTATTTTTCTGACCATGCCAATCAACATTGTATGTTGGGATTCTCACTGCTGAAGTAAATCTAGATCAATAAAAAAATACTGAATCTCAAATCAAGTACACTGTTGTTTTGTTGTTAGTTATGATATGAGGGTAGCCGTTTGTAGGTAAGCTTTAGTACACATCATACCCATTTAGAAATATGAATGGGATGGCGGTTTCTTTCTTCAACCCATTCCTATCTGAAACATGGTTTAACACATAAAGAAACATCTAGCCACATTCCAAATATTTGATTGAACGTTATTGAATCAGATCTTAAGGCTTAGCGATCCCTCAAATATTAATCCAAAAATATGTTACTGTTAAGAATTGCATTTATTGTCAGATTTTGAGTTCACTTCAGAAGCAAATGGGTTAAGAGGTTAAGAGAGGCTTACAGTAATTACTAGAATAGGCTCATTGTCCCTAAAGAGTTGACATTCCCTTCAGTGTTGACCAAGCAGTGTGTAGTACCAGGTATGTTAGACAGATGGCACCACCTGATCCTCGTATCTCTAGAGGTTGAAGTTTTGTCATACTCAAACTGAGTGCTCTATTCCCCTGGTGAGATAAGTGTAAACTAAATGGGACGCTATTGCCACCTAGACTATTTGGTGCCTGGTGACAGGAAAACCATGACAGAAAAAATTACATAGGACAGCCTAGAAATCTAGGCTAATTACTATCTGGGCTATGTAGTTGAAGAACAGTACCCTTCTCCTTGCCCATTTAGTGGTACATAGGACTAGGTTGAGTTAGAATGATTTGACCAGCTTCCACCCACTGATCAAACTTTTTTTTAAACGCCTTAAGAAAATTGTGTTCCATCAATCAACGGTGTCTAAACATGTCCATAAAATAAAATATTTGCTCTTGAAAAACTTGAATAGTAGTAGCAATAGTAGTAATTGTAGCAGTTGTACCAACATTCTTAGAATCAGTAGGAATTCAAATAGAGGATTTATATTTTCTGTGTATCTAAAAACAAACATAGAAATGTCCACAAAAAATCATTTATTGCACATAGAGCTTAAACAAGAGACAAAAATTTTGCATTCAAACCCCTTTATTGTGTTACCAAGTATAAATGTACATACATCCTTGCATGAACAGACTTCTCTCTGAGTCTGCATCCATAAATGACTAATGATGTATAACGATATCTTATGAGGTAATACTCAACCACATCTAGTCGCTTAGTATGGTATATTCACTATATTGTATAAAGTTTCCATAACCAAATGGCTAAATCCTCTTTTTTGTTTGGCATAGTTATTGGCCTATGTTAGGACTTATAGTAGTCTTGAATGAAACTACATCTGAGGTCCTCAGCAAGGCTTCTGGTTGAATTCCTATGGGTGTCTCTAAATCTGACAGCTGTAAATGTGCACCATCCACATCCATGCTGCCAAATCTTGCCTTCGTCTGTCGAATGCCATATATGGTGATATCAAGGTGGTGGTCAGATATGGCCGTCAGAAGTCTGAGGTATCGTTCTCGCAGAAACGCCCGCTGTTCTTGCTGTTTGATTTCTTCATCACTTGGGTGCTCCATCATACTGGAATACTGAAACATGTAAATGAAATGTAAATCATTTTGAAAAAAACACTTTAAATAGCAGAAAGAGCAGAGGGTTCAATATTGCCATGGTTCCTTCCACCAGAGAAATACATCCCCTTGATCCGCAACCCCATTGGCACTGCAAGCTAGCATTTGGCATCTGCGCCTCGGGTTACGCGGTGTTGCCTGAGGAAGTATTGGTCACATGATTTTTTTTGTAAGCATGCAGCAGAGAGACTGGCTGACCGACTGGCTGGCTGGGGGATGTTGTCCTATCTAGGTCAGATAGGTTGCCAAGGAGATGGGGTACACAGATTATCTATGACTCATAGTAGTGGGAGGCAGCGAAATTTGATGATGCAAGCCCAGTGCCCACTCCCAGTCTACTCCTCTCAGCTTCCACATAGTTATTCTATTTTTGTGCAATCTGAATTGGAAACAATTACGACTCCTGAAGGCTTAACATGTCCCACCCCTGTCCTATGTAGTATAACAATTTAAGTAATATGTGTGAACGACTATGGTAAATGAAAAATTGACTTTTTGATGGGGGAATACTTAAAATTTGGAATTACAGGTTACTTAAATATTATATATTTACATTTTAGAATACATTATATTTACAGATATTTACCATCACCAGGACCCTAGCCAATAGTGTACTGCCAAATCCTAAAGGGACACAAATCAGGATGCCTAGAGAGTATATACATTCCATGCAAATAAATGAATATTTTACCTGCCCTATACACTAATACAGCCTAGCCCTAGGCTAGAATGATAAGCTAAAAAATTAAAACTTCCATAAGATAAAGATAAAGACGTAGACGAATATCAGTTACAATAGCATTAGCAACACTTTCTATAACACCAACTATTTACGGAACTTATCTGATCTAGTGTACAAAATCTGCAGCTTACCATATGATGGGTACGAATCACAATTAGTGGTTGTTTAGGGAGAACTTCATCACAGTGGCTTCACGTTCCCATGGAGGCTGACATCTTTAAAGTTCCCGGATAGCGCGATGCATTGTGGGCGAATACAACTTCCGGTGCACATGTGTTTGGAGACTGCTGTCAGATGCTAGGGAGGATCTATAGCTGCAGAATTACCCCCTTATCAAGAATAATGAGCACATTTGTGTCTCAAGTAAGCCCAGTGACAGGAAAAGCAGAGTGGACCATGCAGGACGATGATTATGACTACCATCAAGAAGTGGCAAGGTCTATAATTGTTCCTTACCTGCTTACTACTCAAGTCAATAAATCTTAAGATTGACAGGAATTATTGAGCATGTTGTTTTCATCTGTCAAAATACTCAATTATCAAATTTGGACATAAAACATCATGGCTAACTCATTTAAACTTTTTATGAATAATAGGTATAGAGTTAATGTTTAGGACCCCTCCCCCATCACTCTGGAAATGCTATAGGCCATGGCATAATTAAATATGCTCAGGACTGTTTATCCCTTCCACTGTGACTCCCCAGCCTAGTGTAATGTAGTCCCTACCCCACCTAACTCTAGAGTCTAGACCCTAGTTGTGCCATCTATCCAGGCCAACCTTTCAATTTGCTGTTTTGTCGCTTTCTTTCTAACAACACAGATCCAAGCTGTGTTGAAAATTTGCCACTGCTGCGGTGAATTCACTGCAGCGGGTTTCTCGTTTATTAAGGCAAGAAATACCGCCAGATTCATATCATTCAATAGTGTACTTGTTTGACTTCTTAATTTGCCCATGCCAACAGGTGACAATGGTTAAGTGTTTTATGATTTCAGAAAGAAGTTCTGAAGTGGGAACTATTGCCATTTTCAAATTCCTACGTACGCTATTTAAGGCCTGACTAATTGATGATCTGTCATGATGGCATACAGAATATGGCTGTTTAATGCACTACAGTCAATTGAATCCCTGTTTAAAAGGGGGGGGGGGGCAGGGGGTTATGCAAAGCAAGGCTTATGATGTTTACCACAATAAAATGTTGACCCGTGGGGTGGGGACAGTGGTAAGTTCCGTACGCACATTAGAAAGCCAGGCTTGAACTCTGTGTCAGTGACCTGAACCCAAATATTCATTCTGATAGAAGTGCAGGTTGAACATCACTAGCCTTAGCCAGCTGGGTGTTTGGGCATCATTTGGACACCATTAAAAAGCATCCCTCAGGACATCCAAATTCTTTTTGTGGGGGAGTTGTTTTGTAAAATGTCATTTTCAAACATATAATAGAATTTATTTTACTCCAATGTAAAATCTTTGGCATTGTATGAGGATATTATGCTGTATTTCAATAAGTTAATGCATGTTCATGTTTGTAATCTATATATATATATAAACATATTGTGGTACTATATCTATGTATTTTTCTAACTTTCTGTCATTGACGATAATTAAATGGTTTGCTATTTTATCCAGGTCAGCCTATGCAGACATGCTACATGATACAGAAAGGGTAAGTTTTCCTATTATTATTATTATTATTATTATTATTATTATTATTATTATTATTATTATTATTATTATTATAATTATTATTATTATAATCATCATTTTTATTATTATTATTATTATTATTGGTGTTGTTATTGTTGTTGTTGTTATTATTATTATTATTATTATTATTATTATTATTATTATTATTATTGTTATTATTATTATTAGAAATCACCTTTCGGACACCCTAATCCTTTTGTGAAGAATACATGTATCTTAAAAATGTCAATTGCAATATATAAAGTTGAATTTTTTCCCCTCAATATAATAACAAAATCATTTGATAACAATATTATGCCTTAATTCATTAAGTAAATACATGTTTATATTTTAATACATTGTTTTCTCCCATGAAAAATAGGATGCCCCAACATTTTAAGATTGCTAATTTTGGTTATCAAGTTTCTAAATCATGGCTAAGGCCTTGTTTATGTTTATCATGTATTTTTTCAGAACAAGAAGTACTACATCGGTGTGAAGAGAGCGGTGGCGCAGATGCACGCTCGAGGCAAGGCAGCGAATAATAATGTTTATTATGTATTTTTTCAGAACAAGAAGTACAACATCGGTGTGAAGAGAGCTGTGGCGCAGATGCACGCTCGAGGCAAGGCAGCGAATGTGCTGGACATCGGCACGGGGACGGGCCTCCTCTCCATGATGGCCGCTGCCTGTGGTGCTGACACTGTTACTGCTTGTGAGGTAAAATCACATGGAATACTCAATACAGCTTTAATTTGGAGTGCTTCCATCAGGAGCACAAAATAAGTGAATATAAAATGCCTGTAAAAAATACCAGTCATACAGTATTTTCGCAATATGATGCAATATGGATATTTTCTTAATAATGCGGTTTCTTAACAATAATGTAAAAGATACTACCTGCCTGGTTTTGCACATGATGTTGTTCAATTTAGCACTGGCAGCATTGGGCACTTCGCTATTAAATAACCAACTGCCTTCATATAAAGTATGAATACTGCTAGTCACCTTGCAAGCATTTGTAAATTTTGCTTGCAGAGTGGTTTGTAGGTGACTGCTGCAAGTATGGGGAGACATATTTTCCTGCAAATACTGGCATTCTAGTTAATTATGGTATATTGATTATTTTATTATCACTGTTCCTTTCTAGGCTTTTCCTCCCATGGCTGGCTGTGCTGGGAAAATCATGAAGAAGAATGGCTATGGTGACAAAATCAGGCTCATCCACAAGAGATCCACTGAGGTCACAGTTGGACCAGGTAAATAAGAAGTGTTGCATCTTTGGGGTTGACACGTGATGTGGGATTATGAAGTCGGTTATTGTTTAACTCATCAATCCTTAAGAGATCCGCCAGACATTGTTGTTTGGATTTAGGACACTTTTAAGAAAAACTATTGAGTGAAAAAAAATCAATAAAATATTTGAAGTAGAGTTGTTGGTATCACTCTGATGAACATTTCTCCGTCAAATATTTTCCTAACTGAAAGATTTCATCAAAATTGTCAGGCTGGTTTTTGGCTGCTGAGGGCATTAAAGAGTTAAGATCTGTGGAACTTAACGTACTTGAGATGCAAAAAGTAAGGTTTGCAGTAGATAAAGGCTTATATTTTCTGATTACACAGAGTACCAGTGATAGATCAAGGGTGGTTCATATTTTCCAATAATTATTTTGCAAAATAATTATGGTGGTCCAAATGGTCTGAATTTCTATGGATTTACGGTATATTATAAGAGTATCACTTGCCTTCATTGCAGCCTTTATTTCTGTGAAATGATTATTTACCTATTAATGCTCACATGAGCCAAAGGCAATCAAAGAAATCTTGAAGGTGAAAGCATATTGTGAAAAGTATTTGAAGAAGAAATATTGGTTAGAACACGACCAATAACTTTCCTTCAAATATTTTGTAAAGTCATTATTGATTCCAAAGGTATTGTCAAAAGTATCATAGATCCAGACAAAAATTTGTAAAGAATCTTTTTAGCATTAATGATTAACATTTAAGTAACCCTTTCTTTCATTTTTCCATATAAACGGTATACAATATTAAGTGATCATTTTCTTTCATTTTTCAATTGATTTTTACATGCTCTCTGTTCTAACTAAGACTTCTAATACATTTTGTATGTTTTTCCAGATGGAGATATGCCTCAGAGGGCTAATATTCTGGTGACTGAGGTGTTTGACACAGAGCTGATTGGAGAGGGAGCTATAGGCACCTTTCACCATGCACACAAAGAACTGCTGGAGGTAAGCCATGTCAACCTAGCCCTTGTGCTGCTGGTGGCTAATTTTGCCATTACAAAATGATGCAAAACAACTGAAAAATGACTAAAACTATGGGACATGGGTACTCATCTAAGAGTGCTCAGCGAGAGCTATGCAATGAATACCAACATGACAGGGTTGGTTTTCAAAGATCTTTGCATTCTTGTGCTTTGGACAAAAGTACCCTCAGCATTGGAAGGGCCAAGATGTTATTGATTTCCACTAAATTGATGTAATGAAAAAAATAAGGATATGGTAAAACCCTAGACAAAGGTCTCAATATGGACTGGTCGTCACAGGCCTTGGGACCTACCTCATAGGTACCTAATTTTGTTAAATTTAGCACTCCCAGCCTAGGAATCTTTACTATAGAATAGCAAACTGCCTTCATGCAGAGATGTCCAGTTAGCAATCGAGTCAATTCTGTGTATATTCTAAATCTTAAACGAGACGATACTCAACTTCTTCGATACAATACATTTTCCCACAATTTTGCATATATTTTAAACCTTAAACGAGACAATACTCAACTTTCTTGATACAATATTTTCCCATCGCACATTAGAATTGGGTATTATATTGAGTACATATACCTTTCCCATGTCTGTTTTTCATTCCAGGATGATTGTCTTGTCATTCCGCGGGCAGCCAATATGTACGCCCAGGTGGTCGAGTCTGATTGTATCTCTCGCTTACATCACATTCCCTCCCTGACGGAGATGTCATGTGACAACATCACCACGCCCCCTAACGTACAGAAATGTCCGGGAGCGGCGGCTGTTCACGATCTGCAGCTGGACCAGCTCTCCATAGACCAGTTCAAGCCTATCTCAAAACCACAGCAGGTTTTCAGGTACTGTATATACAGCTTTAATTTGGAGTGCTAAAAATTTCGCTTTACAGCCCTGCTGGAGGGTATTTGTGCTACTTTAGATTTGCTCATTCAAGCACTCAAACTTAACCATATATTTATTTGATATTTAATTTAAGATGTTCTTTTGGCACTGTCATGGGGAGCGCAAAAATTAAAAGCCTTTAAAAAATACCAGTTATACAGAATGCTTTGACAAAGAAACTATTGGATTTTTAAGACTATTTGTATGTTATTGTAATTTATTCTCACTTCCTTTAAACCGCCCATTAAGGTGGATCCAGCACTTAGGACATTAGCTAGCATTTTCTTTATCCTTGATCGAGCACTGTTGGACTGAATGGATTACATGTCTTTAAACTGATTTGTATCTAACGCAATGTTTGCATTTTTATGAACCAAAATGCAGAATAATCTGGATATTTTCTTTTATCAGTTAATGAATGTTGTATCTTACCAGTGTTTTGTTTATGAGAAATACAGGCATACTGAGTTCTTAGAGGAAAGACATATTGAAGTCAATTTTTCAATTCTAGGTTTGACTACACCGGAGCCAGTCCTATAGAGTTCAAAGGTCATTCGGTGCATGAGATGCAGGTTGAGAATTCTGGCGTTTGTCAGGCGGTGTTTATGTGGTGGGATATAGAGATGGACCCGGACGGCGAGGTTCTCCTCAGCTGCGCCCCCAGATGGGCTCATCCAGAACTAAACGAAATGCAGGTATATGTAGAAATAAACACATGTTCAAATTTTATCAGATATCAGAGGCACCCAGTACGTGGAAATTTAATCTTAGATGAATAAAAACAAGTGGATATGAAACCAGCCAGTCAAGCTGGCTGTGGTGAATAGCCCAAAAGTCGTGTTCTGTGCATGTTGGTGCACAAGTTTCTCTTGTAATGTAAATAATATGAGAGCCCTCATGGTCTTTGTCTCCTACTGACGTCACACTTTGACCAGATTCGAGACCCTTGGCATAGCCAGGTCTTCACTATAATGCATATAGTTATTGGTCTCTCACTACATATTCATTCCTTTTTTCTTCTAAGGTTTAATCAATTCACATAAAAGACAATTCACTCATCAACAGGGAATGTGTAACGTTGTGACAAAGGCTTGAAATATGTTATGATAGAATGTAATTGATTAAAATGTGCTTTTGTTTGATTAGCATTTTTGCAGACTTTGCATATCATGTACCATGTTAAAATTTTGGCAATTTAGTTAATGTGTACTTTGCGCAAATTTGATGTGTAAATGGATGTATGATTTCAGTGGAGAGATCATTGGATGCAGGCCATCTATTTCCCGAGGCAGTTCAAGGAGGTAGAGGAAGGTGAGAAGCTCTTCCTGCAGTGCCAACACGATGACTACAGCCTGTGGTTTGACGTGGCTAAGTCTCGGGACACGCCCCCTCCCCCTGCCCCAGTGTGTCGCTGTGGAGCACATGTGGTCTATAGCAGACCCAGGATGGCCATGCTCTCAGATAGGTCTAGGAATAAAGCATATTCAGCAGCTCTTAAAAAGGTGAGTAAAACAACATAAAACAGTGATGACTGTACCATGAATTCTAGGTTATTTGGGACACTTTATTAATTACAATAGGTTAAGGAATAAAACATATGCAGCAGCTCTTAAAAAGTTGAGTAAAACGGCCACATCCGTACCGTAAATTCTACGTTTTTTGGGACACATTTTTATAATACACTTACAATTAATTGATTGATTAATTACAATTTTTATTTCTTAATGGAACAAGCAGAGTTATAGTAGTCCTGATTTCCCAATAATTATTTTGCAAAATGATTATAGTGATAATTATTTTGCAAGATAATTATATTGGCCTTAGGGTGGTCTAAATTTTGTAGAATTTGCGGGTCCTACTATATATGTAGTAATCTTGGACTATTAAAAGTGCAAAGTAAACAGTAAGCTTAACTGGTTTATTTACCAATCACATGTCTGTAAATTCTGTTTGTCCTAGACAGAGGGGAACTTCAGTTTTTCTCATTTATTTTATTTGATATCTGTGAGTATTCCCCATTGCTTACCATATACTATACCTTATTTTGTGATTTATCAAAACCCCATGAGTGAGTCTGAGACAAATACCTAAATCCTTTAAGTTTCAAGATCCTTAAAATCATATGGATATTCTAATAACTAAGCCTTTTAATTGATATCTCTATCTGACATGGTTTCAAGTAAAGTGACACCTTTTGTATAAATTAAAAGTATTTATTTTTATTTTCTTCCAGGTTATCAAGGAAGACAGTGTATGCCTGAGTAGCAGTGATGGATCTCTTGTACCTTTGATAGCAGGTCAACTAGGTGCCAAACAGGTATGTAAAGCATATATGTTTATATATATTATATATATAATTTTATATAAAAGTTATATTGAATCCATTAATGATGTTTGCTACTGTGATGTGGATACCTGCTTTCATGAAATAATATGTCATACCTCTCAATGATACCTGTACACCTATAATTCTTAATTCTTAAGCCTAATTTTCGCATCAGGTTACATGTAATATCTTTTCTTTTAAAACTTTTTGGTCAGATTTTAACTGTGTAGAAGTTTGGGAAAGTAGCCCACTTTCACTGCAAAACCTGTATCTTAAGAATAAATGCATTGGCTAGTATCCCTAAAATAAGCATTGTGTTTGTTATTTGTTTTCAGATGGAAACACAATTTTTTCAAATAAGTGCATTGGCTAGTACCCCTAAAATAGGCATTCAATTCGTTGTTTGTTTTCAAATGGAAGCACAATGTGTCATCCTTAAGATTTGCCTTTTCATGATATTTATCATTCTGTGATGTTATATTATTTTCAGGTTTTCAGCATAGAATCCTCATTCCATAATGGAAGCGTAGTCCAAAACTTCATTACTCATAATAAGCTGAAAGATCGTGTTAGGATTTTGAAAAAGGATATAGAAAATATAAGTGAAACAGATCTAGATAATAAAAAGGTGAGTTCTATTATTCTCTACATAAGTTCACTTATCATAAATTTTCATGACAGGCTATAATAGCAATGATTAAATGACTCTTATTCCATTAGCAAGTGGTTTATTCGTATGGATTTCTTGGAACACATCCATGATAACAAAGTCAGTTTGTAATCCAAAATGTAAACAAACCTGTCTTTCCTAATTCCACATGTAACAATTGCGATATACTGTATAACTGGTATTTATTACAGGCATTTGATTTTTGCTATTTTTGCGCTCCCCATGATAGCGCCAAAATAACGTACTTCAAATAAATATCTATATAGTAATAGATATATAGTTTGAGGGCTTGAATGCACAACTTTAAATTTACACAAATACCTTCCAGAAAGGCTGGAAAGCGCAACTTTTAGCATTTCCAAATTAAAGCTGTATACAGTACTAATCACAGAAGAGAAGATGCCAGATACTGATGAATGTAGAAATATGTCCTACCCTTCCTATTTATTTCCTAGCATGTGAAATTATTGTTATCTTTTATTTGGGCTGATAGAAAAATCCAAATCACTACCTCAATTCTATTATCTTCCCCTCTAAAATAGATTTTGAATTTAGAATTTTAATTATTGTCACTTTTTTGCCATAATGTGGCTGTCGTCACTAGCCACTCTGTTTTATTACTAAATTCTTACCTGCTCACATTGGAAGCTATCTCCAGGGCTTGCTCTGGTCACCCAAAAAGAAGGCTCTCATTTGGCAGTCTCTCCCTATGGAAGATCCTTGCGATGACATGGAGGAGGGCTACTAAATATAGCCTCAAAATTTAAAAATAGACCGTAGTTTGCGCGATCCCCGCTAGGGGCCGCACTGATACCGGTCATGACGTCACGGTTGGCGCATGCGCCTTCATCCTCTTCTCTTTTGGGCGCCATATTGCTCTGCCAATCGGTATTCAAGCTCTCTGAAGATTACGCTCTTTTTCCGTTGATTTAGAGCAAACAGTCCAGACACACGAGCGACTATAACTGCGAACCTGTTATACATCGCTGGGACAGGTAAATTGTCTGTATCCATTGTGTATCTCTGTATATTTACTGTGTTTATTGTCTGACCTTCGACCAATGTCGTCGGCCAGTGTGTATAGCGTCGGTCCCGCGGCGGGACGGCCATCCTCTCAGATTCGGTGTGGGGCTTCGCCCTGCCCGAATTTCACCACACCCCCTTCTTCTACTGAACCCTGGATCGCGCACGGGTGTTGTTCTAGACACACCCTGTGTGACAGAAGTCACACTTGCCATGTGTGCGAATCCTGGACAGAGGAGACCTGGGTGGGATTTGATACTTGGATGACCAAGCGTATCAAACGGTCTGAGAGAGACGCGGCTTATAGGGCTAGAAAGTCCAAAGCCCGTAGAGAACGATCACGCTCTCCTCGTTCCAACGAACCTTCGGTTTCGAGAACGGAGCGAGGTCGAGCCAGGACTCAACGAACTGCAAATCCCGCATCTGCGGTAACTTCCGCATCTGCGGTAACTTCATCATCTGCGGTAATTTCCGCAACTGCGATAACTCCCGCAATCGCGGGAACTGCGGTAAATACCGCAACTACGGCAACTCCCGCAATCGCGGGAACTGCGGTAAATACCGCAACTACCGTAACTTCCGCATCTGCGGTGACTTCCGCATCTGCGGTGTCAGTACCTGGGGAAAGATCTCGTACTCCTGAACACAGGAGGAGATCTCCTAGGAAGGCTGTGCCTTCATCTCGTTACCGTAACGAGTCGCCTCCGGCAAAGAAGCACCGCGGTGCTACTGCTCCTAGTAGGAAAAAAGGGGGGGGGGGGGGGGCCACGAAGAGTGGTGCCTCAGAGGGGTCTTTAGGCCCCACTACTAGGAGCAGCATCCGGAGGGGTGCTTCGGCTACCGCGACCACATCTGCCGTAAATACCGCACCTGCGGTAACTCCCGCGGTAGCGCCATCTCCACCAGTCAGACGGACTCCTACAAAGGCTGCCTTGAAGTCATATGACGCAGCCCAGGGGAGAGCCGCCTCTCCGGTGAGAGATCCTCTGTTTCCTGATCTTGAAGCGGATCTGCTAGGGGGCGACCCCTATGTGGACGACCTTTTCGGGGAGGACTCAGAGGGGGATGACATCCCTTGTGGGCAACAACAGAATATGGAGCGGTTGTTGCAATTAGCGGGCGATCTGGGCTCCCAGGGCATGGAGAAAAATCTTTTAGAACCTCCAACACTGACTCCGACTATACAGCCGCAGCCACAGCCGGCACCAAGTGTGCCTCTGGTGTTCGACATCGCGGCTTTGGTGGCGGCAATGCAGGCGGCAGCTCCTCCTCCCCCGCCCCCACAACCGGAGATGACACAGTCACTCCTGGCGATTAATCAGTCGCTGGCGGCAATCTCTCACAAGTTGGAGAAGCCGCCTGCTCCAGAGAAGAGACCAAGGTCTCCCTCTCTCTCTCCGTCGAGGTGCTCACCTCCTCCGTCAAAGAGACTTCACTGCCGTGAGGGCTCTACCTCGCCTACCAGGACGAGGTCCGGCCGGTCGTCACCGGCATCTTTGTCTCCGGGTCAGTTCTCCGACCAATCGGACGACGAAGAAGACGATCCGTTAGATGATCAGGTAGAGGAGGTCTTTGACCCCTGTGGCGTTCCGCCTGTAGAGGCGTGGTCCGAGCTCGATCGCGAGCTCTTGGGCGTGGCTTCCGACAAGCCTGCGGAGCCTGTGGCTCCCCCTGGGGTGCCTCCGCCACCTCAGACGGCCTCAACGTCCACCGCTCCGGTGACGTCGGTTTATACGAGGCTGGGCCCGCCTAGGGATGGTAGTGGGGATCACACGATCCCACCACATCCTGACCTTACTAGGTCATGGCGCGAATCTTGGGAGGCACAGGATTTCAAATTTTCTCGCCCTCTGGAGTTCGTGCCGGTACTCCATGCACTTGCAAAGGTGCTGAAGTTTTCCTCACCACCATCCGCTTCTCCGATTGCGGAGGAGTCGGAGTTCAGTGTGTTTGCCACGCCGACCCCACGTTCAGTGGAGGCACCGGCTCTTTGGGCCCGCGACCGGGTATCCAAAATAGCATGCACGGTCGACGACAGACGGGTGGTGAAGGAAGCCGGGTCTTTCGGGGACTCTATGCTCGCGCGTTTCTTCCCTCTTGTGGAAGAAGATGAGACCTTACTCAAGGTTCTCGAGGTTGACGCCGAGGTAACAGAGTGCATGCGGTCTACCTACAAGGTAGATTGGGACCCGGCGAAGCCCTTTGGACCGAAAGGACCACATCCGGTTACCAAAGAGGCGGAGAGGTTCGCGAAACATTTCGAATCGACCTCATCTCTCCTCGCGCGCCTCTCTATATATTTGCAGCGAACTCAAGGGTTCATATCCGCAACTATAGTGAATAGAGAGAAAGAGCGCGCTGCTCTCCTCGCGGGGTTGCCGCCCCCACCTATGCCAGAATGCATGGTGGACGAGACACTGGCCGGGGCCGTGTCTCTGGCGAACTATCTAACCGCGGCTATAGGACGCATCTCCACGCGCCAGAAGCTAGAGGCGGGCTTCGACCGTCGCATCCGATTCTTATCGGCGGCTCTGGCGGAGAATAAGAAAGTCGTGCCCATGATGGCCAGACTTCGTCTCAGAGAGCTCCCCTTGACAAAGGGTCTCATGTTTGCGAGCCAATGGACCCCAACAGTCGAGTCGACCACTAAAACCGAACTCTTGAGCGTGTCACAGGCTCAGTTAGCCCGTGACCAGCCCTCAACCTCAAAGCAGTCAGGGGATCGTTTTCGGATCCCCTTCAAAAAAGGCAGAGGTTCGGGTGGCAAACAAGCCAAGAAGGGTAAAAAGGGTGGTGGTGGCTCAAACTCCTCCTCGTCAGAAGGCGGCGGAGGAGGTAGAGGTGCCGGTAGAGGCCGTGGTAGGGGTCGAGGTGGAGGCGCCAAAAAGGACGCTTACTCCACCTATAACACCCCAAAGCCAGCCCCCAAAGCTGATACAGAATGATCAGCTTTGTCCGGTGGGGGGGCGACTAAGAGCTTTCGCCCACTTGTGGCCCCTGGTTACGTCGGATCAGTTTGTGCTGCAGACTGTAACCAAGGGCTACAGGATGGAGTTCACGGGCAATCCTCCGAGAACAACGGAGCCCCGCTGTACTCCGATTCCCCGGAATCAGGCGCGACGTCAGGACCTCGAACGAGGCCTGGAGTCCATGCTCGAAAAACGGGCAATCAGGGAGATTCCCTTCCACACGGACGTCCCGGGGTTTTATTCCCCTATCTTCCTGGTGGCCAAGGAGTCGGGCGGTTGGCGCCCGACCCTCAATTTAAAGGCGTTCAACAAATTCGTAAAGCCTCTACCCTTCAGGATGGAGACGTTGCGAAAACAGTGATGGACTGCCTGGGAGAAGCCCACCAGCAGAGGCTGAAGACCTCAGAACACTTGAGGGACTCTTCAATGTCGGAGACGTGGGCAGTCTCTATAGATTTAAGAGACGCCTATTTTCACGTCCCCGTGGCACCCGAACACACCGGATTCCTCCGCTTCGCCTACAATGGCAGAGCGTACAAATTCCTGGTGCTCCCATTCGGGCTTTCAACAGCACCTCGAGTGTTCACGAGAATCGTGCGGGTCATCAAGGCGTTCCTCAAGATACAGGGTGTAGACATGCACCAGTATCTCGACGACTGGCTTCTAAAGAACCAGTCAAAGTCGCTAGTGGAACGTCAACGCGACCTCACGCTATTCTGGGTGACAAAACTGGGCTTCCTCGTAAACGAGGGAAAGTCCCAATTAATACCCACGCAGTTCCCAGCATTCCTGGGATCGACCCTCGATCTTATCCACATGCTCGTTTTCCCGAGCGAGAGGAGGGTTGTCAGAGCGTCGCGACTGGCTTCCTCGCTCCTAGCACGGAGCCCTCAGCCGGCAAAGACTTGGCAGAAGCTCTTGGGCCACCTGTCCAGTCTACGCGAGTTGGTCCCCATGGCGGTGACTCACACTCGTCATATCCAACTTATGCTCCACAGCCAGTGGACACAAGTGTCGGACAGCCCATACCTCCGGATATACCCCGACCACGAGTCGCTCAGGGATTTAGAGTGGTGGGCATCACGGGCCAACCTGACAGTTGGCCGCCCGTTCCTCAGGCCAGATCCGACTATGACAATAGTCACGGATGCCTCCATGGAGGGCTGGGGAGGTCACCTAGGAGACTGGGTGATCTCGGGCCAGTGGTCGTCGGCCTGGGCCGAACACCACATCAACTGGCTCGAACTACAGGCAGTGTTGCTGACTCTGCAGCACTTCCTGCCTCAGGTACGGGACACTGCTGTGGATGTCCTTACGGACAATACCACTACAGTGGCCTACATCAACAAGGAGGGTGGAACTCAGTCCCCCACCTTGTGCTACCTGGCACTAGACCTATGGGCCTGGTGCAGGCAACACGGGATCTACCTGGTTGCCAACCACATATCGGGAGTCAGGAACGCGTTGGCGGACGCCCTGTCCAGGGGGAAACACAACCACCCCACGGAGTGGTCCCTCCACAAGACAGTGGTTCGGCTCATATTCGAGCACTTGCCGACTCCCCATGTGGATCTCTTAGCATCAGAGAAGAACCACAAACTTCCGGTGTTCTTCTTAGTGCGCCCCTCTCAGACGTCGAGCGGAATAAACGCTCTGACGCAGAATTGGGAGAGTCTGTACGGGTACGCGTACCCGCCGACCAACCTCATCCCGAGGGTGTTGAGGAAACTGAGGCTGCAATGGTCAGCCCGGATCCTCCTAGTAGCCCCGTTCTGGCCCAGCCAGCTGTGGTTCCGTCAGCTGACCAGCATGCTGACAGATCTCCCGCGAGTGATCACACCCAAGGACAACCTCCTGAAGAACTTGGTCACGGGGATGTTTTACCCCAAGCCGGACAGAATGAGACTGGCTGTATGGCCGCTGTCCGCCAATCCTTCGTTGACCGAGGCTTTTCACAGGGAGTTGCAGAGACGGCAGCCAGGGCTAGGCGAGAATCGACTTGCCGGCTTTATGATTCCCGTCTTCTCCACTACCGACGATGGTGCGTGGAGCGAGGTGTGGGTCCCGCTGAAGCCCCTGTAGCAGAGGTCGCGGATTTCTTGAATGGCCTGCGGACGGTGGAGCATAAGGGAAAACCCTTAGCTCCTTCAACCATTGCAGGGTACAAATCTGCTATCGCAGCCATTCACAAAGGATTTCCGGATGGGACAACTGTGTCGTCCAACACAGATTTGTCTACCCTTATTAAGGGTTTATTTGTGGTTTCCGCCAGACCAAGGACGCTCAATGAAACTTGGGATCTCCCGACGGTACTCAAGTACCTAGCGGGCCCTCCCTTTGAGCCAATGAATATGGCACCATTGAGGTCCGTGGCGGTCAAGACAGCTTTCCTCTTGCAACTGGCTTCGGCCAGGCGGGGAAGCTGGGTCCATTCCTGCAGGATAGACGCATGTCATCTGCGGTGGGAAAATGGAGGAGTTCGTCTTCTCCCATCCCTCCTATTGGACAAAAACCAGTCGGTCTCGTTCACTCCTAGTGAGGTTTTTCTCCTCAGCCTAAAGGAGTTCTCACCAGACGACAAAGTACATTGCCCTGTACGGGCCCTAAAATGGTACTTGGAATTAACCAAGCCCTTGCGAGGGGACGAAAAAGCCCTCTTCATTCGGTCAAGGGAGCCTTATACTAAGGCTACCAAAAGTACAGTCGCTGGCTGGGTCAAAGAGGCCATAGTGGGGGCGTTCTCACACCTTCCTAAGGAGCGGAGGCAACGCATGGGCATTAGGGCCCACGACACCAGAGGGGTCGCAACTACTTGGGCTACTATGGCCGGAGTGCCATTCGAAGCTATTATGGATGCCGCAGCCTGGAGCCGGCCGCAAACTTTTGCGCAGTTCTATCTTAAAGATCTCCCTGCAACAAAAGGCAGGTTTAGTAGAGCAGTGCTGGTCACGGCTGGCACGGTGTCTAGGAAATAGAACTGATCCTTCCACAGCTTTTCTTGGCGGTGGTACTCTGCTTCCAATGTGAGCAGGTAAGAATTTAGTAATAAAACAGGAAATTAAAAGTAATTTCTTTTTTATGATAAATTCTTACCTGCGATCATTGCCCACCCTTCTGTATCCTCCCCTAGAATCCGTTCTTCCATGGTGGTATTAAACGCCAAAAATGAGAAGAGGATGAAGGCGCATGCGCCAACCATGACGTCATGACTGGTATCAGTGCGGCCCCTAGCGGGGATCGTGCAAACTACGGTCTATTTTTAAATTTTGAGGCTATATTTAGTAGCCCTCCTCCATGTCATCGCAAGGATCTTCCATAGGGAGAGACTGCCAAATGAGAGCCTTCCTTTTGGGTGACCAGAGCAAGCCCTGGAGATAGCTTCCAATGATCGCAGGTAAGTATTTATCATAAAAAAGAAATTACTTCTAATTTCCTGGTTGTGGAGGAAACCAGAGTACCCAGCAAATTACACCACCTAATCCCAAGTCACTGGCAACTTTCTTGCAAGTCTCGGCTAAGATTCCAACTCAGACAGTGGTGCGAGACAGCGTGCAGTCAATGGCGACGCCTTAGACCACCCAGCCATCTGGCCAGGCCCTCATAGAATAGATGCTGTATAAAAGATGGCGCTGAATAAGTTTCTTCATTTGTCTTTGCAGGTGGATGTATTAATATCTGAACCCTTTTACTCGACAAGTCTCCTTCCTTGGCATAATGTATATTTCTGGTATGCTGCATAAGTTTCTTCCTTTGTCTTTGTAGGTGGATGTATTAATATCTGAACCATTTTACTCGACAAGTCTCCTTCCTTGGCATAATGTATATTTCTGGTATGTGAGAACCCAGTTGGCGCAGCACCTTTCGGATGGAGCGAAGGTGCTACCCTCTTCAGCGAGTCTTGTTGCCGTAGCTGTGGAATTTGAACATTTATGGAAGATACGAGCCCCTGTAGGAAATTGTGAAGGCTTCGATCTGGACACATTTGACAAACTGATTGAGGTAAGAATTTTCATTTTCTTTTTACTCATGTTTTTTATCATTAACCCAATATTAACCCTTACTAACCCAATAAGCCACCTTAAGTGATATTCAGGTGTAGTATAAGAGTCATAGTGCAATTTGATACTTAATAACAAGCTTCATGCTTACCAGACCAGGAGACATTCTCCTATAAAAGTATGTATTATTCAAATTGTTTTACTAACAAGTTCACTGCCCCTAAGAGGTAGCATTAATGATTTTTACCAGACTCAGATAAAGGTGTTTGTGATGATTTATGAAGATTGTTCTTGAATTGAGGTGCCTATTATTACACAGGCAACTATACTAAAATGACTGTTAGAAACTTTTTTGGCCAATAACTTTTCACTTATTTTGACTTGGGTTTTACTCTATACTGCTTCCATTTGCCTATTTGGCTTAATTAACCCAATAAGTCACCTTAAGTGATATTCAGGAGTAATATAAGAGTCATAATGCCATTTGATACACAACAAGCTCTGTTTTACTTTTAAATATGAAAATCAGAAAACTGAATATCAAGTGCTATCAAGAAAGGTTTTAAGTTATGTTTGTGACTGACAGAGTTTTGACTTCTAGATGTGTAAGTGTTAATAGGATCTCTCATATATTCTGTTACCTACACATTTTGTGCTAATTAATGTTTTCAAGTTATGTTTGTGATTGAGGGAGTTTTGGTTTCTAGATTTGTAAGCATTAAAAAGATCTCTCTTAATTTTTGTTACCTACATATTTTGCACTACATAAGACAGTTTTCAAGTTATGTTGTTATGATTGTGATTGAGAGAGTGTTGCCATTTAGATGTCTTAATGTTAATAGGATCTCTCATATATTTGTTGCCTACATTTTTTTCTCTACATTTAACTGCTCTAGGATGCTGCAGATAGAACGGATGCCAATATGGAACCACAGCCACTATGGGAATATCCAGGCGTAGCACTCACAGAACAGTTTAAGATGGCAACTTTCGATTTCATGCAGAAAGTTACTGACACCAAAACAGAAACTCAGCAAGGGACAGTTCAGTTTAAAACGTGAGAAAAAAATAAACCAAAATGTGAACATCCAATTAGTTCATGTCCACTGCAATCAAGCTGTGGAGAAATTATAGTATAAAGATTATAGTAAATGAATAAATTACAAAGAGTTTTCCAGAAGGAAAGGGATATTATTAAAAGTAATCAATAATAAAATTGCTATTGGAGACTTTTTCTGTGCCATCATATGAAGATGGTCTATCTTGGATAATTGAAAAAAGTTCTTTACATTTTTAAGGTGGGAAATAACTATTACTCAAATAAGCAGGCCCAAGTAAAGATATTTGTCTGATCGTTTAGCTTTTTATATTATCATCACATAATCTAGATTGCAAGGTTAATGATTTATTAATCTTTTTCTCCATGTTTTTCAGCCCAGGGAAATGTAATGGTATAGCTGTTTGGATGGACTTCCATCTGGATGAGGAGAATAGCATTTCTACAGGTTTGACCAGCCCAGCTAAGCCAGGAGAGAAACTCAACTGGGACTTCTATTCCAGACAAGGGGTGCACTTATTCAAGGAACCTATAGGGGTCAATGCTGGCAAGAGTAGCGACACGCTCTCATATAAGATAAAGTTTGACCCAAAGACAGGAGAGTTTGATTTTGCATTTAATGTGCAGGCCCAGCCCATAGAGGATTGATTCTTATTAAAAATGATCTACTCATTTCATAGATGTATCTGAAGGGTTTGAATATGCATTTGCTAACCCATTTGCTCAAGAATTCTTCGAGAATTTTTCATCTAGACCTTCGGTACTTTTGACAAAAATTTGGAACAAATAGAACAATTTTACTAAATATTTGAAGAAGAGTTGTTGGTAGTATTCTAACAAACATATCTCCATCAAATCGTTTCCCAAATATGCATTTGCCTATGAGATTTCACCAAAATGGACAGTCTACTTTTGGCCGCTGTGAGCATTAATGGGTTAAATCATCGCTCAAAATAAGCACTAAAGATCATCCAGAATTGTTGGGAAAAGGAGAAGCTCATACCAATATCTTTCAAGGATCAATATAGTATATCTGTTTAACCTGAAGTGTTCAGGTGATCTGTTAAATTAATGTAGCTCTTCAAAAGAAGATTAGAATTAGGAAAATGTCTGTGCAGTAAAAAATTCAGAATGCTTTATAGAAATGTTTACATGGGATCCTTGTGCAAAAATGATTCAAGTGTTGCATAATCAGCAGTTTTATGCATGTGTGTTCAATAGTCAGAATGAGTATAACGTTTTTTATTTGATTGTAGCAACTGCTGTATGCATAACAGATACATTTACTTAGCTCTCTATTACATGTATTAGAGTAGATATATAGGGCACTCTTGTTGGAACTTCTCTCATACTCTATAGTTTGCAAACACTGCCATTTTGAATTCAGTCTAATATCTTAATAATCAATTTGATGTAAATAGTCTAATTGCACTATATGAGTAAAGTAAGGCTGTGGTCTGAATGTCAATGTTACATTAAGTCCCTAGGTTTGAACCTTTTATGCTACTCCTTTTGTATGCTACTCAGTTTGAAAAAGTAACATCTCAAATTTTTGGAAAATTAAGGATTTTCTCGTTCTTTATCATCTTTGTTCTTAGTGACTGCACACCCTATTTACAAATATGATCTCAACTTGCTTTCATTCCTCGCTCTCTCTGCATGCATGATTAACGAAAAAAGTAATGAATTGCATATTCAGACATTCAAAGGGTAAGATAACACATTCTAGTTTATCTTTCATTTTATTACCTTGTAAAAGTTGTTTTGTTATACCGCAAATGTATTGATATTGTACAACTGTAAATATAATTTTGTAAAAAAGATGCTATGTACCACATTATACAATCAATAAAAAATTAAGAGTGGATAAAGGTTGGCTAGTTGTTTTTATTTGTGTGTATTCCCATATGCTAACCTTTAACAAAAATAACAACCATGTGGCATGCAACAGAAGGAGAATGTTTGTGAGTTTTACACAAATATACCATTTTACTGTATCTGCTCTCTGCAATACTTATACACATGCCACATAAAGTGAGTGTCAAACGTAATGAACTTAATGCAATGATACAATGGCAAAAAAGTTTAATAACATTAAAGATGTAAGTAGTGGTATATGTACATCATACATTGAAGAAAGATTAAAACACCACGATTATGAAAGACATGGTTAAAATAACAAGGCAAAAGGAAATGTGCCAACTTAGAAGACTACTATTTGATGATGGCCCAGAAGTTGATTAATGGACAAACACTTAAACTATATTTTTGTGCAATTGTATGTAAAACTTAAGTTCACGTTACTGAAGCTATCTTTATTGGGCAGAAAACCCTTTGTCAACACTTAAATACCCTGTCTCAAATCGTTTGAATGTACTTCAGTCATTAGGTAAGATAAGTAAAGAGTGATATACAGAAAACCTCGCACAAATAGGTACTAAGCAAAAGTTTCTGAGGTAATCAAAACCTGAGTTACTTTATTAACATGTAAGTAGATACAGAGACATATATAAGTTCTATAAGTTCCTGGTAGAAAGGAACAAACCGGTACCATCGCTTTAGTCCGGCATACGTGAAAATCCGAGGTAAGCGAGTCCGAGGTGAGCGAGATCTACTGTATCCTCCGGGAGGTATCAAAGTATGATAATGTGTGTAATAATAATAATAATAATTGGAATTTATATAGCGCCATTTCCATTCATAAAATGTTCAAAAGCGCTGCACATTGGCATAGTTTGAGTCATGGTCAACAACGCCTCAATGGGCGAGCCTGAGAAGGTGTGTTTTGAGACACTTCTTGAAGGCCTGACACGATGTAGAATCTTTCAGGTGTTGTGGAAGCGCATTCCATAATCTCGGTGCACTGATGGAGAAATACCACACATACTGATGCAAAAAAAGCTTTGTGGTACAGGCGATAAATGAGTTTTTTTCTGCCTTGGATAGAAATTCGGTTAGTTTTTTCAGGTGGAACTGTAGGTCTTACTCTAAAATCATGAGTTGTACTTATCTCTTTTTGCCGAATAACGCAAATATGCTTTTACCCTTTTTGCATCCGAACTGCGCACATGGTCAGATGACTGTGATATGTGACTGAAACAACATTCATGCTTGATTTTAAAATCTCTATACAACTAATATTCCATTATTAGTCGATTACACAAGTTATGTTCAATTGTTAGACCAAAAGTGCACTCCAGATGCAAATGTGTTTTACCCTTTCACTGCTGAGGCTACTTCGTCCAAAGTTCATGGATGCAAAGAATTTTGAAAACCAACTGAACACTGTCATATTGGTATTCACTGGATCGCTCTCGCTGATTACTCCTAGATGAATACCCATGTGCCAGGGTTTCAGTCATTTCTGTTCTTTTGCATCTGACATTTTGTATTGGCCAAATTATCCACCAGGTGAATCCCAAGAATCCATGACAGTGTGCGGAGGGGCTAAACGTATTAATATTATAGGACTACCGTAAATTCTTAGAAATCTGGACCACCCTAGGAATACGGACCACTAAAATGATATATTTTGCAAAATAATTATTCGGAAATCTTGACCTTGACCACACCACAATCTCACCTGTCAGATCACACTGCATGATCACGTAATCATGGCTGTTGAGTTTTTGGAAACCTAGACCACTATTTTTCTGCTTCATCGATAATATGAGAAAACACGGGCCACCCTAAAACCATAACAATTGTATTTTTCAAAAAGTGTCCCACATTACTGAGAATTTACGGTGCATCATTGGCGGGGCCCTCAGGCCGCGCCTACCTGGGAAGCTGTTTTGAGATGTCCATGGGTGAGATCTCCGTGCTCTAAATCCTGAGGCCGGACTGAATATAATTCTCTTTTCTGATTGGTTATAATATAAATGTTGCCTTTGCCGCGGAAAATCGTGCCTTCCTTATTTTAATTTAGCATGAAGTTTTCAAATATATAAAATATTTTAAGCGGACATAAAGTATATTTTTCAGTATAGGAAGGAAAATTACTAAGAAAAAAGTTACTGTGTGTATAGACTAGCGCCAGTCTCACAATCACGTCACGGATTAGGGACTGGTATCGCCCACCATCTATTGTTGGCGTGAAGCGGCGTATAGGACTGCCACTAGTCTACTATGTGTATAGAATGAAATCAGGAGACTTCGTAACCAAACTGGTTCGTAACCAAACTGATGCGTACCCAAGTAGCTTCGCACCCAAGAGATTTCGAAGTCTCCAGCTTGCGCCTAGAATTCCGATATTTGTTTCATTTCTACAAAAATGATACAAATCTAGTCATAAATTATTTTCCTCTATAATGTTAATGTTCTTTATACATCCGGTTCCCTCAAAAGTTCATAAATAACTTGGCCCCGCCTTTTGACTATTGATGCTTTGCATCTACAACCGTACTTGTCTTAGCATTGTACACGTCAACGCGAAATTGTCCTACTCTTCTATCTTCTTGATGGCCTCATCCGATTCCCCTTCAATCTGAAGAAAAATAAATAAATTGGCTGAATTGAATTTGATGAGAGTTATGAATTTTGAAGATTGAATATTTTAAAATGAATTACGAATATTGAAAAATGAATAATGAATATTGGATTTATACATGTACGTTGGGTTTAAAAACCTTCTGCTTGACATATTAGTATGTGGTATACCTTATTTCTCGCCCCACATGAATCTCGTTGTTTATTTTTCTCTTTCGTTTTTAATCTTTTTTTGAGTCTCTGGGGCGGATCCACGATTTCTCTTTAAATGGCGTTTGTTCTGTATGAGTAGATTCGTCAGAGAGAGATCTTACTCATTGGTTTTAAGTAAGTCACTGGTAAAACTATAGAAAAGTAAAACCTCTAATATCATCTCAGTATCCGCAACAACCTCTTGTACCATCACGAAGCTTAAATGTGTATATGCGAATTTTCAATAATTTTCAATGATGCAATTATCTGTGTAACATCACAAAATTTGTTAAAAAGATTGTTTAGTCCAATTGCTGCTATATCTTACCTTCATTGATTTGACGAAGCACAGTATATTCGTCCATACAAAGGACGCCACGGCAACATAGACTGTGCGAAATGAAGGAGGAACGACCAGGAAATTCAGCGCTTGTGCAGCGGGCCAGTAGGCGCAGCCGGTCTGGGGAAGACAAAAATACTTTCTTTACTAAACTATACCTAATGTTTTCCTACAATGAGGAATATAAACAGTGGAAGGCCACAAGGTGTGTTCTGTTTAAACAATAAGTCGAACAATAGAATAGATATCAGTGAAAATATATATCTATCATGTGAAAATAGTTTTGTAGAATAATCTATAAAAATGTAACATCTGTTGTACTACTATTTTCATATCTAGAGCAGAAAATGATGACTTTAAGAATTTAACCTGTGTCTTGTGGTTAAGCGGTCGGTAATTTTGTTCCCGGGTATTTAGGTTTTCTTCGCCACTTACAACTGGCTAGTTACAATATACCATGAACGTGGCTGAAAAAAAGACGATAAATACAATTTCAAATGAAAATGAAAATGCTCACGACCGAAATTGATCCGTTCTCTCCAGATGTGTTCTGGTTTGTGCAAGTTACCCAATCTAACAGGTACTTTACAGTAGGCCGTGTGTATCCCATTATAGCCGTACCGTTTAAGTCTTTGTTACTATCATCCCTGTTCCAAAAAAAGTC
>OZ012685.1:53709772-53803529 GCA_963942565.1 Maea johnstoni
TGAGTGAATTGGCGTTATGTATTTTGGTACGGACTGAGAAGATATATCCTTTCCTATCCTTTCTTTATTCCATGGTAGTGTATAAAGCAACTGCAAATGAGAAAAAATGGCATCAGTATTAAGACATGTAATTAGCTCTAGTGAGATGGAATCAAATCATGCTCACACAGAACGCCATACTCAGTATACACAAAATGCCGTTTCACTTTGTATACAGCTTCGAAATACGCATATCTTCGTTTGGGGTATTTCTATTTTTTTTATTTTTTTATTTTTGCTAAAATAGCATATTTATACAAGTGAGTGCATGAGGTTTTAAATGCACACCCACACACAAAGACCATTAGGCCTAGAAAAAAATAGGGTAGGTAGGTCGGTAAAATATTTTTTTGGGGAATATTTTTTTGAACAAAAACTTGTTAGGGTAGGGTTACAGGAAACAAACAACTTATTCTTTAGGCCTTTAGTGCCATAAAATAGTAGTAGTACCAAAAAGTCGTCATTGTTGAAAAACAATTACAAAGCATGATATAATGTGATATGAATATAATTATTTACCGATCTAGCACACTTTCCAAAAGGAAAACATAAGTTTTTCACAGCTCTGATTGTGAACATTTATTCATTGCTTTGTTAATGTTTTCTACAAAAAGAATTACATTATTTCCTTCAGATTTTGTGGCACTAAATGGCTCTTGTCTCATTCATTCATTTATCCATTCATTCATTCATCCATTAACAGCTCAGTTCAACGTCCCACTTCTTTTGCAACGGTGATCAGTACAGATGGACTTGGATATAACGGACTCAATGGGACCAGGAAAATTGGTCCGTCATATGCAACATCTGTCGTATACATATGACGAATACTTGATATGCAACGGACTGGGACCAAGCATATTGTCCGTCATATGCGAAAATCCGTCATACAGTGGTCCGTCATATCCAAGTTCACCTGTAGTAGGTGTGAACCATTTCAAGGAAGTGAAATGCTCAGCAGAAGTTCCGAATTCAATAATGCCATATATCATACATCCATACAACACACTAAGCTGTTGGTAGGTGTATTCTTCCTGATCAGATGAAATCAATTTAGAAAAAAAATCGGGTAAATGGATATGTGAGATGTATAAGCCTAACTTGAAGCATAAAGAAGGAATTGGTAGTGCCTTATGAATTCCAGAGAAATGATAAGTGCCAGATCATGACTTGTTTTTTGGCATTCTCTTGGTATTATATCAAATTAGGATTATAAAGCTACCGCTCAATTGTATAATCTGCAATTTAGAATTTCACTTAGTTAATTAGTACCATGTTTTCTTTTTGTTATTGCCTTATTCGTTTTATGAAGGTTATTTCTAACTTTGTAATGTATGTTCTCTAGTGATTTCCTTTGCAATATTTATGTATTATTACATAGTTGCACAGTACATCTTTTTTGCATGTAATTTGCAGTCAATAAAGATATATTCAATCTCGTAGGACGTGACCTAAGCATTGCCACAAACACCACGTACATACATATGCACACACTAGTTACGTTAGATATTGCGAGTGCTTTCAAAGCAGAGTCCTGGCTGGTTACTGGTAATAGGATTTCTACAGCTTACAAGTGCTTAACCCTTGTGCTGCTGGCTATTTGGCCATTACAACATGATGCAAAAAACTGAAAAATGACTGAAACCCCTGCACATAAGTACCCATGTAAGAGAACTCAGCGAGAGTTTTCCAATAAATACCAACTTGGCAGGGTTTGGATGGATTGCTTTGGACGAAAGTAGCCTTAGCACTGGAAGGGTTAAATCCGCCTGTAGTAGCAAAGGGAAACCACATACTTACGTACACACATACTTAAAGATTTAGATAATATTTTCCATTGTGCACTTGTAGTTTCCCCGTTCAATACCCAGACCCTTCGGATTAGTCACAGACGTATCTAACACTAAGGATTAAAGGTTCCCAGGCAACCATATCCTAAGCTTATGTCACCTGGCCATGATAAACTACCGCTACCCTTGAGGATGTAGTAATGATTGTACGTATTCCATTATAAGCCTCTGTGGCTGGCCAGATTTGTTTAACCTGTATCTACATGGAATGACTGTTTTAATCTGGATTGGACAATCAACTATTTATCAACAACAACTACATTTTCTCAAATTAACTCCGATTTATTATAGCTACTCCAAGAAAAGGACTAATTCCAATTTTCAGCTGAGATAATGTCAAATACCAAATAAAAATCTTAAGATCGGGTGGGTTGTACCTACTGGCTCAGTCTACCTGGAACGCCTAAGTGTGGCAGCGTGTATTCTTCTTCGAACCCTGCCCCCCGGGGGGGGGGGGGGGGCACTCAGGTACAGAGGGGGGCCGCACCTTCGTTACGTATTTCGCGAAAGAATGGGTCTTTTTTTAAGACCTCCGCATGTCCGCGATTTTGTAAAAGAGGGGTACTTTTTTTGTACCCAGGTACGAAGTATGAGGGTCAAAATCCCCTTACAATCCACGAAATATACGCCGCTCTGACGCCGAGTGACTCCCGAAGTGACTCAGGGCTTCCGAGTTTGCTGCCGCCACTTGCTGCCGTTAAACAAGCAGAGGATTATAAAATCTTAAGTTAAAATACGTGTTCCCGTTCATCCAATGTCAGCGTTTTGATAAAAGAAGGGGTGTTTATTTAGTGGAAAAAATCAGCGTTTTATTAAAATAAGGGTGCTTTTTTGGCCAGAAATCAGTGCTTTAGGGGTATTTTTTAATTTTGATAACGAACGTATGCACCCCCCTAAATTCCCGAGTGCCCCCCCCCCCCGGGACCCTGCCATTCCATTATCAGTCTAGATTTCTAGGCTATCATATGTATTTTTCTAACCATTTCTGATACCAGGCACCAAGTGGTCAAGGTGACCATAGTGCCCAGATTGGTTCACATTTATCAAGTTTAGTCAAGTTAGTCAACTCAGATGGGACCGGTAACTTCCCAGAGACTAGTCCAGTCCAGTCTATGCCATCAGGTATGGCACGTAGCCTAGCTACTAGGCTTTACTGTGTTTTTACGTTATCATATATAAATGTATGACTGCACCTTTACTACTGTTGACCATTTAGTTCACACAATTGCCACACGAGGGGGTTATAATTTTCCACCACCCTCATTGTATACCGCAGTGCCATCTATCCACAAGGGATGGAATTTAATTATGGCCTGGGAGGCAGGCTAGTATGGCTCGCTGCTCTTTGCATTCATATCAGCCCATTAACTCCTAAGAGTTTCTGTAGATATCGTCGTGTGGATAGAAGATGCTTTGGGCAATAACTTTGGAATTCATACCGATTTCACAACATATTTCAAGGAGAGCTCTTGGTAATGTCAGGGACCTCCAAACAGGGTCTTAGCCGATATTTGGAAACAGGGTGTCCAAATAGAGGTTTCATAGACTTTTGCGTGTCCAAAGTGTGGTACAAAATACATACTACTAATAAGATAGACCCTATACCTTTACAGATTTTGCTTTTTTAGGCCAGATACTGCTTTGTGTGTCTTATAAAAGTGACACTACAGCTTCTACATCTTCTATCTTCTAAGAAAAGTCATCTTCAGCAAAGTCTGACATAAAATGTTGGGTGTCCAAACTGTGGAAAAACAGTGTTCTGCGTGTCCAAATGACACGCTGGACGCATTACGGCTAAGCCCCTGCCTCCAAAACTTCCGAGGTGCGTGTATATATATATATATATATATATATATATATATATATATATATATATATATATATATATATATATATATATATATATATATATATATATATATATATATATATATATATATATATATATATATATATATATATATATATATATATATATATATATATATATATATATATATAAATATATATATATATATATATATATATATATATATATATATATATATATATATATATATATATATATATATATATATATATATATATATATATATATATATATATATATATATATATATATATTTATATGCTAATGTTTAGATCTTCGTCTAAGGTTCTGATTAACATGTCTCCTTCAATAAATTTCCCCTCTACGCTTTTGCCTGAAAGAATTGACCAAAATTGTCAATGTAGCTCTTGGCTGCTGTGGGTCTGAATGTGTTGACTCACCCCTCTGATCGTGTTGGTCGTTCAGTCATAAACACCTTGGAAGGCAGGTAGTTACTTGAATAATGATACATGTCTTGGTCCAAATGTCTTACCTGTACACATGAGCTTTCCCCCACATACACCTTACTCCCGGCATAAGCTATTGAGTAGTGTGCCTGCTAGTATGGCACAGCCAGTGTTAGAGCGATACCATACCTGTTCAGCTTAGTGGATTGACCAGTGGGACAGTAATACTTACCCTTTGACCCTTATACGACCCCGCTCACCTGTTTGCATCGTGATACGGTAGCTTGTTGCTGTGTACCGTTCAGTTTACTTATAGAATGCGTATATTGCATAACGTATAGATGTTATATTGGTGGCCGTCAGTAGCCGGACAGTGACCGTGACGTGGGCCGCAGGCTCTTTTTCATCTCTGTAGCCATCTTAAAGAATTCCTTGCTTCTTTGGGCCGCCCCTAGTGTCGATCTGAGGAACTAAGCGTTTATTTGAACCTGTCCTTAAGGGGGCTCGGGACCTTCGTTCTTTAAGTTAGACTTCCATGTAAAGATTGACCAATACTTTGGTCGATGTACAAGAAACCCCCAATAACCTATATAGGCCCTTGTATATCTAATATAGCCATTTCATACATTTAACCAATTAACACTAAGGAGCTCCTCCAGAAATTGTCGTCTTGATCTAAGATACTTTCGATAATAACTTCAGAATTGAGAATGATTTTTAAAAACTTTTTGAAGGGGAGTTGTTGGTAATGTTCTGATTGATATTTCTCCATCAAATATTTGCCTGCAGTACTCCATCAACATAGTCAGGCTGCTTTTGGCCGCTGTGAATATTAATGGTTTAAAAGCCCATAGTGGCTAACGGAGGAACTAAATCTAAATATTTAATTCTGTCCTTAAATCTGTCCTAAATATTTAAATCTGTACATTACAATAATATTGGCGAAATGGGTCAATCCTAGGGAAAATATGTTAAAATGGGCATGCGTCCATGTTTAAGAATAGACACACGGATTTCCTTGAAATAGGAAACACAATTTAAGAGAAAAAAAAACAAATCACATTTTGAACCACGCATTAGTAGATGAGTAATGGTAATATATGTAATTATATAAAACATATGTTATTTATGACAAATCGTACTTTTGGTTTGAATTGTGTCATGTTTTGTACCCCGGCACTTATATTTAAGGCCTTAAAATGAGATTTCTTTCTATAAATGTACTCCTGCAGAACAAATGAGCACAGGACCCCCTCCACCATTTAATCTTAATTTGGTTAGCATACTATAAGGACTACTTCATGCGGATTTGAGAAAGAAAGTAAATTAGGATTTTTTCCTAACATTTTTAGTGAGAAAAAGATGAACAAAAAATATTGTTTTCCGCCCTGATGATCTATTTCAAAAATCGTCTAAAACCGTTTTTGGTAAGTTCTAAATGTATCTACGTAAAAGACATATACAACTAATAGATGCATGCCTTTGGGCCGTTCTCGTGGCAGATTGAAATACTATATACTGCACATATTTATCTTTACCACATCTTATCAAAAACATCCTGTAGGTGGCGCCACTCTCCGCGATAGCCAGGACGGGCACCCTCTGTTATATGCTTTAGAAAGGGTATAATACAAGAACCCTTTATACACAAGGTTAATAAAGGATAAATTGAGACGCTGATACGGAAGCGAGTCCTTATAATGTGGGGAGAACCTCTGATCATACTAAATAGGATCTTATCCTACCGACTTACACGGTATCCGACTCACATGCTAGCCAGATTAAACGCGTTACTTGCGTCAATTTTATGTCGTTGAACTACTTTATAATATACCCTACAGTAAGATAATTATCACGCGGTCATTCTATTTTCATAAACAAGAAGACTAAGGATGATATGATTGTAGTGTGTAGATTATGTGATTAACTGTTTCAGCAAAATGCATGAGCCTGAAAAACAGGCATGTGGCAAAAGTTTACGTTATGCAAACATAAGCAATACCGGCGTACGTATGTTTTCAACAAGTTAGTTCACCTCGGTGATCCTGAATTATGTCGGTATCCCTTAAATAGTTCACATATGACATGCAATGTTTTTTATTTGGGGCTGACCTACTGAACTTCAGCCTTAGATAAGATACTAGCAGTTTCAGTCATACCTATCAAATATAACTACTACATATAACATAACTACACTACGTATCAGAGGAACAGCATCCAGAGGCTAACGAATGGTAGCACTTCAGAGAGAGAGAGAGAGAGAGAGAGAGAGAGAGAGAGAGAGAGAGAGAGAGAGAGAGAGAGAGCATATTCACTGGTTACCCCCTCTCTCATCTTTCCGATATACTAAAACTCGACTTACGTACCTTTGATACTCTTCCAAGCGAACCACCTAAATGTGAACGTGCACACAAGGAGGAAAATCCAATGTATTAAGGCGCAGATGAACTATCACAAACCGATTTGTGGATTCCAAACAGGTGATATGTTGGAATCTGGCTTGAGCCCAAGAGGGTGAGATTGTTCAGTGATGTGGTAGGTATATACTCAGGAAAGGCCAGATATCTGTGACATAGTTCCTCCGAATTTAACATACGCGGTGAAGATAAATATTTGTCAATCAAGGCCCTTTGATAGTACACCCAGTCAATCATGAATGCACCCAGCCAATGTATTTATGAGTGTACGTGATTCATAATAAGCCCCAATGGCTGGCCAGGTTTTTGCGCTCTATTCATGTGTAATAATTGCATTTATCTGGATTGTACAATGAACTATCTGTTTGTACAACTCATAACTGTAAACAGTACTCAACACTGAGTTGTGTATACATTTGAAACGAAAAATGTAGTTTTTATCAACTAATCTTAAATGAAATTTTGGCCGATTTAGTATCATTTAGTAGACAACTAGAAGACATTGATTCAACTAACAACTAACTCGAGCATTTGATCCTTAATTTCCGAAATGTGCTTTTTTCAGAGAGGGATCATCAACATAATCAGGTATCTAGTTGGTGCCCTGTAGTCATAAATGGGTAAACCCATTTTTGCTCACAGCATCCAGAAACGGACTGACAATTCTGATCAAGGAAAAATCGGAAAATATTAGAAAAATGATTGATGTAGAAATGTTAATCCTTGTATTACTGACAACACTCCTTCAAATATTTTGTAAAATAATTCTAAATTACAAACCTAATGTCAAAAGTATCACAGTTCCAGACAATTTCTGGCGGAACTCTTAATCAATTGGTTAAATGTACTTGGCAAATACCTGTGAACAGGAAGGTAAATACGTATTCCTCATCTGTCACAAATTTAATGTAGTCATTCCCGTTATTTCAGCGAAGGAAAACTCTAACGATACCAAGTGCGTGCGCCGTGGAGTCTTCATTTCTAAGCCGAGGTCGATATCACTCTGAGAATATTCACTTAGAGACTACTGGTGCTGGTGAGTCCACCTCGGGCAGTGGCAACAGCTGTTGGTTACACGAAGCTCCAACAGCAATATTAAACTCAAGGAAAATCCTATACGGCTAACCACGTTGATTAATAACCCTTATGCTGCTGGTGATTAATTTGGCAAAAACAAAATTAGGAAAAAAACTTGCATATTGAAACTGGCATATATGAGAATACTCAATCCAATGAATACCAAATTGACAGGGTATGTCCAAAAATGTAGCGTCCTTGTGCTTTGGAAGAAAGTAGGCCCAGCATTGAAAGGGTTAAGAACAATGGATGGCTGGCGCTAATGACATCCCAGCAGGGAAAAATCCGCCACCAGTTATTCACCCACCCTAGAATTCCAACCAATTTCGACCCTAGATATGAAGTGAAAGATATAAAGCACATCTGTAATTTACGATGGACCAAGTGTGAAAGAGAAAATATTTAAACATTTTTTTTCACCACCGTATTTTGGGGGGAGAAAATATATTTAAATATATTTTCACCACCGTATTTTGTTGGGAGAAGATATATTTTCTCCCCCCAAAATACGGTGGTGAAAATAAATATTTAAATATTTGCTCATTCACACTTGGTCCATCGTAGTAAGTGCATAAAGGTATTAAAAAGATCTATTCTTTCCAACATCCAAAATGCATCCACACACACACACACATAATCAGGTGCGGATTCTCCAAATATGGCCTATGCCCCTCTATCATAATATTGAACCAATCTTTCCTTTCCATTTCAGGGGGCTTTAAGCCTAAAACACACTTGAGCAGCGCGACGCAGCGCAGCGCAGCGCGACGCAGCGCAGCAAAAATGTGAGCAATTCACACTGTAGCAGCGTTTTGCTGCCGCTGCAAGCTGCAGCAAAATTTTACCGCCAAAAAGGCACAATAGTGTTTAAAATCCTTTTCCTTAAAATTACGTCAATGTGGCCGAAAAAATTGAACAGAATCGCTTGACCTTTCGATTTTCTTTCAATTAATTGATACAAGTAATGTCTTCGCATCTAAACCCTACTAAATCCCTAAGATTTCCAGGGATTTGACTAAATCCCTGGAAATAGGAGGGCCATTTTTGACTAGTTTACTGGTAGCATTTCAGAGGGATTGTTGAATGACAGTTAACTTTGTTTTATGCTTATCTGAGTGCTACTTATGATTCCAGACTATCAGAGTAATGAGGCTTTAGTATTGTGCTGAAATATTGAAGCTCAACCAAAAACAAATTCTTGATGATAATAATTAGTAACATATAATGATATTCATCATTTTCGTTGTTATCAATATTATCACTATTATTATTATTATTATTATTATTATTATTATTATTATTATTATTATTATTCGGATGATGATGATCACAGTAGTAGAGATAGTAGTAGTAGTAGTAGTAGTAGTAGTAGTAGAGATAGTAGTAGTAGTAGTAGTAGTAGTAGTAGTAGTAGTAGTAGTAGTAGTATTGGCATTATTTATTGTGATTACTATTACTTTATTATAATTATTTTTATTATTTTAATTATCATTATCATAGATTTTCATCTTATTATAATGATTATTATTATCATCATATTCATCATCATTATTTTTATTAATAATATTATCATTACTATTATTGTTATCATCATTGGCATTATTATTACAACTGTTATTATTATTATTATTATTATTATTATTATTATTATTATTATTATTATTATTATCATTGATATCATTATTATTATTATTATTATTATTATCTTTATCATCAGCATCATCATTATTACTATTATTATTATCATTACTATTATCATTATTATCATCGTTATTATTATTATCATTATTATTACTGTTATTATAATGACGATGATGATGATAATGATGATCATAGTAGTAGTAGTAGTAGTAGTAGTAGTAGTAGTAGTAGCAGCAGTAGTAGTAGTAGTAGTAGTAGTAGTAGTAGTAGTAGTAGTAGTAGTAAAGGCATTATATATCATGATTATTATTACTTTTAATATACTTATTGTTATGATTATAATTGTCATTATTGTTCTTCTTCTTCTTATTATTATTATTATCATTATTATCATCATTATCATAATCATTATCATCATCATCATCATCATCATCATCATTATTATTATTATTATTATTACTATTATTATTACTATTATCATTACTATTATATCATCATTATTATTATTATTTTTATGGGGACAAGGTAGCTCAGTTGGTTAGGTGTCGGACTAGTAATCAGAGGGTCGCTGGTTCAATTCCCGGCCAGGACACTTTGGTCTGTACTTGGGCAAGACAGTTTATTCCATATTGCTTCAGTCCACCCAGCTGCAAAATGGGTACCTAGCATAAATAAGGCAGTGCTTAGAGCGTGTGCGCTATATGCTGCCAGTTGCTCTGGGATATCCCCCGGGGGATTGAAATGGTTTCTGTGTGTACAGGCCTGCTAGGGGAGGAAGGTCGTGTGAGCGCTTCGGTGGATATTATTATTATTATCATTATTATTATTATTATTATTATTATTATTATTATTATTATTATTATTATTATGATAATTATCATTATTGTTAATATTATTATTATCATTATTATTACTATTACCATTATTTTCATTATTATTGTAATTATTATTACAAGCATTATCATTATGATGATTACAGTATGTAGTAGTTGAAGAATACTGTTTTCTGGCCTTATTTTAGGGATATCGGCCATTCTTGCTTTTTTGGATGTATATTTCTGTGAAGTTCTGTGAGCTCAAATAATTAAATTCAGAAAACACTACCAACTACAATCTTATATCACTAATGGTCAATATCCCTAGAATAAGGCCAGAAACAGTATACTACTACTACTACTACTACTACTACTACTACTACTACTACTACTACTACTACTTTAATCATAGACATCATTACCCTTGAAATAACAATAATGATAATAATAACAATGTTGATGATAATAATAATAATGATGATAATGATCATAATAATGTTGATGAAAATAATAATAATAACAATGATAATAACAACAACAACAACAACAACAACAACAACAACAATCATAATAATAATAATAATAATAATATTAATAATAACGATGAAATAATGATAATACTAATAATAATATTAATAATAATAATAATAATAATAATAATAATAATAATAATAATAATAATATCAATAATAATAATATCAATAATAATAATAATAATGATGTATCAATTATGATAATAAAAATAATAAGAATTATAATGATATAATAGTAATAATGATAATAATAATAATGATACTAATAAAAACAACACTATTAGTATGATCATCATCATCGTAATAAAAATAAACATCTTAAAAATGTTGATGATGATATTAATAATAATGATTATAATAATAATGATAATAATAAAAATAATGAAAATAATAATAATGATAATGATAAAAATAATAGTAACAATAATGCTATTTTTTTACTTCTTAGTATTATTTATCATTCAAATTGCTCTTGACAGTTTATAAAGTAATTGTCGAGTGAAATCATCGAAAATAAGTGTTTAAGATCTGCATTGTACTGATCATTTAGGGTAAATATGCAGAAACAGGAAAAAAAATGTTTTTTTTGGATTTTTTTGTTTAAGTCATGTATGAAATTGTGCAGGCATACAATATATGTATTCATAAAGTACATGTAGGCACCGTGAGCAATCATTTGATTATTTCTAGACCCCTTGCACATTTTGATTATGAAAATATGGCATCATTCATGGTAGCAATACAGCAATATTTTCTAGTTAAGTATAAATTCATAAATCAATAGTTGTTGTTTCGTCTTTATTTTTTCATTTCCACCATTTTTAATTAGCCCAAAGTATGCCTTTATTAGACAGGTATTACATGTACCTGGATGGTAGGGCCTTTTGGTAACTATTGTGAGAGCTATAACATGTCCAATCCCAGAGCAGAACAAAGCCGCCACTTGCTGCCGCTAAACACGCAGAGGATTATAAAATCTTAAAGTTAAAATACGTGTTGCCGCTCATCCAATGTCAGTGTTTTAATAAAAGATGGGGTGTTTATTTAGTGGAAAGAATCAGCGATTTATTAAAATAAGGGCGCTTTTTTGGCCAGAAATCAGTGCTTTAGGGGTATTTTGATAACGAGCGTATGCGCCCCCCTAAATACCCAAGTGCCCCCCCCCCCCCCCCAGGGTTCAGAACACGGCATTATTAAGCTTCCCCCCCCCAATAACTTATTGCTTTATTCACGTAATGCTAGTAAAAACCTTGATTTCCTCAGTGTATGATAATTATGTTTTTCATGCCTTCATACATTGAGGGATAAACTTTAGCAGTGGCAGTTAGCTCTTCCTCCATGACCACGTTGTACGACCACATGGAGAAAGGGCGCGGCAATCTCCCGGTTATTACGTCATAACCATTGCCTTGCCGTATTTTGATTGGCTGAAGCCCTGCAGCGTTTTTGCTGCGCAGCAAAATATTCCTCCAGAGAATACCTTGCCACGCTGCGTCGCGCTGCGTCGCACTGCGTCGCGCTGCGCTGCTCAAGTGTGTTAGGTCTAAGGCATTAAGACCAAACTATATTTTGCTGCGCTGCGTCGCGCTGCGCTGCGCTGCGCTGCGCTGCGTCGCGCTGCTCAAGTGTGTTTTAGGCTTTATACTGCATTCATTTATCAAACATAAGTGCGTTCTTACTTCTTTATTGACCATTGGCATTTTACATTATTTTAATGATTGTTGCGTATGTGTTATTGTGTGTAAATCAGTGCAATTGCCTGCTATAAAGTAATGTGATAACAAGGCTATTCAGAACTAAAAAGCGAATTCCTATTATTAACTACGATGGTGCAGGTGAAAACAGCAGAAAAAAATTCTGCTGTTTTTGGAAAACGGTGGATTTTTTTTTTAATCTGCAGTTTTTTTGGGATTTTTATGTCCAGAAAAACAGCGTACATTTGTTTCCTGCCGTTCACACCTGCACCGTCGTAATTAAGTCCACCTGGTGAAGGAAAATGTACTGTTCTCTAAATGCCCCACTTAAATTGGTAAGTCAGCTATAGGTGAGTGACCGACTCATCGACGAGTTAAATGTTTTTTCTTTCTTTATAGCTGTTCTTTATTTTATGATTTCGTGGGAGTGTAAAATAAGAAACGTGTTGCATTGTACACAGAACCTTTTCATCCTAAATACAAACTATCACGTACAAATAATATATTCTGTGGTGTTTAATAGATTAGTATGCATCAGTTGGTTAGGTGTCGACACTTTGATCTGTCCTTGGGCAAAACAGTTTATTCCATATTGCTTCGGTCTACCCAGCTGCAAAATGGGTACCTAGCATAAATAAGGCAGTGCTTAGAGCGTGTGCGCTATATGCTGCCAGTTGCTCTGGAATATCCCCCGGGGGATTGAAATGGTTTTCGTGTGTACATTGACTGCTAGGGGAGGAAGGTCGTGTGAGCGCTTCGGTGGATACTAGTACAAGACTATAAACCGAATACCTTTATACATTACTAAAAACCGAGTGAAAATATGCTTAGCATTTCTCCAGACAGTACTGTTCAAGTTATTTGTTAGTGGTCGAAAATCAAGGGTATGAAAAACGACCGGATTGTCTCAACTGATAGAAGAGTGAATTTTGTGGGTTGGGATTTTCATACGATGCCCAATCTCAGCTTGGCAAGGTCTCCGTGAGGATGCTACACACTAATTTGCATATTCAGTCTACCTTGGTAGGCCTGATCCAATCAATGTTTACAACAGCCAGGTCCCAAGGAGGGTAACATGTTCTAAGGTACTAATCAAAAAGATTCCAAGGGAAAATCGTTTCTGTATATTGTGCCAAAATATGGAGGTGGAAGATAAGGTACATTTATTCTAAAACGTCCTTTTTATGACGATTTGAGAATTCCCATATTTCAACAAGCCAATTTGCAATATCCTGATTTTACAGAACTCACTGATTTGGAGTAACTTCGGGTTATCTTTCAATAAGAGGATTTGTTAAAAACTGCATCATTATGTCTCAATAGGACCTTGGATTAAGTATGTGGTTGTTCATCTAAGATAGGATGAACAACAGGAGGTCACAAATGTTAACTTGCAACTGATTGTTATTAAACCATACTAGTCATGTTTGCCTATTCGACAAAAACTCGGCTGGCTCGACTTAGATGGGTATTAGACACTTGTGTGTAAAAGAAGTGACTCCTTATATACAAGACTCCAAATAAGATTTTTACGATTGATTAGAGAGTATATTGTGCATTGTATATGATGAATTTGTATCATAGTATATTTGATTGTATTAGGTCCATTATAAGCCTTTGTGGCTGGCCGAATTTTTAACCCTTGTGTATTGCATGTAATGAATGTCATTATCTTGATTGGACAATAAACTATTTATCAGCAACAACTATTGCTCTGCTATGCTTATCGGACTAGCTCTTCCCATCGTTGCTTATATGGTTTTGATATGCTAATACGGATTATCTCTGTGGTCTATGGTATACATGTTCTGCCGCCCCGTTTTTCACGACTTCGCCATAAAATGGCAAAAAATGTGAAGAAAAACGAAATTCCAAATTCCGTCAGGTGGTAATGTATTTCTTATATATATTTACAGTCAGCGAAGACAGACATCAGCATTAAAGAATGGATATGTCTACGCTTACTTCCCTTATGTATCCGTATTTCGAATAAGAATTTCGACTATCGTCACTTTTAAGCCATATTGCGATTAAATCGTGACTAGACAATTGTAAATGGAGCCCCCGGGGTGGGGGGGGGGGGGCACTTGGGTATTTAGGGGGGCGCATACGCTCGTTATCAAAATAAAAAATACCCCTAAAGCTCTGATTTCTGGTCAAAAAAGCACCCTTATTTTAATAAAAACGCTGACTTTTTATAGTAAATAAACAACCCTTCTTTTATCAAAACACTGACATTGGATGAACGGGAACACGTATTTTAACTTGAGATTTTATAATCGTAAGCCTGTTTAGCGGCAGCAAATGGCGGCAGCAAACTCGAAAGCCCAGTCACTTCGGGAGTCACTCGGCGTCAGAGCCGCGTATATTTCGTGGATTGTAAGGGGATTTTCACCCCCATACTTCGTACCTGGGTACAAAAAAGTACCCTTCTTTTACAAAATCGCGGACATGCGGAGGTCTTAAAAAAAGACCCCTTCTTCCGCGAAATACGTAACGCAGGTGCGCCCCCCTCTGTACCTAAGTGCCCCCCCCCCCGGGAAATGGAGGAGGAAATCGGAGTACGTGACTAAATTCACTGCCTTATCTCAAGTCACTGAAAACTTCCTCATATATGCCCCGGCTGGGATGCGAACCTGGGCAGTGGTGAAGGACATCTCGCAGTCAGTGGCAATGCCTTAGACCAGACGGCCATCCGGGCAGGCCCTAAGACATCAACCCTCCAGGGGAGGGGTAGGGGCATGTACATTTTTCAAAGACAGATTATTCTATTTTCAAAATTTCAGGGACAGATTTTTTTTTTCAAATTTTCGGAGATAGATATTTTTTGTTATTATTTGTCAATTTTTTTAATTTTCCAAGGTGAGGGAAATAGTGAATATTAAGTTTGTTTATGATAGTATTTTCTTATATTGTAATACCCTTTAGATGCATTCTCCAGAAGTAAACAATCTGTAGCCACGGTTCATGTTTCATTTGTCCTTTTTCAAGTATTTCAACCATATTTGCCTATTCTGTATTTTAATAATTATCTTTAAAATTTAAACTCTATAATCCTGGTATGGATGTTACTTTATCAGGAATTTTAAATCGGATCATTTTACCAGAGTTGAATGTTTTTTGGGACGCGTGATATGCATTTTCAGTCCTTTCCTGGCACTTGAAAATGAGAATTAATCTAAGACAGATCATATATATATATTCGTTTTTCCAGGGACATATTATCTATTTCCCAAATATTCTGAGACAGATTATTTATTTTGCCAATCTTCAGAAACATGTTAGTTTTTCCTATATGCTAGCATTATGGTAGCTGCTGATAACTTAGTTGCACCAACAGCCAGTTTAAAGGCTATTTACAGGCTAAAATGGCCACCCCCAGTGCATCTATTTTGCGTCTGTTAGGAGGTGTTTAAACAGCAATATACTTGTTGTATGAAGGTTGGCACTGGTGGGAACTTGTGTTTAAGTAGAGAATACCATAAGAAACTATTTGGGCCTCTGATTTATCCATGGTGGAATTGTCCTTTAAGTACAAGATCACAAGGAGGGTACACGCGTATCTGCATTCCTAATCTTGCTTTGGCGGCCTATTCACCGCAGATATTAATTTGCAGCATTCAGATACCAAAGAGACGCGGTCGGTCAACATCGCATGTAGCGTAGCCACACTCCTGTGTACTAATTGCTTGTTCGAACCTGCTGAAATTCTTCTATATATTCATATATTTATATTGTTGGTGATTGCCAAATAAAGCGCAAGTCCCTTCCGCAGGGTGAAGCACAAAGGGCGGATAAATAGATGTTTAACTGGGATTTCTTATCCCACCCCTTCTTCTTCTTCTGATAGAAAACACAAGGACCCTTGATTGATTGATTGATTTTATTTAGGTATAAAAACGTACATGTACAATACAAGGTAAAACAATATAAATAAGACATAGTTACAGTGTCAGAGGTTATACATGGCATAAATATACCTCGGATAGCCTGCACTTATTTCCAAAGCGGTCCGGGCATGATATATCACAGGCAAGATTGACACATATCACAGCAATCTCTATTTTGGCAACAATGGCTTACCATATCACAGTTTAATATAAATAGATGGCTTCTTCCTCATTTGCAACACACTCCATAAAATATTTCTTTACTTCTAGTTTAAAATTCTCTTTTGTTATGCATTGTTTGATATGGCCAGGTAAGTTGTTCCAGTTTGTGGCACCGACAAATGAGAATGAATACCTCCCAGCCGAGTTTACCCCAGGAACAATAAAAGTGTGGCTACTCCCTCTTGTTTGATAGTGATGTTGTTTTTGAACACGCTCAAACTGTTCAGAAAGATATGATGGAGCAGTGTTATTAAAAATTTTGAACATGTGGTTCACATTTAATTGCTGGACCCTTTTCTCTACTGGCAGCCAATTGACTATCTTGAATTCATTATAACCAATATGAGATCTCGGATGTAGTCCTAAAGCATATCTTATCATTTTATTTTGACAGATCTGTAATCGTTGCTTCAATTTTAACTAGAGACCACCATACCAGGCACTGCAAGCATAATCAAAATGACATTGAATAAGAGCCATGGCAAGGTTACGTCTGGTGGTAAAGTCAAAATAGTTAGCCTTATGATAGAGAAATTTTAACCTAGAGTTGCATTTGCTTATAACTGAAATGATCTTAAATGTCAACCGCATTGGAGCTCTTTATTATCAGTCAAATTTCACAGATCTCCTGGTATAGATTTCAGGTCGGTGAGAGATAATTCCAGAAGGTTCTTAAAAGCAATTTGACCACAAGAGTGAAGCTACACTACGTGCGACGTTGACCGATGATTAGATATCATCGGTCATTAGATACGCAAATAATGTTGCACCCTTTTCATGATCTTCTACTTAAGGTGCTTTGGTACGACGTTTCTTGCAGTAGATGGCAGCGCTGGTGTTCTGACTACTGTGTAGTGTTTATGCTGCTGGCGCTTCCCTCTCTACCGAAGCACCTTAAGAATAACTAGTATACACGAATGATGCAAACAGTTGCGGGCAAGCAAGGAAGATCAGGTATGCAGGTTATCTTGCGGCCTTCCCAACATCATGTGCATACGGTTCTTAGGTACGATGTTTCTTGCAGTAGATGTCATTACTGGTCGTCTGACTACTATGGAGCGTTTATGCTGAAGACGATTCCCTCCCTATTGAAGCACCTTAAGGTTAGCTATGGTCCATGAGTGCCGCAGACGGTTGCGGGCAACCGAGGAAGATAAGGTATGCAAATTATCTTACGGCCTCCTCAACATCTAGAACATTGGATTAGCAAAACACCTTTTGTACAAGATCATAAGAAGGGTACACGCTTATTTGCATACCTAATCTTGGTTTATTTTTTACCCAAACTTTTTTGAGACAGATTTATTTACTATTTTTTAAAAAAAAATACGAGGTAAGGGAAAATAGTAAATATTAAGTTTTTGATGAAAGTATTTTCTTATGTTGTATATCATTCAGAAGCAGTGCATTCTCCAGAAGTGGTCAAAGATCTGACCCAAAGAATTGTTGGTTATCAGCTGATCGGCATAATATAAATTGGTCAGGAACTCTACATATTTATGCTGCCATATTGTATGCATTTTACCAGTTATCTAAATTCATTTTAAATGCCAATTTATTGTTGAGTTACATATTGAATAGAGATATGCTGGAAATTAGTCTTTCCGGGACTCAAAAGATTTTTGAAAACCATCTAAACCCTGTCATGTTGGTATTCATTGGAAAGCTCTCGCTGAGTACTCACAGATTAGTACCCATTTGTCAGGCATAGTCATTTTTCAGGTTTTTTCACCATTTTGTAATGGCCATATTGCCACCAGCAGCATAGGGGTTTAGAATTCCAGGATTATTCTTCGTTCCGTTATGCAGAGCTGCAAAAATTCTACTCAAATGGTAAAATTGAATCAGTTTCATTGTTTCCCTGTCTTACAAAACCAGACAGTAAAAGGTATATATAACTTGTAACATCTAGCCTTGTAATCAAGAATGACAAACACAAACAAGGGGACAAAGAAAACCAGAGAAAGATGCAGTAAATAACAGAATATTTTATTGCAAGTGATCACTGTAGAAAAGCCTCCAACCACAAAAATACTTATTAAGGGGCTTTCAAGACTATGTATTTTGTATTACAAAGCATCTCAGATCTTAACAATATCAAAAGTGTTTCACATATTCATTTTTAGTAAAGTTATCAGGCTGCCAAGTTACCAATTGTTTCTACGGAGAGTAAGTTTTGTGATAACAAATATATGGTTTTACTTCTTATACCCTAACTTTTTAAATATGTAAGTATTACCAACAGATTTGATGAAATACAAAACCATTCACAGACCAAAATGCCATAACATATGCTAGAAGGAACTACCACTTATGTATAATGAGTCAATAAATAATATATGCAATAATATTTCGTAAATGATAAATACATTTGTTACAGATTACTTATAGTCAATATAAAAAATTGCTAGATAAATTAGTCTTTATCAATTATTTGATATATATGTGAATAATATGTCATGCATATCAAACAAGGGGAATTCAGAAAAGTACAGAAAACCTCGCTTGCCTCGGACAAATAGGCAACAAGCAAAAGTGTTTGAAGTACCCAAAACCTGATACTTTATTAAATGTTAAGTAGATAGGAATGAATTGGGACCAGTGCTCTATAGCGTGATGCATACAAATTTGCAGTAGGCGAGTCTCAGATAAGCAGGGTTTTCTGTATTTCTGTAGTTTAAGATGTTACAATATTAATCAAATACATGTAGAGAACATCTACAATGACAACAAAAACTTCAATGAAGTTAACAGAACCAATCAGTTCAGTAAATGATAACTGATCTTTGCATTTGTCCTTCATATTACAACTTCATACCTGAATTTAATCTTAGAGATCTTACTGATACTGGGCAAAGTGTAACAGTGAGCGACTTCATCATGTAAAGGATATTTTGTTTCATTTCATAGCTACCACTAAATTCTGTATACCGTGTTAATATTGTGGCAATTTAATGAGTGCATACATTGCACACCCCTGTAGTCTGCAATTACTGAACTGTGCACCATTATTTGGAAATCTGATCCCTATGCTAGTACAGGTGAACTTGGATATGACGGACTCAATGGGACCAGGAAAATTGGTCCGTCATGTGCAAAATCCGTCGTATACATATGACGAATACTTGATATGCATCGGACTGGGACCAAGCATATCGTCCGTCATATGCAGAAATCCGTCGTACAGTGGTCCGTCATATCCAAGTTCACCTGTATTGCACAACACACTGATATGATAGCTTGCCATGCAACAGCATTATGCAAAAATTAAACTGTACATCAAAGATGCCCAAAATTAACAGGTTATACAGTATCTCCTTAAAGTTCACTTGAACGTCTGACTCTTTATGTGTACCAACAAATACAGTATAAACTAAAATTCTAACTTCCCCATGCTAAGAGAAAAGAAAAACAAATTAGAAACATTAAATGATAAATAATATGATAAGTTCCTTTTACCAGGCAAAAAATCCAAAAAACAAAAACAAATCAAAACAGAGAAAAGTAATCTCTTATATTATAACAAATATGTACCTCATACAAAATATATTACACAGCACCAACACCATTACAAATATACAGACCTATCTGGAAGACAGTTGGAATGAATCACTTGTTCTTAATATCTACTTGGTATCTTTAAAATATAACTTGCTGCATGTCCAAGGACAAGGAAGACAGACTGGTAATTTCACATATACAAGAATCTATACAATATTTGAACATGCATCTAGCATGATTTATTGGAATGTTGAGCGAGTGAGGCAAGATCAATTATCAAGTTGCCACAATAATAATTGAGTAATTTATCTAGGTAGGAAAGACAATCACAGATAAGTTGATTTACAAAAAAAGACCTTGTGATACACAGGTAAAATGTCACGGGCCCGAACGGCCCCGTAACGGGCCCGTGTCCAAACGGGTCCGTTTTTCGATCCCTCAATATATCTACATTTCAAGGCTTGAAAACCCGTAACGGTCCCATTATTTTTATTATTTATACGGGCCCGTCAATATAACGGGCCCGTTCGGGCCCGTCAAATTTTTACCTGTGTATAAGAACATTGAATGGGCTTGCTGGTTATGTAAAGAATAAATTCAAAAGCAGTTATATTTTCCTTGTTACGATTACTAGCAAAAAATACTCCTTGCTCAGAAAAAAACACAAGCTCCACGATTCTTTCTGGGGCAGCATAGATACCCCCCCCCCGGCACCAAATAAGTTAACAATGCCAGTAAAACTAGCATCAAATGCATTTTTCTTCCTTGTTAGATAACTTATGTACAGACACAGTTGGTGAATCTAAAGAAATCCCCCAAAAATGCATATTTGGGGACATCAGATGGGTTGAAGAGAATGAGCAACCCTACATACCTACTCCCTTTTTACAATTAAGAATCCTCAAACTCAACCCTTTTCAGCCTCAGTATACATGCATATCAATTGGAAATACTGTTAATTAATCAAGATGTAAATCTTCATAAAAAACGTGTTTAAGCACAACTTTTTGGTTGATCAGGGGAAAAGAAAATCTCGACACAAACTCTTACCAGTATAATGGAAACATACAAGGATTAGATATTCCAGTAAACACCGAGCCAAGAGGTACATTATACCAATGATTGCAATAGTATCGCTTTAGAATGCCTGCACCAGTTTTATCCTCAATTGTTGATGTGACTCATTTTTGCAGACGTGAGGAAAGCAAGTTTTTTTTACAGTTCCACAATGGTGATGTACTTGCACCACTTTTTGAAGAAAAAGCACCAGCTTTCAAACAAACCCTACAAATTCAAACTTACGCTCTGCCAAAAATATAGTAGCTTTTGATATCCAGCTTGTATGAGCTAGCATCCTCCTGAGTTATAACATAAATCCAAAAATAAAATATTCTCTGGACAAAAATAAAACTGGTGCTGTCATTCAAAATGCAACCGCAAAAGAGTGAAGTTGAGAGTATCCCTAATATTGCGAGCACACCATGTAGCTAACATGTAAATGTATCCCATTCACTGTAAAAACATATAACACTCGAGCCTGCATGAATATGGTTATGGGACAAATAAAAAGAATCCAGGTCACCATGTGTTGCTTCCCAATAAATGATAAACGGTAGAAGTATATAGGTGAAAAATTGTTTCACTTTTATCACAAATTTGTGCAGTGAACATTGAGATGACAAGCACTTTCGTATATTTAATGATACACATGTAAATAGTATCAGTATTAATGATAGATATATCTCCACTTAACTGGGAGTCAAAAAGATATGTGAATGCTGTCCTCGCCAACCCGGGAAACAACATGGCAGGGTTCAATAATTTAACTGGCCCTAAGTAAATATTGCAAAGCTACTATGTAGGGCAAGTAAGAATGACTGCATACTTGTCCTAGGGGACAGCTAACGATACATAGACTAAAGCTTGCACAACTTGCTTCTTGTTTATATAACATGTGTAAGCAGTAAAAGAAAAAGAAAAGAATCTATAAAACAACACAGCTGGGCATACTAAAACATACTACCCAACTTGTCCAAAAGAACCAGTAAAATAGTCTTAATGTTGTATAATAAAGTGCAAGTTGTGTTTTTGAGTAATTCCAAGGTAAGGTAAGGTAAACGTATAGAAATAAAACTAGATTAGGGGACCAAAAGTCTTGATAGTACCAATAGCATCTCATTTAACATTGGAATGCATTAGTAAGTTATTAATGGTGGAATGTAAATTGACTTTGAATAGACAATAAAAATAATTCATAATTGAAAGTAAACATAACCATCGTTCATATTTTCTGGAGTAAAAGACATCAGGAAGTATTTTTGTAGGTGAGCTACACGGAAGAAGAATCTTTAGTTTCCCCAAAATACTATCTTAACCAACACTTGATTAATAAGTGGATTCTTTTCTACACAAAAAAATGGATAAATATTTTCATACTGAATTTGTACACACTCCATACCTAAACGTCCAATAAACAGACTTCTTTCACATAACCAGTAATGTTAATTGAAAAATTGTCAAAACATCAAACAGTTTTGATTCCTTTTTTTTTTACAAAATAATCTGGAATACTAATCAATTATCACATCACATGTCATCCTTAAGAGCAATTTCCAACCAGTCATCCTCATAATTAGCAGAGGTATCACTCAGTTCATCTTCATCGCCTTGAAGCAGCTTGAAATAACGCACCTTTTGTTGCTTCTTAAAACATTTTTGCACAATTACAAATATAATGCACCATACTATTGTAATAAGACAGGACCCCTGATACAATATTGACAAACCAAATGTGTCATACACGAGACCTGAGAGACAACTTCCCAAGGAAAATCCCATGCCATGGTATATGGTGTGAAAAACTGCCTGGGTACAGCGGTCCTTATTAGGACTTACCTTGAAATCGGAATAACTAAAGATTGCTAAGAATATGGATGTATAGCAGAAGCCATGAACTATTTCCACAGGAACTGCAGCCCATGGAGTCCACAAAAATGATAGATATAGTAGTCTCACTGCCAGCAAAGCAATGCCTATTGAAACGACACCAGAATGTGTAACTCTTTTTATAAAATACTTGCTGAAAAAATGGTGAGGGATTTCAGAGAAGGAAGCGACTGCAACTGCCACACCCATCACTATTTCCATGCCACCTTTATCCTCCACCAGCCAAAAAAGAAAATTACTAATTCCTGCATAGATAAGTCCCGCAATGAATGCTGTTAGAGCGTAGGCGAAGCAATGCACATCACTGAAGAGGGATGTCACGCTACCGTACACATGGCTCTTTTTCTCAGCCTTTTCGGATTGATAAACGGGAAGAAAGATTGCCAGGAGAAAAGCAATGCTGAGGACAGACGCGAATAAGTAAAAATGTATCATGAAGTGGTTGATGCTGTTGTTGAGTAGACAATCAGTGTTATCCACAATGGCAGACACTATTATGGCAAATATGCCATATCCAAGGGAAGACCAGGTGTGATGATGGCCGTACAGCTCTAAATCATCCATGCTATCGAGAACTTCAAACCAGTACTCATCGGCCATCTTGTAAACAGGTGTGGCAAATACCTCTCCCAGGACAACCACAATCATGACAATGATAAAGGTTCTGTATTTCAAGGCGTAGAGTTCCTGCTTCCATTCCTTCATCTTTGCCTTGATCGTGTCCAAAGACTGGCTTATACCTCTTCTTGCACTTTCCATATCTCTCTTTTGAATATGGGAATCCTCTTCTGGTTGATCGTAGATCTTTTGAGACAAGACAGCATTTCGAAGTTTTTCAATTAGTTCTGCTCTTGTCAAATTACCCAGCATGGCTTTCGCAAGATGTAATCTTCTCAACAGTTTTTCACTGATACCTGCCAATGGTGAAATAGTTGAGGGTACTGGTGCTGGAGTGGTAGTGGTAGTGTATCTAGAATTCCTATAGGTTTTGGAAGAGGTTGCAGTAGAGGAAGACTTGGCTGCAATTGGTTCTGTGATAAACCGTTCAGTAGTTGATACTGTGCTCCTTCTAGTCACAGGTGTAGTTGTTGAAGACTCATAATATGCAGGGGTGCTGGCCGTTGAAGTCCTAGTAGGTCGACCATGATCAGGATGCGACACAGCTGGAATTGATGTTTTACTAGGCTTCCATGTGGAATGGGTAGGGATGTTGGTGGTAGCCAATGAGGTTTTTACTCCTGGTCTATTTGTTGTTGATACATGAAGATGGTGAGGTGCATTATGATTTGATGTATTATTCACCATACCAGATGTATTATTCATCATACCATACTGTACGGTGCCATTCCAACCAGGGCAGTACATGAGTGAATCTTCTTGATCCACTGGTGGCACCAATGTCAACCCTAAATTTGATCCAATGAGCACAAATATTGCAAACATCAAGGTCAATCGCTTCTTCCTGAACTTTTTTGCAAATCTCAACCATAGTGGCGCAAATAGTGAACCTGTGAAAGCCTTCACGCCAAATATAAGGCCAGTTTGAGTAGCACTGAGACCCAACTGCCGTAGGTAGAGGGTCAGGAATGGTAGGAGACATGCCTTGCCAGAAGAGAGAAGAAAATGGAATGCGTTAGTGATGGCAAGTCCTTGTGCTAAGTTGAATGCTTCCTGCTTGGCCATCTTGCTGGCTCATTGCTTACTTTTGAGCCCTGAAAAAAATAGAACAACATCATAAATATATTAGTTGAGTAGCTGTCACCTTTTATATCATTTCCGAGTTTACAAACAGATAAACATTGGATAAATCTAAGTGGTCAAACCTTGGAGGTGTTATGCAATCAACAGTATTTTAAATTGGGTTTTAAGTTTTGTATACGTAGACACTTATATTCTTGGGTAACTTATTCCATAACTAATGTGGAAATCCACTGTTGTATTGTTTGGCAAAGTTTGATAGCTTATTTATTCCATAGGTAATGTGGAAAAATTAACTTCAAACAATCATGTTTTTGCACATTTTCAGATGTTTAGATTTGACCTCAACTATGATATCAAAAGCAGGTGCAAGGCCTTGACTGCCAGGTAGCCATATTCAAAAACAACCCCCTGTCAATGCTATGAAGCATACACTTTCAAGATGATGGGTCATTTGGTGGGAGGGGCATGTATGCCAAATATTCTTTAAAGATAAATCTTGATTAAAATATAAATCACTCAGAGGGAAACTTTCTTAGGTGAAAGTACAGAAAGGGGTACACTCTGATGCAATGCCATAAATTCCCAATTGAGTTATACACATGACAATCAATTAAAACCTCAATCATTTGCATTGCCATTGGTGTCATAGTTACTCTAATGTTTACACTCACACTGTGACTGCTTCCACATCCAATCAACAGTTGGCAGTTGCTCCCATGAAAACAAACTGCTACTGTTCAAAGGGTTAACAATTAATTGTTGAACATTTTTCGTAAAACAAAGTTTATGTTCATTCAGATTGTTCTTTGTTCAAGTCGCAATTCAGAAATAAATTGAAAATTAGGATAAAAACAAGTGTCCACTTCCACACCTACTTCGGCAAAACGCTCACGAGTCACGTCATCTCCTTCGTGACGTTTTGGGGCAATGTTTTACGACATCAACTGAGGGAAATATATCTATAATGAGATAATCAATCATAGGAAAAATATTATTTTTGTCTTTTCCTTATAATATTTCATATACATCACGATATATGCATAGATATATTTTTAAAACCAGATTTTAGTTAACGTGACTAATGTTGTAAATTTGTCTGCTTACGATGGTGTTGCCAGCGTGTAAAGATGGCGGAATCTAAGCAGCAGACAAGTGACATCGCTCAAGAAAAAGTGATTTCTTCACCTGTTGAAGGTGTTGGAGCAATAAACCCTGTCTCGGAATCCAACCAAACTACCCAACAAACTACACAATTGCAACCCACATCATTTGAGCAGGGATTCGAAAAGGTAAAACCTAATGATATTTGTGCCGGTTGAGATACCTTCGTCGCTGCGTCCAAATCCACTGCTCATTCATTCGACTAATGCGGATAGAGGCATCTGACACTCACTGGGGTATGGTCAGTTGCAAGTGACAGTCATCTTGAATTGTTTACCTGGGTGTTTTGATTTGTTGTAAAAACTATGTACTGGTCTGTTTACATGTTAGACTACATGAAGATAGGATCCCTGCCCCTGGTTATCTTGGTACCATTTCCTAGAAAGTGGGCGTTTTCCTTCATTATTGTTCAGGACCATGCCCATGGGCCTGAAAGAGGATGCTCTCACATCTCAGATGACCCTATTGCCACCAACTTATTTATTTGTTACTAAACATCTGTGAGTTCTGAAGCAGCCTTCTATCCATCCTGCTAACTAGTCTTGTTAATTAATTCCTTACATGTCTAAATTTTAAGAAGTCATTGTTAATTTTTTATTTGATATCTAGATAGATGGATAGATAATCTTTATTTCAAGTTGGTAATACTTTAACATATTAAACGCGAGCTAACAGGGCTCTTGGCTGACTACAAAATAACAATATAAAATATAACACAGGGTGTAACAGCAATATAAATGATAAGTAGAGGGTAAGTAAGTTTGCACACATTAATTGACAGTGAGTAATATCTTCAGTCTTTCAGGACATATGTTTATGTTTTTGGTGTAAAATAGCAGATACTCCTGCTTGTTTACTGGTATTACTTATAGCAGCAGAGAGAGAGCAGGTACAGTTAGTTCCAGACCAGGTTGAGATTAGGTTGTTGAACTCTCTTAGTGTTGTTTGTCTCAAGTTGTTAGGTATTAGCCCATTAGGTATTAGCCCATGATTAGCCCATTCTATTCTGCGTGTGTATCTCCGACAAATATCTGTATACACATGCACGTATATCTCTGGTAACTATCATGATACAACTTCAGGACATGCCGGGTGGTTTCTGACAAGATCATTACTTGAAGGTACTCCCACCACACATCACAATCTTCAGTTCTTTGAGGTAGAGATGTGAGAACAATGTGTCCAACATGACAGATGCTAATTTCTGTGCTATTTTCGTGATGTTTAAGTTTCCGTTATTCTATGTAATTGTAGCATTTCATGACTGCCAAAAGTGGTCATGGCACTCAGATCTATGGCAGCATATAACTTTGTAGGGTTTGGGAATAAAATAAAAGTCACCTTTATTGTACATGTAGACAGTGTCTTAGCCAGGATTTAGAAACTGGGTGCCTAAAATTGGCAGTTGTAAAATTTTTGGGCGTCCAAATTTTTAAGGGGGATCACAATATACTCATATTTTAACCATAAATATGTATAAATTCATCAAAATAAGGCATGATATCATTAAACAATGCCATGGGAATTATAAGGAGATGAAAAAATTCAATTATAAGCTTGAGATTGAGATATTTAGAAATTCAACACAAAATAATTTGGGTGTGCTGAGGGGTTCTTTTTAAGGGTTTGGGTGTCCAAAAAAGCACCCAGACGCCCTGCTGGCTAAGACCATGCATGTAGATGCTTTCTGTTCTTTAAAACGGAACATGTTCTATAATGCACATTGACTAAATATAATGTGATGACATTAACTTGCGTGTGGTGTTCGAAAAAATACTCTCCACATCTATTTTTGGGGTGACTTGATTAGTTGGATTATAGGCTATTGTTCCCCTTTAGCCAGACCACAACAGTAGGAGTGATATATATCCCTTCCATGATATATTTCTGAAAGTTGCGCCATATTTTGAAAGATGCATGATATATTTAACCAAGTTAAACAATATTTTGAAAGTTGCATCATCTTTTGTGAAGTTGAATCAATTTCATTTTGGCATGCCATCCCTAGTTGATTTTTGAGGGTATGGGTGTCCAAATGATGCCCAGACGCCCTGCTGGCTTACACTACGGTATGCCTGCAGCCCTACCCGGAGCTTGTTTTAAGTTTTCAGAGACTAGGTCAGCCTATCTATCTAAATATCTATTGTTGTACAAGTGCTACTGATCAATACAAACTACTTTGAAGAATGAATCCAGAATCCTACAAACCCAAATAATTCAGTTTAGAACTGTAACAGAAGTATATCAATATGATTAATATTTGAACAGTTGAATTGTTATGCAACCTCTTATTCAACCCTCACTTCCTTAGCAGCTGCGTGAGCCATTGTTCTATTCATTATAAACCAGTGTGTGAACACTGCCTACAGATTACATCAATGGTGACCCCCATGTTGCTAATGCACAAACAAGAACAGGGTTCAACACCAGGGTCTTAACCAGGGTCTTAGCCAGGATTTGAAAAATGTTTGTCCAAAGCAGGAATTCCAAAATTTCTGCCAGTTCAAAACCAGGGTCTCAGCCAGAATCAGAAACTAAGTGCTTAAAGTTGGCAATTTTGAAATATTTGAGCATCCAATTTTTCAAAGGGCCACAATTTCCTCAGATATTAACAACCATAAACATGTATTTACTTATTGAAATAAGTCTTAAGAACTTTCTAAACTGTCATGGGAATTCATATTGAGCTGAGAAAACCTCAATTATATGCTTGAAATTGGCATTTCAAGAAATTACTCGCAAAACATTAGGGTGTCCTGAGGGGTGGGCTTTGAGGTTTTGGGCGTCCATATGACGCCCAGATACCCTATGGCTAAGACTATGTATCAACGCTAATGAGCCCATTCATGCTTGAGGGTTTCACCTGATCTACAGAGATTTTACCTGTCACAGACAGATTTGTTGGTCTCATCCTGAAGACCAGAATCTAAGCTATTTAACCTATATGCTAGGAATGAAACTCAATAAACATATTCTCAAGTCCTTAGTTATATGAGAAACTAACTTGCCATTCTTCGTTTTGTTACTGAAAGAAAACATGCCCTTTATCATCTAGAAAGTTCCATGCATGTAGGGATTCCATCGTAATTTGAACTAATTTCAATTGTTGTATAGAAAGAGCCAATGAAGACGTGTATTGTTTATTTACTGATGTGGTGAACACTAGTTCTCAATGAGTCCTGACTGAGCATGTGGCACTGGGACATTCTTGTCCACCAGGGTTTCTATCAATGCCTCATTTGAATTGACCCTTGTTGTGAGTCCAAATTGTAATTTTGCTCACAAGTGCCTGATGCCAAGTTGTAATGAGGATGATCAGTCAAAATTAAGTAAACGGTTCTATATTTTTTTACCAGGATTTTGAAGTATTTTAGGCAACCGTAGTCATATGATATGGCATACCAAAATGAACTCAGATTCGAACACATCCCAACATCTAATTTTATAGATTTGAAAAAAAAAATGGGAGTCTTTTAGACTGGCGAGCAAATATCTTCTATAAATAAATTTTATCATGTCTCATATGCGTGTATAGTTCTCTAGGTCAGTGTTGATACAAACACTCATATATGTGTGTGTGGCATTGGGAGGGTTAAGAGGCATGTTAGAGGCACGTCCATTTTCCCCCATGTTTTCAGTCCACTTATGCAATCACAAACTAATCCACTTAACCCATTCATGCCTGTAAATCTCCTTGACAAGTTTTGTCAGGACTTGTGATACCTCTGCAAATAACGTTGTGATGAAGAGCTAGTAAAAGGAAAATATTTCCAGGAGAGTTGCTAATTATCTTATAATCATCATTTCTCCCTTAAATTCACTCCACTCTGAAAATGGCCATTGTTGGAGAGAGAGAGCACCAAAATAGTTACTGTTTTGGGCACTACAGGCATGAATGGGTTAATTAACCCTCCAAACACCTGGACTGCAGGTGCTCCAGGGATTGTTACTGAAGTCTCATTATACCTCGGGGTGGTATTGGGGCATTTGGGGGTAGATGGAGTTTGAGTGGGTTATATTTGGGCATTTGGGTGTGGATATTGTTTGATCAATGTGTTATATTTGTGGCATTTGGGGGTAGATTGAGTTTGAGTTGTGTTATATTTTGGCAATTTGGGGTAGATGAATTTTGAGTGGATTTAATTTAGGCATTTGGGGGTAGGTATAGTTTGAGTGGGGTTGTATTTGGGCCTTTTGGGGGTAGCTGGAGTTTGAGTAGGGCTTTTACATTACAGGTGAGGTCCAACAACAAGCCCTTGGCCATTTTGGTTGGACGGAGGTTTGAATTTATTCATACAATGTTGAAGTTTCAAGATTGCCATTCCATGAAAAATGTCTATTCTTTTCCAAATAGAGTAGAATTGCCTGTTGTGTGATACATGAAATACTGTAATAATTATAAACCAAAGAACAAATAATGCTAGTTCGAATTGATGCCTTTTTTCTCATTTTTGACTGATTTTCATTATCTGCATCATCATCTCCATTATTGTTACTGTTATCTTTTTCATTATCGTTAGAAAAATCATTATCCTCCTCACCATTAACTTAATCACTATCATTATTTTATCTATTTCATTTTTATGTCATCAATTATTATTGTTGATGATATCATAGCTAATACTCAGCTGGTACCAGCCTATTAGTTTGTCGAGCACTCAAAAGATGGCAGCACATCACACATTTGATAAGTGAAGAAATGTATATGATATTCCAAATTAAAGAGTGTTTTTCATTCATAGCAGGCAGGCTCTCTTTAGTTTGAGACATTCTTCATGAACAGTTTCTAAAATATTTTTGTGTGTGGGTTAAGTATAATTGTTATTTTATGGATTCCTGTGGTTGATGGAAAATGATAACATAAATGTCTGCCTGTGGCTAAGCTGTTATTGCCAGAGGGAATGTTGGAGTACAATCAATATATCTGTAGGGATGAGACAGTCCAATACCTGCCACATGGCACAAATCTACATGCGACAGTCAGCAACTTGACGCAGCTACACATACTGGTATGCTAGTAGGTTGCTCTCCTGATAAGGTTATAATTGACAAAAATGTTATTAATATATGGGCAGGGTAGATAGAAACTAGATAGTAATATGCAGGGGTCACTCTAGTTATAGTTTAGAGATTATTTACATTATCTGCATACAAATATTCCCTCCATTTGATTATATTCAGGTTTGTGTTTTTACATATAGTTTAATTGTGTTGAAGATGTGACCTAGATTATCCCATCCATTATATTTCTATTAAGAAGCAACATATCCTTTATGTTACTTTCATTATATTGTGCAAGGAACAACTTGTTTTACTGGAAACACAGTAGTACTACAACACAGGAATGTTGTTATTGGATATGTTTAATTAGCAGGTGTGTTCTCCTCACTAATTATGTAAATTTTCTTTTACAGCATTTCATGCAGCCACTAATGCAACAACTAGAGGAAAAAGTCAAGGTCAACAACGATATGCTGGATCAGATTCAAGTGTAAGTACAGAGAACTTATATTTAATTACACTCAGATCTCAAGCACGGCAAATAACCCTGTAGCTATTGGCTATTAAACATTAGAGATGGGAAGTGATAATACTACATGAATGTTTCGTTGATATTCAACCTTGGGCAGACTCATTTTAATCATGATCTATGACTTGCCTAGACCATCAATAATAGTTAATTGCAACTTTATGTTCCAGCTAGCTAAATCCTGCTCACACATGATCAAAATAACACATTCCACTTGAATGTATGGTTATGTTTTTATCATTTTGCTGTGTTGGAGCTGTAGGGTTCATACTACTGTAAGCCTGGTGGTAGTAATGGTTAGTGTGCTATTTACTTAGTGCATTGTCAAATGTCAACGCCAGGGCTCAAAATTTACTTATGAAGGCACTTGCCAAGTAGGGCAGGTAAACTTTAATTTCTACCTGCTGACACAATTTTGACCTGCCCTTCAAAAGGTGTGATATTTATAAATGAACATGAAAGTTACTTCTGTATCTACTGTACTTGTACCAGTTAACTGTTTTCCTATTATAGCTTTATTTGTACTGTTATCACACTGATATGTAACTGCCCTTCAGCCATTTTGGAATCTTTTACCTGTCCGGGGCAGTAGGGCAGCCCTTAATGTCGAGCCCTGAACGCACCAGCCCACCTCTGAAGCGGGGGTGAAATATCATTTGGCAAAAAAGATGAAGAATAATTGTGGGTGTTTCCATTGTTACATTTTGATATGGCCTGATACAGGGTCTTGGCCAGGATCTTTTAAATGCCTGTCCAAAAAAGCCCTTTTTGACACAATAGCCAAGTAAATGTAGTTGGTATAAGCATTTGAAGAAGCTGTTAAATATATGCGTAGCTAAATCTGGATGGGCAGAAATTGTTTGAATGCTATGTACACTTTAAAAGCGAAGTCTAAAAAGGTGATTTGTTTGATTAGGATAAGGTTGATAGTCAATAAAAGTGAAACAATGAAAATTCTCCATAGAAACTTCAGCTTGTTGAAAAAGGAAGTTTTCAGGAAACTGTCTGTTGTAAAGACAGGTCCTGGCTAAGTCCTTGGCCTGATATCTTAAGTTCCCACTTTGCCCTCTGCCTCATAGAATATATCCTTTCTGTAAATGTTATTAGAGCCCCTTTTCAGAACCAAGTGGTTGGGAAGAATTTTCAAGGTCTCAGCACCCAGGAAACGGGTTCAGTAATTGAATGTCTAGTCAAAAGGGCTCTCACATTAGAATTAATCCATTCTTCACTTAGCAAACACAGGAACTGTATTGTGCTACACAAATAACAGTGCAACAGCATATGTAATTAGCTCACATTTTCTCCCGCCATCACAAGACTAAGCCAGTGTGGGGAGACCATGCCCAATGCAAAGAAGATCTAGGCGCCCATAGGAAATATTAGGCGCCCAAGTCTTACAACCATCTTGCAATCAGCCGTCCAGAGCAACATCTCTCCGCAAAACTATGATGTAGCCTAGGTGCTATCTAAAGTTCCAGGTTCATTTGCACCTATAATGTGCCTGTTAAGGTCGAACTCTGTCATATCCTGATTTATACCCTCTTAATACTGGATATTGGTGATGAAGCTTTGAGGCTTAACAAATCAACTTTGAAATGACATTGAGTGTGACGTGAAGTGTACTCCAAAACATAAGCAACACACTGATCATCATATGTTGATAATATTGAGTAGAATATGACATAAATGTTATGAATATGTCTTACTTTTGATGAGCCAGAAGCTAGCCTAGTCTCTTATCAGCTTAGTAGTAACCTAGTTTGTAAAAATGTGAGCAAAAAAAATGATTCTCCTTCATTTACCAATTATTTATATGCTTAGATGTGGTGAAAAACATTGCGCAGAGTTACTTTGTATTTTAATGACTTGCCACATGCTCTTTCATTGGTTTATGGAAACCAGCAGACTGTCCAAGCTGTCACAGGGAAAAAATCAGCCATAGGGTTGTCATATTGATTTGCACAGGTTTGCAAGCTCACAGACAGAATGTACAGCATCCTTTCCAGGGTTTTAGCCAGGATTTAGTAAATGGGTGTCCAAAATTGGCAATTTAAAATTTTGGGGCATCCGATTTTTCAAGAGAGACCACATGAAATTTCAACCATAAACAAGAATTTACTTTTGAAATATCATATGGCATAATATCCTTATACAATTTCATGGGATTTATAGTGCAGACATTATTATCATTATCATTAATATTAATATCATTATTATTATTGAAATTATTATTATTATTATTATTATTATTATTATTATTATTATTATAATTATTATTTTTATTATTATTAGTAGTAGTAGTAGTAGTAGTAGTAGTAGTAGTAGTAGTAGTAGTAGTAGTAGTAGTAGTAGTAGTAGTAGTTAGTAGTAGTAGTACTATTATTGTTATTATTATTATTGTTATTTTTATTATCATCATCATCATCATCATTATTGTTATCTATTGATATCATTGTTATCATCATTATCATCATCATTATTATCATCATCTTCATTGTTACCAATATCATTTTGTCATCATCATCAATGATGATGATGATGATGATGATGATGATGATGATGTTGATCCTGATCATCATCACCACCATTATCCTCATTAACTACCTGGCATCTGGCTGTGACAGAGGTGTCTAGTTGGCATACAAGAGCACTTCTGTTGTGGTGCTAATTTCATTGATGTGAACTTACTGTACCATGGTGACCTAAATGACGATTGTGTAATGGCCCAGAAAAGATCACACCTTTCTATGTAATTACAAGTACTATTACCTTGACAGAGTCAGGACCGAAATGTACTTCTCCGTTAAATTAGCCTCTTCACTTTTACCTTCTCACAAACATCCCTCATGTATTGTCTGTCCTCACTCTGCATATCCAACATACGTCAGTGAAATGAACTTTGTCAACTTAAGTGGAATTATTTTCCCAAAATAGGATGGCAAATTGTGGTGGTACTCCTGCTGGTCATGTCACCTTTTGTTGCTTTCTTGATGCTTCCTGTTAAAGGGTTTGATTGGTATGGGTACCTGACGTTCACCATTGTCAGGGTAAGCTCGTCCAGACTTGCTTTTTCCAATGGAGCAGGTTAGCTTTTGTTGACCGGAAACGTTCAGAGCGTCAGTAGCCTAAAAACAAATCGCTCGTTTTTGGCTGATTGCTGAAACCATAAATGGAGAGCATTCAACTAATCTTAGGTTTTGAAATCCTAAAATAGTGGATATCAGTTTATTTAGGAAGTTAGCTTGAATCACCCTTTATTTGATCTATTCAACAGCCTTCCATCTTTTATTTTACATTTCTTTGTGTCTTGAACAGAGTGATATATTTCTTAACCCCATACCTAGTGCTGTTTCCCATTTATGCCTGTAGCACCCAAAAACGCCTGGTTATTTTTGTGATCTCTCTTTAACAAAAGGAATTTTCAGAAAATATTTTGAGAAATGTTGATCAAAATCCAACCCACAAGTCTCCTTCTAATACTTTGGGAATTTATGATTAATTTCAAAGTTATTGTTCAAGCATCAATGTTTCAGATGACTCTTGCAGGGCTGTCCCAAGGTCAAAGTGCCTGTCTCGCAATTTGAAACTTCTGTCTTAAGATAGAATTTCTACCCTGAGGTGACATAAGATCAGTTAACATTTTTTTCCGCCAGGGATAGCTGTGCACAACTAGTTACCAAGTATTGTAACATCATGTACACAGTTTCCTGAAGCTCTAAAGCTATTTAGAGAGTAATTTTATTTATGCTTGCTTATTCTTCAATCTATATGCCTGGTAGATAAGGTAAAAGGTCATTTTTACGGAAGGCTTATTTGACACAAGGTCAATTTCAGTTGTTCATATATCAATTACGCTTGTTAAACCCACTGCCCAGTTGTTACTGCATTCCACTTAGATGAATGTGATTCCAATTATTGTTGCTTGCTGAGTAAGGATTATCAATTATATTCCAGCTGGAAGCAATCGATTGTACGAGTCCAGCATCTTACCTGCTTGTCGTCAACAGTGCTCCCATGAGTGTTCAACTTCATCGATACTCATGGGATCAATACTGTTAGATCCTTGGAAATTTGCTTGTCGGACACTGTCGCATCAAGTTTGAGTGTGGCAATATTTATAGCTTATGGTGCTAAAAAAGTGTGACAATGTGACAACTTGGACAGGCCTGTCTTGTCAAGGAGATCTCCAGGCATTAAAGGGTTAAATGTTTGTCAAGGTCATACTCATTATGTAATATTTGTAGTGCTGGATATTTCAGAGACTTAGTGGAAGGCAATGAAGTAAAAGATCTCTATCCCAACATATTTGGCCACCTTACAAAAGGGATGTGGATACCTCATCAAAACAAATTCAGCTGGTTTAAGATATAACAAGGTGATTTCATATTTATACTGGTGGATATTTCAGACACTTAAAATTAGTGGAGGTCATTGAAGTAGAAGATCTCTATCCCGACATATTTGGCCACCTTACACAAGGGAAGTTGGGCACTTGATGAGGCAGAAAATAGACATTTAAAATGTACCACTTTGGCTGCTTCTAATGCATTCGATCATGAGCAGTGGATGTGCTATTGCATTAGGCCCGCCATAGCTCAGTCCTAGGCCAAGGGATTGTTATCACTATGTTTGACATTAAAACTATACCAAATATAAACTGTCTACCCTGATTTAGTTAATGAATTGCTCACTGGGTGGCCCACAGTAGGATGTTTCCAGCTTTTTATAATTCTGACTGACTAGTCTGACCACTCTTGCTGGCGAGTTGCTGCCATCTAACACCCGCCACAGGAACTAGCACCTAGACATTAATAAGCAAAAGATAAAGACCAGAAGAGAGAAAAGCATAATTAAATGAAATCATAGACTGAAAGGGCTCAACATTAACTTTTGAAGGCACTTTTGAGGGCAGCCCTTAATGTTGTGTCTTGGACTAGGAGCTAGTCTAGCCCCGCCCAAGCAGGATATGTAAAAAAACATACTGTTAATGCTTCAACACCCTTCAGGTCAACACACTCGCACTCCCTCTTTCTGTGACCTAATTGTTAAGTCAGCTATGACTGCAAAGATTTGCCATATAATTCGCGCAATTTTATAAAGGGACCCGGTCTAGTGTCTAGTTTGTTCTATGCATTGACAAGCTGTATGCTTTTTGTGACCTCATTGTTGGTTCAGGAACTAGTTGCCAGCATACAAGCAGTCAGAGAAGGAGATATAGCTTAAACTATTTCTTGTTCCATGTCACATATCAGGCTGGGTGACCATGTTTCTGCTGCAGTGAGTATCAAGCATATATGCTGTTAATTACTGTGGATTTCACATATCCTAAATTCCCATACAATGGATAACCATACATCCTTCTGGATGCTCTGGTTTGTTATTATATGGTACACACAAGTGTTTCAGTAGGTTACTAATTATGTAATAAGGTCCCCCCACAGCTTCAGGTGTGTTTTATTTGGCAGGTCACAGGTCCAGCTGACCACTAACCCCATAGCCAAGGCTATAGAAAATTGTAGTTGGCCTATAATAATATTTGTATTTCTAGCCTAGCTAGCTACATGTAACATGGAGTTTACATGCTTTCTAGATGTAATCTGTATCTAAAAATGCAAGTGAAACATATTATAGATTCATTTGGTCATGCTTCCGGTAAATTTCATGAGTTAAACATGAAATTTACATTAGATGCACATTAGAAGGCCTCTATCGCAAGCTGGTACTACAAAGCAACAGTTGTTTACCCTTGATATCACATTTTGGTGAATATCTCAGGGTCTAATCCATGATTTAGAAACTGGGTGCCCAAAATTGGCAATTGTAGAATGTTGGGGCGTTCTTTTTTCAGGGAGATCACAATATACTGAGATCATTACCATAAACATGTGTTTACTTATTGAAATTATGCATACTATCCTTATTCAATGCCAGGGGAAACAAATTAAGGTAAAAAAACTTCAATGATATTGCCTCAAATCAACATTTTATGAAATTCCGCACAAAAATATTTGGGTGTCCTGAAGGGTAATTTTTGAGGTTTTGCGTGTCCAAATGACACCCAGACGCCCTGCTGGCTTAGACTATGCCTCTCAAAGGTGTAGACAGTTATTTCAAACCCTTGTACGGGAGCTTGTCACATGGTCAGTGGAGATGTATTTAAGGGCTCCCATTGTGTATGTTGGGGCACAGTGTAGGTGCTGCTCACAGTGAATGGACTCGGACAGGATATGCATGCACAATGCATAAGAAACATACAGTAAACTGCATGTGAAGCAGTGTGATCTGTGCCCAGTTGAGGATACATCCCAGCCTCCCCCTCCACAGAGGGAATTATATACAGGATTATGCTCCAGCTTTATTTTGCTCATGCTGCTTTGGCTGCTCACAGGCAAGTATTATCCCTTTATACTGCTGGTGCCTAATTAATTGGCTAATACAAAATGATTCAAAAAACCTGAAAAATGACAGAAACACTGGCATTTGGGTAATCATCTGAGAGTACTCAGTGGAGCTATCCAATGAATACCAACATGACAAGGTTCAGATGGTATTCAAAAATCTTTGTATCCTTGTGGTCTGCCTCAGCATTGGGATGGCTAAAGGCACCCTGGATTATCTAGGACTTATCCAGCCTGTCTTTTTGGACCATTTGTTATTGCCGCAGGACTCCAATATTTGGACATCCCTGTGATATATTGTTGTTGAATAGGACAGCATTTTTGAAATCCTGTTTAAGAACCTGGGTCTGGGCATTATCTAGAATGATACCAAATGGTGCCACCACTGATATGTCATGAAACAATGTGGCATTTTTAATATTATGGATACCAATACTTTAATAGGACATGTAGCACAGTTTTTCACAGGTGATCTGTTTGCAGGGTGTAAAAGTAGATTTGATAGATACATTTTATGAAACTATACTCTTGAAAAATTTACAATATATCCAATGTAATTTTTTTGGCAAATTTAGGCCTGACATACACCAGTTTTTTCATCTGCCATGTTGAGTTGGCGCTACTTTCAAAATGGTCATGTGCTATTGAATAATTTTTGTATGGGCATCTTGCGCAAGTAAAGCTTGCACCACTGAATACTTGCCTAGAATTGAGGAAACAATAATGATTATTGGCACCCCCAGTTTTGCCATAACTGGTGCCCAGCCCAATCAAAGTGGATGCTAGATTCCACATCATGGTGCTTGCTTTCAAAGAGCCAGTTTGTTCATATACAAAATGAAATAAGTCTACAGTGCAATTGAAGTTGAAGGGTGTTATTAAATCCCCTAAGCTTCCTCTGTCTGTAGCAGCTTAAAAAACCTTGATCAGTACAAGTTTCGCAAATTATACTCAAATGAAATCAAATATTTTACACATAAATCTTTGAATTATAGATTAAGCTTTTCTCTGGACATATACAGTGCAGGAATTGTCAGTGCTTGACCTTAAAAGGTGCTTGATTTTTTGCACCTGGGCATAAAATAAGTTAGCCTATAGGCATCTAGCAAAATATTTTAAGAGATGTCCCTGCTTCATGTTGGGATCGTGGCCTTGGATGAGACATTGTAGAAGCAAATATTGCTTGTTATTCCTTGAAATATTCTATTACACACAGGGTCCTTACCTTTTCTATCTTTGTCTCTTTCAATGGTATACTACATAGTTGTTTGCTTGTAATAAAACCAGAAGTTTGCATTTGTGTCTCTTGCAATGATGTTTTATGTAGTTGTCCGCTTATAATAACACCAGAAGTGTGCATAGTTCATTTATAAGAAAGCTGCTTTGTAGCTATGTTGAACTCCTGCTGGACATTCAATGTAAAGAATCTATGTGAAGGAACACTGCCTTTTACATTGTTAACCCATTCATCCCTGTAGCAACCAAACTTGTCATTTTGGTGGTATATTTTTTCAAAAAAAAGCATATTTTTGCAGGAGAGACTAGAAACTCTCCTTACTCCAATTTAATTAGTGGTCTTACAAGCTATTTTTGGAAAAAAAATTCTGTCAGACTCGAAAAAAAAATTGTCTCTGGTGTCTTACAGTCAAAAGTGATTTGGAAATTTTCTGTCAGACTCCCCTCCAAAAAAGTGGCATAAAATATTTTATGAATTCATGCTGTATTCCTAAGTTATTTTCAAATAATAGTTGGTCAAGAGTACAACATACTGTCAACATTCAATCATCCAAAATCATTAGATTTTATGCGATTCGCTCCTTTGGCCTCTTTCATGGCATTTTATCTAGTTCCTATCCCTGCCACCAGGGGTCAGGTTTGTAGTTTAGCTTAGGAGTGGGCCCATGTATTGATAACCATTCATATATTTAAATGAATAACTTAATTTTTATGTAGCAGATAACAATTGCTGCATGATGATTAATTCATAGCTATCCCATGGGGACTAAGTAGCTTAGTTGGTTAGTTGTTAGACTAGTAATCAGTAGGTCGCTGACCTGGGCACTTCGGTCATCTTGGGCAAGACAGTTCATTCCATATTGCCTCAGTCTACCAAACTGCAAAATGGGTACCTAGTATTAAAAAGGCAGTGTTTAGAGCTTGCACTCTATATGCAGCTGCTCTGTATTACTGGTATCCTTTGGGGGATTGTAATGGTGTCCATGTGTACAGGCCTGCTAGGGAAGGAGGGTTGTATGAACACTTGGGTGGATACAAGACTATAAACGGAATACCTTTACCTTTTACCTTCATCTCTCATTGTAGTACAATGAGTGTAAGGACACATAGGGCTGAATGGGTTAAATGTAGCATTAGTATTATATTTTATTGGCTTGGTGGGTGGAATCTTACCCTTAGGGCAGTCACCTGTAGACAGGAGTGATTAATTATGCAATAGTGTCCAGGTATATAGATCCTGGAGCACAACTAATCTCCCCTGGAGCACAGCATTTTTAGTGGACGGCATGCTACAAGTGGATCAAAGATATTGTTAAAAGTTGGGACTGCTACTATTTAAGCCTTCATATCAATAATTAAAGCTTGTATCAATGAAGAGGCTTATAAATCCATTCATTAATATATTTAGAGTTTTAACAACTTTAGTTAAGACTGATATGAATGATTTTCACGCTGACTTTAATTCATTTTGTATTTTATTTTTATTTTTATACAGGAAGCTTGATGCAGAACGGGAAGGAAAGAAGAAGAAGGAGCTGAGTAAACACATTCCAGGACCCCTACAGGGGCAGTAAGTATTGATCAGTATTACAGAAGCTCCAAATCCTACTGCATATGGCAATATACTGGTCACCTAACACCTAATCCTATATCCGTAATTTGGCGTGCATAAGACGCACCTGTATATATAAGACGCACCCCTTGTTCAGGCGTTTAAAACGATGTATAGACCTTAGCTTTGTGTATAGTGTGCACCCCCTTTTCGCAAATATTGTGGAAAACCAACTCCTCGTGAAATTGGGGAATGCCAGCAGCGGCCAAAGGCAGCCTGACAAGAACAGTAGTAGTTTTAAAACAAGACCTGCTTTTATTGAAATGCAAAAGCTGGAATTCAAAATTTTCTATTCAATCTATTACCCATTAGGTTATAGTTTCAACCAAATAAATGCACAAGGAATAAGATATATGCAAGTTAAAGCATGTGTTAATCTTTCTTGATCAGCTTAAAAGAGTTTGGAAATGAATTAAGCAAAACAGGGCTTAAAATTAGCTGGAGCCGGTAGCCCAGGTCTCCTTTGAACTCTCCTGCAGCTTCCTCAGATTTCTGCAGGGGGCCCAATGATGTGCCGTTTGATATACTCAACACCTTTATGAAGCTTATGAAGATAAAATTGGGCTCCCTGGAAAAATATTAATTTCAATCCCTGCATAATGATTCCTTAATGATTTACTTGTGGTGGAGGTTTTGTTTATGAATTTACTCATGCATGACACTTAAGCTACTGATATACACAAAATCCTTTCTCATGGGTAATTTGATCAGGCAGAATAAACATCCACTCTGGTCTAGACAGGATGCTGAAATACTAGTTCCTGCACTCTCAGTAATATTTCCATATTTGTGTTTTCAGAAGTGTAGTTTGTAGTTCCAACATCAACAATATCATACAGATTTATATCATTCATATCTTAGTATTCTTATCCACTAGTTGTTTATCAGTGCCAGCCCAAGAATAGCCTGAGGTTTCAGGAGCCTAGATAACAAGTGGTCTAGAGTCTTCTTTAGGGTTGCATACCGTTAAACACAGTGTGATACTGATACCGATGCTGGCGAAACAATACCAGTGGTATCAGTATCTTTAACAGTAAAATGTTACTTTTTTTCAATCACTAAAATATGTGGTGCTATTCCTCAATTCTATAGCAAGAATCAATTGTAGAATTGGGGAACAGAACCAACGATTGCAACAAACATTGACAAAGTTAACCGAAGCAAATGAGCGCCACCACAAACTATGTAACTCCAATGCTACATCGTGTGGTGTCTCCCGCCGAATGCTTTTCCAGACAGCGTGGGTTTTTCCTGCTGTCTGGAACTCTCTCGGCGGTAATCTGGACATGATGCATTATCGGACTAGCAGTGCGTAGTGGCGCTAGTGAGTAACAACTTGTTTTATTTGTATAGACAAAACTGCTTGGAACAAACAGGTACCTTTTAGCACCAATTCTCAACGAAACGGTTAAATACCAGTCTTTTTCCAAACGAATCTCGGTACCTGTCGGTACCTGAGTATCGGTATGCAACCCTAGTCTTCTTCCTATTTAATTGTATGCTTTTCTCTCATATGTGTTATGTTTTACTCTTCTATGTAGAGCTCTTCTGTCTAATGAGAAAACTTTGAATAGGAGGTATAGTGACACAGCATTCTTATTGCGGGGTGTTTTTAGTCTAAGCTTAGTCACGCATTTATGGATCGAGGTCATGTTCGGAAATACATGCTGGTTTTATATGCTTTGCTTCATGGTCAACAAGCTGTCTCTCAATTGTTGTATGGTAATTTTTGGAGGAAAGTCCACATGGCTGACGATGTACTTCATTGTTGCACCAGTGGCTGGTGAGATAACCCTCCAAAAATATAAGACACCTGACTAGTTATTAACCCATTCATGCTTTAGAGTTCCTTTGGAAATTCTTGTCAGGATCTATGATACTTTTGATAATAACTTTGGAAATAAGAATGACCTGACAAAATATTTCAAGTAACTTGTTGGTAATGTTCGGATTAACATTTCTCCTTCAAATCTTTTCCACTTCAGATTTCAGCAAGATTGTCTTTGGCTGCTATGAACATAAATGGATTGCCACTCTCAGTTTTGTATGCTGAATAGATATACCAATTCTTAATTGAAAATGATAATACTGTACACACAAACTATAGGTTACAACCCCTCTATGTGTGCACAGTTAAACTATTCTATGCACAGATAATGGCTGAACTGTCAGGGGTGTCCAGATATTGATGTCCTGGAGCACGGCATGTTTTTGTGGGCGCTGTGCGATGATCATTTTAGATATTGTCATTGGGTGACATTACCATATCAGCATTTCTAGCAATGATTAAGATCTATGACCATATCAGCCTTTCTCGCAAAAATTAAGATCTAGATCAATCAATCAAATCAATCAAACTGCATTTAAAACGCAAGTGGCTAGGCAATGCCCAGGCATGAAATGCTTTGCATGGAGAACAGGGTAAGGAGAGGATACATCATAGAATAAAACTCCTGGCCTGGCCCATGCATGAAATAGGCCTTTTGCACTTTTAGAACTCTATCCTTGCCCAGGAATGGATTTGCAGTGCCTGATGGAGGCAAATTTGGCAAATACAGAATGAGGCAAATAAATCTGAAAAATGATGGGAACACAGGCAAATGGGTACTCATCTGAGAGTACTCTGCGAAAGCTACCCAATGAATACCAACATGACAGGTTTTAAACGGTTTTCAAAAAATCTTTGCGTCCTTGTGCTTTGGACCAAAGTAGGCTCAGCATTGGAAGGGTTAGATGGATTTCAAAGCTCATGAATTCCATAGCAACCTTTACATAGGTTAAACACTCACCATATTTTGATAAGTGTTTGTGGACATCTTTATATATAACACATACCACGCATGCATGCTGTATGATTGGAATACATATTCATGCATGTACAAAGCATAGAATATTCAACTTGTGTATACATTAAGGTGCTAAGTATGTGTGGTCTTCAGACACATGTGTAGACCTTACGTGTTATTTGATGGCAAGGGTCATTTTGTGAAATCAAGTTAAAGGCATTTAAAACAGTTAATTCTCAAGATTGCTCCATTCTTGGTTGAATTAGATATGGAAATTCTATAATTTTTTCTTTTTTTTGCCATATTAAGAGAGAGAGAGTTATTGAAACCCTCCTTGCTGGAGAAGACACCCACCTAACCCCAAAATCAGTGGCAAATTTCTCACATGCCCAAGATAGATTTGAAATTAGGCAGCAGTGCTTATTTTTCACCAGAACATTTCACAATGAGAAAGATTATGTATTCTTCTTTTTTGTTTGCCTGACATTCATAGTATACAAATAAACTAGTATTGGCCACGCAATCCAATATGCTCTTTCTTTGAAGGAAACACATTGAACAAACAGTTATTTTGCCAAAGCATACTGAGGACAGCTTGTTGGCTTGTATTTGGGTATTTTTCAATTATTATTCCTACACAGACTCTTTTTGACTTCAAGTATTGGATTCTACACTTCTGTAATAATAAGCAGCGAATTACTGAAGACAAATAATTTGAGGATCCTTTAGTTTCTCGAAGTAGTAATGGGAGGTTGTCTAGTTGTTGCCACTGCTTTGTTTCATATTTGTCAGCTGAGCTGCTGTCTCCATTATTCTCATTTTACAATTCCTACTACCGTAAATTCTCGCAAATTTAGACCACCTTAGGAATTTGGGCTACTAGAATTATTTTGCAAAATAATTATTGGGAAATGTGACCATCCTTGATCTATCGCTGGTAGCCATTTCACAAAGTATAGACAACTATTACTCTGCTTAGTCAGTATATTCATAAAACATGTCCAACCCGCAACCCATATAAATTGTAATCATTAAAAAGTGTCCCAAATTACCGAGAATTTACAGTACAAGCTATGAAAGACTAAACTAGTTATGATAGCTTCCTTTTAAAGAACTAATCATAATAATTCAGTAGACTAACATGAGACAGCAAGATGTTAATTATTTGAATGATTGTATATAGCATTTGTATGGACTATTAATAATACAAGACAACATAAGAGTTAATTTCTGAGAAGTTATTTTTATCATTGAATTTCAGTGGCCAGAAACTTCAAGATGTAATGACACAGATCCAGGACTTGATTGTGTATGAGAGTCTAGGAGAAGGAGATGGACAGGTAGCAGAGAGTGTGTAAGTATTAACGGTTTTAATTTTGGCTATTGTAAGGTTATTACTGATCTGACGACACATCCAGTATTTGATTGTGTACGAGAGGCCAGTAGAGGGAGATGGGTAGGGCGCAGAGAGTGTCTAAGTATTAAAGGTTTTGATACTTCCTTTTGTAAGGTCATTACTGATAGGGTATAGAATATTGATAACATAAAAGCACAAGATAAAACAGACAAAATATTTACCTATGACCATTTTGACCTTAATGCTGCTGGTGGCTAAATTGGCCAATACAAAATGGTGCAAAAAACCTTAAAAATGACTTAAACCATGGCACATGGGTACTCATCTGAAAATACTCAGCAAGAGTGAATACCAACATGACATGGCCGGTTTAGATGGTTTTTCAAAAATCTTTGTGTCCTTGTGCTTTGGACAATTTTAACCTTAGCATTGGAAAGGTTAAGCCATCTTCAAAGCAACTTACGGTTGGCAATGAGTCATAACTTGGGCTGTTGTGATTTCAACTGACTTGTAACTTATTTGTTTAGATATGGCCCTCAAATCCAGGCCTGAAAGAAAGAACCTTCCAACTTGCATTTTTAGGACTGGGGATTTTCAAAAAGAATGCCAACCCCATTTAACACAAGAAAAGTAATTATATTTACCCTGGATGGAACAATTGATGAATTATGATATACCCTTTAAAAATGTGAAGAGAATTTGGAGAGGTTATTATCTAAGGTCTAAGAATCCATCTACATGTTTGCAAAGAGTGAGACCACCAAATCTCTCTTATTTTATTGAGTATCTATCCATTATGATTTTTGTAAACTAAGTGAATTATTATTGTTTTTTCTGTTTTTTCTACAGGCGAGCCAAGTTGAGGGACTTGGATGAGAATTCTGAAGTGGCCATATTATCTCACAGCATTGCTGCATATATTATGACCCTAACCCCAGAGCACCTGAAAACCTTCACCACAAGAATAATATCTGATACAACACTCTGGCTGTCAAGGCTATTTAGGTGAGGAAGGAGTATCTCTGTTAGAATACCTGTAATAATATATATCACAAAAATATTTGCCTCTACTCAGTGATTTGTAATTTAATTAAGGTTGAAATGTATCACTGGCAGAATACCTGTAACCACATTTAGTGCTGGAATGATACTGTATATTGTGTTGATATTGTGGCAGTTTAACCCTTATGCTGCTGGTGGCTAATTTTTCCAATACAAAATGATGCAAAAAACCCTGAAAAATGACTGAAACCCTGGCATAAGAGTACTCAGCAAGAGCTATCCAATGAATACCAATATGACAGGGTTAAGATGGTTTTCAAAAATATTTGCGTCCTTGTCCATTCAACAAAAGTAGCCTCAGCATTGGAAGGGTTGATTAATGCATACTTTGCCCACCCACATTTATTAAACTACGCACCATTGTTTTGACATTCGATCCCTATGCTAGTATCATACAACATGCCAACATGATAGCTTGTCATTCAACACATGTACACAAAAAATTAAACTTTGCATCAAAGGCAGTTGGATACTGAACGCATTAGTTTATATGTGCAATATTAACACGGTATACAGTGTCTGCCTATATTCTAACAGCATCATCCTTTTTGGAACACCTGTTCTTGTATTTAGTGCAATGATATTATCCCAGCTTGGAAATTTGTATCATAAGAGTAATATTGAACTAACATTTTGGCTCTAGGTGCTATTTAGGTTAGGAAATATTATTTTTTCCAACTGGATGACTTCTCAATGTATCTCTTTTGATACAGAAATTGACCTTTATACACATAAGAATAAATTCATTTAATTGTAAGAGAATGCATGGAATTGGAAAGAGCTTGTATTACTTCTGTAAACAAATTAGACCTAATCTTCCATGCAAGAACAAAGTTAAGTATGACGTTGGATACTACTTGAGAAGCAAAGTGAAACTTCGAAGTTGACAATAGCTGGCAGTTGCATGTTTTATTTGTACTTACTTGTGTTTCAATTTTTGGTTTCAGGTTTAACGACTCTCTAGCATGTTTCCATGAGGAAGAACGTGAAGGTCTAGTGAAAATTTGCCGCTTGGCACTCCATAAAAAATACCCTAAATATGCAACAGAAGGTTTTGAAGCCCTGTACTCACGACCTCCTGTCATCTACATCAGCAGCGCAGCTAGACCAGGACTAGGACAGTATGTCTGCTCACAGGTAAGGAATATGCCATGCAGCTGCTTATATATTATGCATGCCTGTGATAGGGGCTAAGCGGTGTTTTTCCTGGGTACTTCAGTTTTTCTTTACCGCTTGCGACTGGTTAGTCACGACTTAGCCGCATCAGAGCAGAAAAAGTGGCAATAAACAACAACAGTTACTGGTTTTTTATTTTAAGGTGTTTTTGCGTGGATTTTAATAACAAATAATTGTATCAACACAAGATTTTCTCAGTAAAGCAAAGTTAGTCTAATATGTTGAGCTTTACCCTTATGCTGCTGGGGGCTTATTTTGCACAGTACAAAATGATGCAAAAACCTGAAAAATGACTGAAACCCACATTGGTACTACTCTGAGAAAACTCATGAGCTATCAAATGAATACACACATGACAGGGTTTTAGATGGTTCTGTGTCCTTAAGCTTTAGCCAAATTTGCCTCAGAATAAGAAGGGTTAATCCTATCTATTACCATATATTGTATGGAAGCAGTCACAACTTATATAAAGATATTCTATATTCCATTAACTGTTTTTATTAAAAAAAATATGTAAGAATCTGTTCATGGTGTTTGTTTGTTTCTTTCAGTTGGGCCTCCCTATTTCCTGTCTATGCACAGTACCTTGTAACACAATGTTCGGCTCTCAACATAAAATGGTAGGTGTGAACCTGAGTCAGTCATCATTGAAATAGATCAGAACATAAGTAAAGAGAACTAACCATTACTGTAATTTCTTTATTCTGTGTAATCTGCTATTTCATGGATAAAAGTTAGGAAACAAATGTGAGTCACCAGAATGTTTATTTGTCGTAATTCAATTCATATTACTGTAATTTCTTTATTCCGTGTAATGTCATATTTGAGGAATTAAAGTTAGGAGACAAATGCAATTTACCAGAATGCTTATTTGTCATAATTGATATCACATTACTGTAATTTCTTTATTCTGTGAAATGTGTTATTTGATGAATAAAAGTTAGGATACAAATGTGATATACCAGAATGCCTATTTGTCATAATTCATTTCATGTAAATATAATTTCCTTATTCCGTTTAATGTGTTATTTCATGGATAAAAGTTAGGAGACAAATGTGATTCACCAGAATGCTTATTTGTTGTAATTAAGTTCATATTACTCACCATAAAGTAAAACATCCTCATTAGGTTTGTACATTACATACTGAAATGTATAGGCCAATTGACGGATGATACTTAGCGAGTCTCTTTGTGATCAGATTGATTTTTATTTACACAGCTACAGTCATGTGGATGTTAGTTTAGATTGTTGCAATATTCTTTTTATTAGAGTTTAGATTTGATTAGATTTGCACAAATTGGCACCATTGAAATTCATCACAAATGACACATCATTCATGCTTGAATTTATATTGCAGGATGTAGCTTCATTAGAAAAGTTAATCCAAGATGATATTTCCTCTGCAAAAACTCCAGTTCTACTTGTAGGATATGCAGGTAAGTTGGTAGTAAGGATATTTCACTTAACCTATTCATGCCTAGAGGTCCACTTGACAAAAGTTGTATGTACATATTGAGTCAAGTCAGTAAAAACACTATGATACCATGACCCCTATTTGTAAAGAATTTAGTGTGAATTCACAAAATACTTGTTGGAGTGTTGTTGGTTATGTTATGTTCAACGTAAATATATATATGTGTGTGTACGTGCGCGCTAGCGTGCGTGTGTGCACGCGCTGAAAGTGCTATTGCCAAAGTAGTGTGGACCTCTTTGGGTACTCCATGCATAAGTGGGTTAACCTATTACATTGTTCGTACTATCGGAATAAGTTAGGTGAAAATAGTTTGCATTTACTTGTTGTTTTCATATTTTTCTAGTTTATTCCATTAAATGTTTTCCTCGATTCCCATAAATTCTTTATCATAGTATGTTTATTGATGTCAATCATGTTTTTCTTTTAGGTACCCCAGTAGTTGGTCACATAGATAACCTTCAAAGACTAAACCAGATCTGTAAGAAGAATGACATATGGTTTCATTTACAGGGGTAAGTATCCACTGCACAGAATATCTTTATATCAGATTTCTTAAAGGATTGCTATTCTCTTAATTGCATTAGATATATTTACTCTCTTACCCCTGCATGTTTGGAAATAGAAATTAGAACATCAACAATAAAGATTTCCATTTTCAACCAGACTGCATTCAATATTCATTGAATTATTAGAATAAGTTATGATAAAAATGAGTAAAAAGTCATAGATGAAGAGGAACCATTTGTCTTCTATTTTCTTTTTTGGTATCGTTATCCTCATTCCTTTTTATCCTAGTAAATACCTAACTTATATGGTTGTTTTTTATGCTTTTAATTATTTTTACATATCATTAAAAGAATGTTTAAGGACTTAACCACATTGTTTGTTGTTGTTGTAGTTTTCTGGAGTAATCTTGCTTGGTTTTCAATGCATTTATTTCTTTTTTATATCCGTGTAAGAATATTTAAGTACTTAACAAATAAGTTATTGCTGTTATTTTCATGAGTAATCTTGCTTGGTTTTCAATGCTTATATTTATTTTGTATATGCTTGAAAGACTTTTCAAATACTTAACCACTTTGTTGTTGTTTTCAGGAGTAATCTTGCCACACTGTGTCTGTTCTCGGTACCTACTGCAGTCCAGCCAGCCAAGACGGGCGATAGTATGACACTTAATATAGGGGCCTGGCTTGGACTCTCCATGGTGCCATCTGTTGTATCCTTCACACTAAAACAATAGAATATTGTCTATTGAACAATAGAATATCTAGAAACATGTTATTACCGTAACCCTTTAATTCAGAATGATTTGAATGAGATTTGTTGGCATTATTCTGAGTGATATTCCTCCTTCAAAGATTTTTTCCAATGTGGCTTTTTCCTGCAGCATTTCATCAAAATTGTCAGACCGCTTTTGGCCACCATGTGCATTAATGGGTGAAGTGCAAGAAGTGCATATTTGAGGTCCATTTTTACCCCTATATCCTAGAAAGCACCAAAATGTCCCAAACAATTCCAGCCTTGAATCTCCCGTAATTTTCCCTTTCCAAAGGTCATGATGGTCATGTCATCATGCGTGATATTGTGTGATCCTTGACTTACCTGCCAGACATTATTTAGAACTGCTGATCCAGCCATCTCCAACCAGGCCGGTCTGACAACTTTCAATCCCCGCACCAAACTCACATGCCTGCCACTGTGGCTGGTTCTACAGAACATGGGGCATGAGGGCGTCGTCAATAGAATACAATACTGCTGTGATCTGGTAAGATAGTCGTATTGTTAATTCTAGTTCCTCCTGTACTACTTCTGCTGCCACTACTGCTTCTACCACTACTCCTGCTGCTTCTGCTACTACTACTACTACTACTACTACTACTACTACTACTACTACTACTACTACTACTACTACTACTACTTCTACTACTACTTTTACTACTGATGCTGCTGCTGCTGCAACCACTACTACTACTACTACTACTACTACTACTACTACTACTACTACTACTACTACTACTACTACTACTACTACTACCAATACTTCTACTACTACTACTACTACTCCTACTCCTAAGTACGCTACTTTTACTTTCACTGTTATGCTATTATTACTACATGACATGTACTACAAAAATACATTTAAAACACTTGCCATAAAGCTTACCATGTTTTTGTTTTTTCTAGGCTAAGCTGTTATTTGAGAAAATAGAGCCAATTAAGACAATCAAACCTGTGGTAAGTAATTCAATTATGAGTTCACATTACATTCTTCACCAAATTGCATGGGGTTCCTTATTGGTTAGTAATTGAAGTGGGTAAGCACATACCTTTAGTACAGGTGTGATAATTAAAACACCTCATGGTCCAATAAGTCTTACATCCCTAAGTCTCCTTGTGATCTGCAATAGGTTAACTTTTGAGAATAGTGTGTAAGGTACTATCAGCACATATTTGGAAAGGTTAATGTAAAAATTAAAAGGTCAAACAAATTTGAGATATGATAAAGTTCTGCCTCTCTCTGTGGTACTTATAGTATCAAATTCCTGTGAATATACAGATTTTGAAATGGTTCAAATGCTGGGTTTTCTATAAGTGCCTCATAAATAGGGATTGGTATTAGTCGATATGATACCAAATATCAATATTAAATACAAAATAGTATCGCATCGAAAACGTTGAGTATCGTATCTTATCATTAAGATAAAAGATATTTATGAAATTGACTTAATCGCTACCCGCACAGCTCCATGCTATCTATAAGCGTAATTTTTAAAGCTGACAGTGCTAAATTTAAGAAAAATAGGCCAAAGATGCAAGCCCTATCATTAAAAATATTTATAAGGTATGGTAAATATCAATATTGTATCGTATCATGATAACTTTAAGGGTGCCAATCCCTACTCATAAAGCTGGTAGGGTAGCTGGCTTTTTGACTTTGCTGCCTCTTACTTGACTGCTTATTGAATGGTGATGGTTGTTATTGCTTTTCTCAGAGTAATATTCCACAAAACAAGGAAAAGGATAATGAGACATTCTCGTTCTCAGAGCTTATGACAAGTGCCATTGACGCTCTTGTAAGTTACAGTCATTCGCTACTAGCTGTGTCCCCCACAATGAATATTTCAAAACTTCATTTTATGTATGCTCTTTAGATATTGCCCCTACAGTACTTCTCAGTACTACTTGCTTGGTGTAGTTTATGATTTTGTGAATTCAGGGTCTCGGTAGATAATAGTAACATAAAATATTAACTTTTAAGGTGATGCAATTTGCAAACCCAACCCTTAACTACCCTGAATTCACTAGCTCTGTATATCATACTTCTCCTTTCTATATGTTGTATGTATTTTTAGGCATCTATTACTTATTTATAAAACATTCTCGTTCACTAGTGGCTTATTGTCAGCATATTCTTGTTTCTTGTGACATTGTTTAGTCTTTTAAATCATCACTGTGGGACCTTTAAATCTTTAGTCATTACAATAATGAGACCTTTCTTATAGGCCTTGTAGTATTATAGTTTAGAATTTTTTTTCTATTTTTGAAATGAACCTCACTGCACATGCTTTATGTTCGATTATCCTCTTAATGCAGTTTCTGGGATCTTAAGGTTATAAACAATTTTCTCTATATATTCTTGAAACTTGACAACCTGTCCAATAAGCTTTTCATCAAAGTTTTTTTTGTACTTGAGCCATTTATTATCGCACTTTATGAGCACTTTATTTCAAAATCTAGTTTGACTGCTATCATAAGGTAAATAGGACATGTAAGGAAGAGTACCTTTTTTCGCCAAAAGGTGGTGTTACATCAAAGAAAACACTGATACGTTCTAGGTACATGTATAGCTGCATGACTTATGTATTGTGTGAGTGTTGTATATAGGGTGTCTTTGAAAAATCTAGGTAACACTGAATGGCTGCTGACATAGCTTTTTAAGTGTTAAATGTTAGCATACTATTACTCTGAGTAGGTAAAAAATTTGGCAATATGAGTACTTTTTCTGAGTAATGATTCGTTATTAGAAAAATAAGGAATATTGCTTTTCATAATGGAGAGATGGTTCTATTAATTGGTCAGGAAACTGTGTAGAATGTGATTTGAACCCTTAAACGTATCTGGTAATGGACATTTTACTGGCTTGTGATGTAAAAAGTGTCTTCTAATATCTCTTCTCATCAGACCCAAAGTCTCATTTTTACCTGATTTTTGAATTTTTCTTGAAATATTTCGAGCACTCCTTTTATTCTTGAATTATTTGGTCTATATAATTATGAACTTCTAAATCCGTAACTATTTATTTCTTCTACAACAAAACATACTCTTGCGTAGAATGGAAATTTGGCTGTTTGTAACACTCATGATATATCATTTTCTCTTTTCTAATTTTCAGGTCCTGTTTGAAATAGTTACCCCCACAGTGGTCTTCAAATATGTGCCTGCCTCTCTAAAACCAGGTATATATAGAAATCTCCTGTTTTCATAAATACAAATACTGTTATCCATTTCGGAAGTATCATAGGATCAAATACTACTTCGGGGAAATCTAGGCACCAATGGGTCGGAGAGGGTACTTTTCAGACCTGTTCATGCATTAGAGAATTAAAGTCCATCAGTGTAAGCTTTATACAAGCAGGGGTGTCCAACTATTGCATTAGCACACCAGCATGCATCAGAGGGACCAAAACATGCGGCAAGCCATAAGCCTAAAGCACTGTTTGATCAGGAAATTTTCCCAAAACATGGCAAATTGGGCCTATCAGATATTTTGCTTGAGTTTATTTTTAATATGGACTGTATTAAGAATGAGTGAGCTCCATATAGTAATGCTGTCTATACATTGATTTAGTCTTTACTACTGCAACAAAGGCTAATTTGGTAATGCCATCTGGTGAAAATATTAATACCGATTATAGGACCACAGCCACCAAAAATTGCTATTCCCCAGGACCAATTGACTGTGCTCTGGCACTACAGCATATAGACACCTCTGATCAGGGTCTTAGCCAGGATTTCATAAATGCCTGTCTAAAACAGCAATTTCAAAATTTCTGCCCATTCAAATTTAGCTACTCAGCTTCTCCAAATTCTATAACAACTACATTTAATAGCCTATTGTGTCAAAAAGGGCAATGTACACTTAGGCCATGTCTTAGAAAATGGTTTGTTAGAAAATCTTGTGGTTATTATTACCAAAATATCATAATTGAAGATTCTCCAAAGAAATTTTTACCTGTCCAAAAAGGAGGTTTTCAGGAAACTACTGGTCCAAAATACTGGCTGGACGTGCTGTGGCTCTAAGTCCATGCTATGCCTCTGATACAATCTGGCATGTCTGGGAATGAATGATGAAATATATGCAACTGTCAGTGGTGTATAATCTGGTTATTGTTTCAGCAGGTGCTGTTGTAGCTAATGGTGAGACAGAGGAGAGCAAGGCACAGAAACAGCTCTCACAGAAATCTTCAGCCTACTGTGATGCCCTCAACTTCTGGGTGAGTTAACGTTGTTGATAAATAGTGTACTAGCCCTAATGCATATTGAGGTTTTGAATTTTTTTGGCATCCAAATCATCATAGAATGGAAAATATAAAGATAATCAGAATCAGGTAATGTCAGATTTTTTGATGTACATTCCTGATGCATATTTTGCTCTTGAAAGTAAGAGACCTGCGCAAGAAATGACACTGAACTTTAAATCCAAACTTTATCATATTTCAACTCAGAGAAAGCCTCGGGTTACGCGCTGTAGCCTGGGGTTGTATTGGTCACGTGATCTGTGCAGTAAGCATGCACTGGCTGGCTGGGGGATGTCATCCTATCTAGGTCAGATAGTGAGAGGCAGCGAAATTTGATGATTCATGACCAGTGCCCACTCCCTGTCTACTTCTCTCAGTTTCAACTACATTTTACAATGCATAATACAATTGTGCGTACCACAGTTAATGATTTACCATCCCTGTGTATTTTATATCCTTTAGAAAGATGTATACAATCTCATGGCTAATTTTCTCCCATTTCAGTTGGCAGATAGTCTGGCGAGGGAAAATACCAATGTTGTGATAATACCTGTAGATGTGGAACACGAGGGAATCTGTATTCGCTTTGCACCATTAGACACGGCACAAGGTGAGAAACTTTTCAAACTAAAAGAATATTGAGTGTTTCTACATAAGTAACGCTGAAGGATATTTTACCTAAAAAGTCCCAATTTTACTAAAAAATTAGGATTTTTCTCCAAAAAAAGTCCCACTTTTAATACTACAAACACAAGGATATTTCTCTCAAAAATTCCCTAATTTACTAAAAACACAAGGATATCTCTTCCAAAAAAGGACCAATATTTTGGTGTTTTTTAGTGATATATTTTTAGGAAAGCATCATTTATATTTGAAGATTGAATACTACTCAGCATGTAATGAACAGCTCTCCTTTAAAATATTTTGTGAATTTATACTTTTTCATAGATTACTTGCATGAATTAGATCCAGATGATACTTTGAAATTTTAACTTAAGCTCATAATTTCATAAGCGTAAATGGGTTAATGATATATATTTTAAAATGTGTGTAGAAATGTGACTCAGTTGAAATTGAGGAACTCTGAACACTTGATATATATTACATCCATTTAATTTAAGCTAATTACACATTGACCAATGTAGCATTAATGGTTTAGGGATAGATATTCAACAGTTAATAGATTTCTTTTTATAGTTAAGTTATCATATATGATGACAGTAAAGGGATATTTCTTCCATCTATGTTTTGTAATATAAGTTTATCAACATTGAATCTGCAAAATCAAAATATTCAGGTTTGTCATTTTAATTTTTTAGTATATGGAACAACCAAAGAGGATATTGAAGACTTGGTAGTCACACTTGATACTTATTTGGTAAGTATTCTGTTTTTACTTTTTGATCTTACAATTTTTCTTTTGAAATTGGCTCTTTTCTATGTAAAAGAAACTCTTTTCAGAGCATTTATTTTGCAATAGTTTCTGTTGGTCTACTGTGTCATCTATGCTACGTTCAAAGGCCTTTTTTGGTGATAAAAAGAGTATTGTTTGTGTTTGTTTAAAATTAAACAAAAAATACTTATCTACTTAATGGGAGTTGAAACCAATTTCAGGCTTCTGTTATGCCTATATTGAGACATATATTTATCCACCTAGACACATGAAGCTGAAATGTAGCGAAATAGTGGGTGATCAGAATATTCAAAAGATTTCATCTAATTTACCTTTCTTCCAATAGATGTCACTACTAGTTGCCTCTACTCCAAAACGATATTGCCTTATCAAGTGGCACAATGAATACTCAACAAAGTAATATTATTTGTTGCACTTTGCACTATTCATATTGTTAAATAAATTTAGATATTAATTGAATAAAAACATTTTTGGAATATCCTCTTAAGTACGAACAAGAAGCTCACATAAATTTCACTATTGTTTTCGATATCGATATTTGCAATAAGTTCAACAGGTTTTTCTCAACCATGTGTATTGATGGTGATTTTTCTTAGCATATATCAATGATCCTCTTCTGTTAGGAATGTTTTTGTTTTGTTTTCAATTTACTTTTCAGAGCATCCTATTATATAACTTATTGTTTCATTTTTGATTTATTTTTCAGAGCATCCTGGACACAACAGTGAGTCACCGCACTGCTTTTGAGGAGGTGATTGAGGCCCAGGATAACATGATCCTTGTTGAAGATCCCACATGGGCAGGCTTAGGCATAGTACAGTAAGTACCTTAACTTGTCTGCTACTGGTGGCTAATTTGGCCAATACAAAAAGGTGAAAAAAAACTGAAAAAATGACTGAAACTCTGGCATATGGGAGCTCATCTGAGAGTACTTGGCAAGAGCTTTCCAATGAATACCAACATGACAGGGTTTAGGTGTTTTTCAAAAATCTTTGCCTTCTTGTGCTTTGGAAGAAAGTGGCCTCAGCATGGGAAGGGTTAATTTCATGTATTCTTCATAGCAGACCAGGGCTCAAAATTAGCTGAAGCCAAGAGCCCAGGACTCCCTTGAATTCTCCTGCGGCTCCCTCAGATTTCTGGAGGGAGGCCAAATATGTACTGGTTTCTATATACAACACCTTTAGGTAGCTTTTGAAGATGCAATTGGGCTCCCTGAATTATTTTTTTTCGAGCCTTCTCAACAATAACAGTATACTTCTTGTATGAAGGTTGGCAGTGGTAGGAACTTGGGTTGAAATAGAGAATTGATGCAAAATACCTGTAAGATAAGAGAAACCCTGACACACGGGTACTCATCTGACAGTCCTCAGTGATAGCTATCTAATCGATACCAGCACGAGAGGGTTTAAATGGTTTTAAAAAATCTTTGCATTCTTGTGCTTTGGACGAAGGTAGCCTCAACATTGGAAGGGTTAATTTCGAGCTCTGCCAACAATAACCTATGGAATTTACCTGATTCTCGTCTAATTTCTCTCACAGGTACATTCCGGAGCATATTCTGCCTCGCCTGATGGAGATGACGGAGACAGACAGGTCAGAGGTCAACCATATCAACGAGCAGATCTACCATCAACTGCGCTCCAGCGACGCCGCATTCTCCATGGGTAGGCACTTCATTACACATCACCTTAGATAAATAAAAACAAGTGGATATGAAACCAGGTGGTCAACCTGAACAGGCCGGCTGCGGCGAAAAGGCGAAAAGTCTTATTCTGTGCATGTTGGCACGCAAGTTTGTCTGTAATGTAAACAATGAGAGAGCCCTCATTTGGTCTTTGTCTCCTAGTGATGTCCTAATTAGGCCTGATTCGAGACCCCTTTCATAGCCAAGACTTCACTATAGCACATATAGTAATTGGTATCTTGCTACATATCCATTCTTGTATTTATCTAAGATTTTGTATCACCAGCCACTACTACTAACACTACACTTAACCATCACAGACACAATCAGAGAATATAGTAAGCAGACACTCATTATGATTATTATGTTATATTGTTGTTTTCTTTCTTTTGTGACACTCATAATTATTGTTTTGTATTGTTGTTTTCTTTATTTTTTGTGTGTGTCCTCTTGTGTTTTTTGCAATCTGTGTCTCCTTTGCTTTGATTCAGCTAATATTGCGTTTGATTTCAGTATGCTATGTATGATGCTATGGGAAATGTAGCAAATTTTAACCCTGCTTGTGGTTGACCCAGTGCTCTCTGGTTAATACTTCTCCACACTATGCTTGCTGTGATGTTACACTTCATTTTGATAAGAACGATTAAAGCAGCACCCTAATATCTAGCCGGGGCATGTGAGAAAGTTGCCAGTGTCATGGGGTTAGGCAGTGGTTTTCACTGTATGATAATATAGTATGAGATTTTGTTGAGCTTTTGGCTTTTAAATGCATATGTGCACTATAAAATATGCTTTCTCTATACCATTTATAGTTCGAAGGATAGTTAGTTAGGGATGTCTTAATTTCAAACTACACTAATAAGTCTACTTTTACACAATTTATCATGAGATAATTATATACACAGCCGTTAATTGTGTATCGTGTCTCTCCAAATTGTAATCTTCCTCACAAAGGTCTGATGCCAAATTGTAATGGGGATCATTGGCAAAAATCCAGTACCAGATTGTCTTTGTTTGACCCTCAAATAGAACTTTGGTCCACTTACTCCTTGTAACCTCTAGCCTTGCACTTATCCACCCTGATTTATCCATCAGTACAGACTCTTGGTGCCATATGCAGGACCCTGATCCTTGTACCCTGGATGCCAGACTATGTCTAGGGCCTGTCTAGGCATATGCAGGAATACACCCAACGTGTTTAAACAAAGAGATTACATACTTCAAAGAGAAGTATGTATTCATTTTGTTTAGAAACATTGGGTGTTCCTTCATATGTCTAGATAGGCCCTAGATATAGGACGGCGTCCAGCATCCAGGGAATGTCTTGTACCATTATCCACCCATGTCTGTTAATTGTGTATGTGTCTCTCCCTATCAGTCTTAGCCCTGGTCTTGCTGAACCCTGAAATATATGGGCGATACCAGCCAACCTGCTGTGCGTAGCTAAGAAATATCTTGATGCACTTGCTGACCTGCTAATGATCATTCATATGAGTTAGTCCATAGGGCACCTCCGCAGAGCCTGTATATGAATCGAAGCAGCTCCATTTTGAAGACTGCTAGACCTTCATTTTGACATATGGCAAGTTTGGGTAACTCCTCAAATTCAAGTTGTGTCCCAAAACCCACAATGGTCAATTTATAACAATGCAGTTGTCAGCGTTTGTTACATCCAGCAATTCAGCAGGACAGGGGTTAATGGGTGCACTCATTACATACATGTAACCTCCAGTCCTGCACTCATCCAACCTGATTATCCACACATGTCTTCCCTCAATTCCTTCCCTGCATGCCTAGCACAACTACTACTTAGAGTCAATCAGCTCTAATTGCCTTCCCTAATTGGTGCTGTGTCCTCAGGAAAGCAGCCAAGGAGATGAGATAATACATGCCTCTAGTCATGACCACCTTGGTGGTGACTGTCTCAAGTACCCCTATGACTTGTCCATCCCTCTCAAAAATAATTAAGCTTCTTGTAGTGTCTTCCATTATGTAATAGATGGAATAAATATAGCATACATGTCTAGCATGATTTACATGCCTCCTCTGGTCAAATCATTATGATTTGTCACTGACCTGGATCAATTAATACCAATATGATATGATGTATCACATTTTGAATATGATTCTATGGGATGCTAGTGTCCTACCTTTTTGAAATAACCTTTTTGTTGTATACCTCTCTGAGTAAACTATGAAGATCAACAGAGCTAAATAAGCTAGGTTTTTAGGGAATTAAGTCTTGTAATCCTTATGCTGCTGGTGGCTAGTTTGATCAATACAAAATAATGTGAAAAAAGCTGAAAAATGACCAAAACCCTGACAAATAGGTACTCATCTGAAAGTACTCAATGAGAGCTTTCCAATGAATACCAAGATGATAGGGTTTAGATTATTTTCAAAGATTTTTGAGTTCTTGTGCCTTAGACAAAGGTAGTCTCAGCATTGAAAGGGTTAAACACAAACTACTCATAAACATTTTATAAAACTTAAAAGTCTTATTTTAAAACCCATCCCTATGTGTTGGTATTGCTTAAGACTGTATGGGTTCAAATAGACCAGTGTAAGACATATTTCTCTAGCTCTAACAGCATGATTCCAGTAGTGTAAAATTAATGCCTAGTTGTTTGACTATGTTTCTGGCTGAGATCCTAACAAGCTACAAGATGTCAGCTGATGTCAACATGGCGTCAGTAGGGTTGGATACTGTTAAGAGGTACCGGTACTGGTTCCGGTATTGTTTCAAAAAGTACCGTATTGTACTGTTTCATTCCTTCAAGGTACTAACCACTGTGAAGTTATCATCTATTAGGGATTGTCCAAAATCCTAGATGTGACTATCCACAACAAAAAGAATTAGAGGTAATAATGCTATAAAGTACCCTCAAAAATACCATTGAAATACCATACCGTTACATTGGTACCATAACTATACCGATACCGTACCATTTCGTTCTTAACAGTATCCAACCCTAGATGTCAGCATGATGTCAGTTGATGCCATCATGTTGCCAGCATGATGTCAGCTGCCGGCAAACTCAGCTCTCGTGCGCTTTGCTATGTTCTTCTTATTGTCGAGAATTTTGCCACTAACTCTGCATTTTCCTCGTCGCTAGGTTCTTTCTCACCTGCCTTTACACCAGGTATGTACACTAAGCACTTACATCAGCCATCTCCAATCCCAAACCCTCCCCTCAGGACTTTAGGGTACCAATAGTTCCTAATACACTTAAACAATGGCAATCAATTATCAATAAGTACAGTGATTATAGAGTTCACTAAATCTCTTTGTGGAAATGATGAAAGATGTATTTTATTGCAGCCATGGTATGCTTGTTAGTTTTAGTGAAGGGGTACATCGTTGGATGTCAGGTGATGGATGGCTACTAGGTTATCCAGGGGGTACCCTGGAATGGTTTTTCCCTATGGGCATCAGTTCACTGACTTATTTCAGGTGACTGCCCAGGTAGCCCATTGGTCTGTGGTATTGCCACTGAATGCTTACTGTCTCTCAAACCTGCGAAAGATATGGAGTGAGAATCCAACTAGAGACATGTGAGAAAGTTGCTGGTGACATGTGATTATTTTGTGATTTTCTCTGGGTTCTGCAGTTTCCTCCTCCATTGAACAACTGCTGCCATGATTTGGCCTTTATATTGCAAAGAAATAAACTTCTCCAAATTCTGAATAATTGCAAATACAATCAATGCTCTCACCTTATTCATACAAAGATATTCCAATCTGTTAATATAGTAAAAGGTTATAATCCAACCATTGCAGGATATAGGGCGAGGGTCATAATAAATGTAGGGATGGGGTGAAGGAATGCTTGGGACAACTGCAAAATATGTCAAATCTGCCTTTTCATTGTGAAACCGCTTTTTCTCTGAATTCTTTTATAAAAAAAATTCAAAATCATAACAAATCATTAAGATATAAGTTCACGCCCCCCCCCCCCCCTCCCAGTGACTTACTATATTTTAGGGCATGTCTAATCCATGGGGTGATTCAGGTTCCTAAACCAGTCACTGCATGGAATAGCTCTAGCATCCTCACTTAGTATTGAAGTTGGTAAAGCATAAATATCAGCTTGAGCTTGGAGTGTCATCATTTCATATCCTACTAGTAAGAGGCGAGGTTATGGCACTTGCCCTTTGACATGTACCAGTGTAAATGATAACAATTATGTTGTCACATGAGAAAAACATACACACCTTTCATATACAATGCATGCTTATTTACTGAGTTTATTACTTTATGGCTGTAAAGTATTACATGTTTTCTTATTGGCTGTGATTTGTACTCCCCTACATATGATATATTCAAGAACCACTATTGTAAACTTATTTTCATTTTCTGGCCTGCTTCGAATGGCTTAGTTGATAAACCAACTAATATGATAGGATAAGATACATGACACACTAAAAACAGTGTACGTGTACAGTCAACTTTGATATACGGGAGACTATACAAATAAGAAACACACTAATACAGGCTCTGGAACCAAATGTTTTCAGATTAGTCTTTGGTACTTGTGAAAGGTTCGTTGTATTGGATTGTGGAAAGTTTGTGCTTGTCCATTTCACTTGAAAAAATGAGCACATTCTTGTCAAAGGCATAATCTTGAACTTAATCCTTTTCTAGATGGATGCCTGTTAGGGTCTATTATATCTGGATTATATATATATGTATGTGTGTGTGTGTGTATATATATATATATATATATATATATATATATATATATATATATATATATATATATATATATATATATATATATATATATATATATATACATATGCATGATTTTTACAACCAATTACAACCCTGATTATGGGTTTTTACTGGTTCTCAATATGATACCAAATTCAGGCATTGAACGGGTATTGTATTGTATTGCTTAACCCATTAATGCCTACAACGGCCCAATGCAGCTTGACAATTATGATAAAATCTTGCAGGCATAAGCAAAGCTGGATAAATATTGCTTTCAAGTGGTATATGGAATACTTAATGTCTAAAAAAATGCTTGTTTCCTGTAACGATTAGAAATATTGGGTAAATAGTTCGTTATACTTATTTTGGAGATGTTTTTCTTTTTTCAAAAAGTGCATGTTTTCATGCATTCTTTATGTTGATCTGGAGTTGGAAGGGCAGAAAAACTTTTGGGGTAGGGATTTTATGAGTAAAAACTTGTTAGAGTCAGGTTACAGGAAACAAACAATTTTTTTAGGCCTAAGTATTTGTAGAAGGAATGGTTTAGTAGTGGTGGAGTACCCTACTGTAAGGGTGTGTATATCAGTAATAAAGGGTTTCCTTCCCTATAGCTAAAGCCTGTGGCAGAGGGAAGGAATGCTGGAGGGTTTTGGAGGAGGATGAGATGAAAACTACATGACTATGGGGTTGTCGTGTTAGATCTCTGTAGTGCATGCTTGTTGCTTGTCAATTTTGAATCAAGGTCATGGCCAGCAGAGCATCTGGTTGACATTTGGATATCTATACACTCAAAAATCTCCGTTCAGGACAACCATATATTTTGTAAAGAATTTATTAAAATGTCAATTTCAAGCACAAAATCAATTTTTTTTCACTTCAATATAACTCAATATAACATCGTTTGGGGATTGTATTGTGGTCTCCCTTGAAAAATCGGATGCCCCAAATTTTGCAAATTCACATTTTGGGCACCCAGTTCTAAGACCCTGTTGCTAGTACTTCCAGAGTGCTTAACTTTCAATATCTATCTTTATTCAAATAGCATACTACTAGGTTAATGAATAAAAAATTGTCAATTTGATTGTTAAGACAAAAAAGTACATGGAAGAGTAAATGTAAATTTAAGCCACCATAAGGAAACGAAACGAAACGAAACGAAACGAAACTTTTGAAGTAAGGAAATTAAAAGTCCTTACAATGTCATGGTCTCAGGCAGAAAAGTTCATTTTGATTATTTCATTTGCTCTTTTTTCTCAAAATTAAAATAGGGCCATAACAAAGTTCTTGGCCACTGTGTAATATTGCCTGTGCAAAAAGTTAACATACGTTTTGGTACAAAATGAGAAAATATTTTTGGGCCCAAAAGAATCAATCTTATGCTTCTGATTAGATGAAAGATTATACCTAAATTACCAATAACAAATCATCTTACATGCTAGTGTAAACTGTCATCGTATAATTCTGAAAAAATCGCCACCACCCCAAATGGCTTTTACCAATTATAAGAACTTTGCTTTGAAGTTGCTTGTATGCGCTGAATAAACACGAAAGAGAATACCCGTTCACATAAGTGTGGCAAGGTGGTGTTTAGTACAAGTCTCAGCCGGTTCTTAGTAGCTTAATCTATATATTTTCTTGTTCTGTTTCAGGTAAGACCGATGATGATATAACGTGCATCAAGTTTGGCCTGATCACAGACGACACAGATCTTGAGGAATTGATTGCACTAGTGTTTGCCACAGGCAAGGAGGTGGAAGACTCATCCAAGGTAATCACTCATTAAAAAAGGCTCATTTTATGTGTAATTGACCAGTGTTGTCTGGAGCTGTCAAACTTTTAAAGATAATTTCCAAATGAAGCATTTAGTCACAAAATATTTGAAGGAGAGTTGTAAAAAGAGTTCTGATGAACAATGCATCTTCAAATATTTTCTAAATATTGTTTTTGTTAGAGAGATATTACCAAAATTATAAGGCGGTTGTGGCTGCTAAAGGCATGAATGGGTTAATTAAAATTTACCTATCCCAACTCATGGTGCTCAATAGATCTGCCAATTCAATATACATTCAGAAAAATCTTTGTTGTGCATTTGTTTTGCACCCCTCTAAGCTCTTATAAAACATTGATTAAAATGAGTGTATTTGGAATCATTTTTACCTGTTTGATCACTAAATCAAAGGAAGAACTATTATTGCATTGTTGGTATGAAAGCATTTCATTCAATTATTCAATTTTTATTCCTGAAGAATTCTTGAATAAAGGAAATAAAAAAGTATATACTAAATGTCTATTCTTTCAGTTATTCATTAGTTCCTACATAACTCAATTCAGTAGTTGGTGTGTGAGTAGGTAAATGGTTAGTACCATTTGTCCAAGACCTCATGTATTTCAAACCACACTGCCAGTCTGCGATTGGTATCAGATTAATTCTCTCGCCATATCATTTATGCTCTTTGCTGATTTTTCTTTCTTTTTTCACAGTTCCTGGAGACCATGTCTGAGGTGATAAGGAAAGGCATAGAGGCAGCCAATGAAGACCTTAGGAAAGAAAATGAGGAGAAACTCATTCAAGAGGTAGGACCACTTAGCATGGACTTTTGATTTCTTCGAAAAGGGATATTTGCCTAAGTGAGGAAGGGTATCTGCTGTGGCTAAGTGGTTAATACGATGCCTGGTTCCTAAGTGAGAGGTCACAGGTTCCAGTCTTCCCTGGTACCCATTAATGATGTCTGCAATTAATATACTTCTCTTGGATAATAAAAGTTTAAAATTGAAGGAAGCTTATTTGAAAATTGAAATCGACTAGAAAGTTACTAGTATTTCCAATGTAGGTACATTGTATTTTGTTGTTTATTGTAGGGAGTATTGAGACAGGTTCCTCTGGTCAGCTCATTCGTCAATTGGCTCTCTCCACCACCCAAAGAAGCAGCGGTCAAGGGAAGGACCTTCAGTCTTGCTTCTGGTAAGTCAAGTGATATGTTTTTATGATACTCGCAATTTCCTTCACAATTTATTTTCTACATTGAAACCTCTCATTGTGACCACCATGGAGATTTGAAGACCTCTTAATGTGAACATTATTTCCTGGTGCCATTTGTATCTTTTACATTATGAATAGGCCTCTGAGATGAGTACACCTTTTGAGAACGCATTTGCACAGATCCCAAGGTGTTTACATCTCCAAGGTTTCACTGTGCATGTATTTGTTTGAGACTAGTCCCTTTCTTCCTTACCTTACCTATCAATTTTTGACAATAGCCTCGAAATGGGGAATGGTTTTACAAAATATGTGAAGGAGAGTTGTTGGTGATGTTATGAAAAACATTTCTCCTTGAAATATTTTCCCCACTTTACTTTTGCCTGCAATATTCATCAACTTTTTAAAGCTGCTCTTGGCCGATGGTGATTGGTGATCTTTGAGTCCTGCAAATTTTATGAACTAATAGGCTCTCAACAATAACTGCTGTTGAAAGAATATTTGTTCAGATGATGTATGCCATCATATATCAGTTCCTATTGTACATTATTTAAGATTCTTGTAACGGTTTTGAGATTTTATTACACCTCAGTCATTGTTTAATGTCTTTTCTTGGAAACTATGAGGTCTGGAGATGACCAAGACATTGAAACTGTAAATTTTGTTCTGATCTTAATGCAATCCTAAGCAAGAGTGGCCACTCCTTTAACCCATTAATGCTCACAGCGGCCAAAAGCAGCCTGACAATTTTGATGAAATCTTGCAGGCAAATGCACACGTAGAAAGATATTTGAAGGAGAAATGTTCATCAAAACATTATCAACAACTCTCCTTCAAATATTTTGTAAAATCATTCTCAATTCTGAAGTTATTGTAAAAAGTATCCTAGATCTAGACGGCAATTGCTGGAGGAACTCCTAAGCATTAATGGGTTAATCCATAAGTGTTTACAGTGTAAATATGATCCTTTGACTGATTTGTGGTTTTAAACCATTAATGTCTGTAGCAGCCAAAATTCATGTCAGTAGCAGCCTGTTTTAGCAATATCTTTCAAATAAAGGCATCTTTAGGAAAATATCTGAAGGGGAAATGATTATCACAACTCCACCTACAACTTTCCTTCAAATAGTTTGTAAATTTGAAATCCATTTGAAAGTTATATTCAAAAATAACATAGATGAAGACGATAATTATCAAATTGAGTTTGAAGCATCAAAGTGTTATTCTGTATGTTATACAGTGAAACCTCTCATTGTTAACATCCCAGAGATGTGAACGCCTCCTAATGTGAACACTATTTCTCGGTCCCATTTGTATATTTTTCATTATGAAAAGATTGTTGAGATGTGAACATCCACTAATGTGAATGCTTTTGCCCCAAGGTGTTCACATTTCCAAGGTTTCACAGTACTGTATAAAGCTTTAATTTGGAGTGCTAAAAATGCACTTTACATCCCTGATGGAGGGTAATTTTTTGATACTTTAAATTCTGCATTCAAGCACTCAGCAAAGCAAAGATACAAAGCACTATATTTAGAAGGATGTTTTTTGGCGCTATCATGGGTAGCGCAAAAAAACGAAAGTTAAATGCCTCTAAACAATACTAGTTCTACAGTATATTGACATAAAAACCCTTTGTGTGTTCCAGGAAAAGTCCAGAGCACAGAGGAGACCTACAAGTACCACATGCAGATCCAGGAGAGCTCGGGTGAGGTTTCTCCAGATCCTGGCGCGAAGCAGGCCCCTCTCAAGACCCGGCTCAAGCCGAGCAAGAAACTCAGCTACGGCCACAACAAGTCTGGGAGCACGGCATCCACACACAGCCAGGAATCGGCCAAAGAAAACCACGACCCAGAACCCCAGGAACCCGCAACCGAGGAAACTCAGCAAAAAGAGTCGAATGACACCGCTGCTGCAGACAACACAGAGTGAGTAAATGTACTTATTATAAGTTTGAAATTTGGAAAAAAAATTGTCACTTTTTCTGCCATATTGCAGCTAAGTTATGGCTGGAATACCCAGCGAAAACCACCACCTAACTGTCACTGGCAATTTTCTCACATGCCCTAGCCAGGATTCAAACGGTGAAAGTGGTGAGAGACAGCTAGCAGTCAGTGGCAACGCCTTAGACCACACAGCCATCAAGGCAGGACCTACTTATCTTAAGATAGTCAGACAGTCAAGAATTAAGGGAGAAATTGGTTATTGTCACCTTTTCTCGCATTCTAGGAGAAGTCATAAATAAACAGTAGTCAGTGTTTGAGGAAACTGAGGACCTGGGTAAACTTTTTGACTTACCATTAGTCAACTTTTTCACATGCCTCCTGCAGGCTCAAAACCCAGACCTTGTGCAGTTGCGAGACATGGCATGCAACAAGTGCTCATTATCATACCTCACTTGAAGATCGTAAGCCGTGATTGGCTGACTTAACAGTGAACAATCATCATGTTGCCTGATGCCATCAGTGAGGGCTTCATGTTGCCCGTTGCCACTAGCGACACCTAGCGGGGAATGTGTGAATCACCAGTCATCTGTGACCTTGCTTTGTTTAAATTACAAATGGGGTTTGTTCAGTATGATAAAACAAATATGCCATGCCAGTGGGGGTAACATGATGGAATGTCTCCCCTCGGGAGGATGGTTTTCCCTCGGGCTCCGCCCTCGGGAAAACCATCCTCCCTCGGGGAAACATTCCATCATGTTACCCCCACTGGCATGGCATATTTGTATAATGTGTTATCCCACACATAACAAAATCAAGAATCATCCATTTTAATTAACTCAAATTATGTTTGTTAATGGATACATTTGAAATGTCTGTATGCAATGATCTTATTAGAACCGCCATTTCCTTGTTACGAAAGGATGATACACTCTTTGTATATGGTCTTATGACATGGCCACCATTTAGTGCTTAGCAGCTAGGATGTTGTGACCAGTGCTTTAATGATAAATGCAATTAACTGTTAATGATACTCCTGATCAACCTGTTATTGAATTACCATCAGTGCTATTTGTAGATGTCTACAAAAAGGTCAGGTGTGTGCCAGGTTAATTACTTCATATTACAAGACAAAACATACCTTGTACTGCTGAAAGCAATTATACACACTTTTACATAAGACCCTTGTGGGGGCCCACCCTAATGGCTGTGTGGTTATAGGCATTGCCACTGGATGCTAGCTGTCTTTCATCTGGGTGCGAATCCTGGCTGATATGTGAGAAAGTTGCCACTGAATTGGTGTTAGGCAGTGTTTGTGTTTTTCGCCAGTAACTCCTGTTTCCTCCTATACTTACTCTCGCTGACAAGCGTCCGGCCGACTGGTGCAGGAATTATGCCTGTAAGTTGCGGCAGGTAATTTAACTACTTTAATCCAAAGCACAGGGATGCAAAGGTTAGTGATAATTAAACCCTGTCATGTTGGTATTCATCGGAAAGCTCTCACTGAGAACTCAGATGAGTACCCATGTGCCAGGGTTTCAGTCATTTTCCAGGTTTTTTGCATAATTTTGTATTGGCGATATTAGCCACCAGCTGCATAAGGGTTAAACAGATAGAATCATGCCACTTTGACATTTAAAGCAGGCCCGTAGATCATTGGCAGGCTGTTAGTTAGCCACCAGCAGCATAAGGGTTAAACAGATAGAATCGTGCCACTTTGACATTTAAAGCAGGCCCGTAGATCATTGGCAGGCTGTAAGTTAGCCACCAGCAGCATAAGGGTTAAACAGATAGAATCATGCCACTTTGACATCTAAAGCAGGCCCGTAGATCATTGGCAGGCTGTAAGTTAGCTAAGGAACCATGTGCAATTGGAATGTGTTGATTTCATCAAGTGCCAGATTAGCAACCCTATTTGAACTGTCCCCTAAGACATCTCTCTGCATTCTCGACTATCTCAACCAATTAACAATCATGATTCTTTAAATACAGCTGAGACCAGGGGTGTTCACATGTTGAAGTCCTGGAGCACCGACAATTTGTTTCAGAGCACACCAATTTTTGATGGGCGACAATTAGTTTAGGTATTGTCACCAGGTAACACTACAATATCTACAGCTTTTGTAACAAGAGTAAAGACCCAGATCAGTCAATCAGCGGTATCAATAAATGCAGTTTATGCATTTTCTAGATGCAATCTGTATTTGAAAATGCAAGTAGACTCATTTGGTCATGCTTCCTAAAAGATTTCTTTCAGCCATTAAAGGTTTTATTCTGTCACACATTTTGAGCCCTCTGTTGCAAATGCATTAAAAATGGACATTTTTGATATACAGTTTGCAAATGCTGATGGACACAAACATAAAAGTAAAGAGCACAAGTTATTGTTATGTATTGCAAATGGATATAACAGACAAAATATGCGAACAATGCCCTCGCAAGTGAAGACGCATGTCACATTTATACTGTATTGTGGCTAATTCATGAGGAAATCGTAGTAATTCAGCAAAGCCACCGCCTTACCCCAAGTCACCAGCAAATTTCTCTCATGCTTGGGCTGGGGTTCGAACCCAGGCAGTGGTGAGAGACAGCGAGCATCAGTTGTGGTGCCTGAGACTGTTTGGCCACTTCTTCAATCCTTGCCGTTGGAAATTTTGATTGTAAAATGATTGAAATTCCCTTAAAATATGTAGCATTGCTAAAGGAGTGGCATTCTATACATCTTCCCTTTCAAAATGATACTAACTTTAGCACTGTGCGTTTGATATTGAAAGCGTTCATGAGATTCGAACATTCCAACATCCCACCACACAGTGATGAACGAAGGTCTATAAGGCATTAGAGGAAGTCCAAACAGAAGAATTGTTTTGTTGGCCTGGACAGGGGTGGATCTGGCTTATACCCAGTCATTGCTGCTTATTACAGTAACTAGTGGGAGATTAGGCGTGGCCATAGGTCCCCCTGTCATAATCCGTCTTGGGTGAAACGTGCTGACATTTTGATACAAGTGTTATTATTTATTAACTAGCCCTTTGAATCCCCAGTGTCCTTATCTACCATTTGTATATAATCATATGACATGGTTACATGATATACCATTCAATGCATTAGCAGCAATGATGTTGTGGCTCGTGCTTAGATAGTATGTGCACTCAGATGTCCAATGCTTAGGCTACTTATGTCAAAAGCACATTATGATGCAAAGATTTTTGAAAACCATCCAAACCCTACCATGTTGGTATTCATTGGAAAGCTCTTGCCGAGTACTGTCAGATGAGTACCCATGTGTCAGGGTTTCAGTCATTTTTCAGGTATTTGTGCATCATTTTGTATTGGTCAAATAAGCCACCAGCAGCATAATGGTCATTGACAATCTTGATCAAACATCAATTACCACAAGTGCTATATTTGTAGATGTCTACTAAAAGGTCAGACAAGTACATACCAGGTTAGATACTTCACAATTCACATTACAAGTCCATAAACCCAGCTCACTCTTGTAATGCTTAAAGCAATACAAGGTTTTAGAGAGTTCAATGCAATAACTGGATGTCTGACCCTACAGCGCTATTTATAGAATGAAATCAATTGGTTATGAGACTAGGATGGTTCTACAGGTTAGAGATAATTCAGTGCCTTTGGATGTCTTACTTAATGTCTCTGTACTAATTCATATATAGCTACTGGGAACCCTGTGCTTAATAGATATCATTGCTAATTGCCAATAAAAGATTGTTTGAGTAGAGCAGAAACTGGTTGGAAAGTCACCCTAATTGAATTAATTGATATAGTGTTATTGTAATTACCATGCCTGAAAGCCTTGGTCGGCTTTAGCCTAAGTCCTCAAAGCGGTTGGAACAAAGACAGCCTCCAACAGCATCAAGATGACCTATCTACTCTACTGTAGAACAAATACTGAGTGATACGTGAGGCACTGGTGGGTTGATCTCACTGCAAGGTCTTAGCCAGGATTAAATGAAGTGGGTTTTATGACATCCTTCAATTATGCCTATGTTTATATGCAACTGTATTTATGGGTGCATCTATATGATTTTCATGATATATAGATATATTCTTTCCTCATTCTTATTTTCACATAAAAGGACTTAAATAGTATTCATCTGATAAAAAAAGGTGTTTTATTAAGGTACAGCATATAAAGTCAAATTTTAACTCAGCAATATGAACAAGTGAACATATGTGTACAAGGGTTTATCCAATTTTTCAACGATGTTTTAAAAAATATATGGCTCGCAGTTTTGAAATCAATGTCATTCTAGCATATGTAAAAAATATTAAGTTATTTTTGGCCAGGTCAAAAATTATGTCAGGCAAGTAAAAATCATTAACTACTTGCGTGGCATGGTATGTTATTTCTGGAACATGTTGCTTGGTGCCTGCAAATGGAAGCCAATTTTAGTGGAGCCTTGTCCAACACTGTGGGTGGCAGCAAAATAAATAAGAGCTGTCTGAAATTGCCCCTGCATTTGCTTTTACGTAGTACAATTCATTTGGGAGGAGATGCAAAGAACTCCAAGAGAAAGGGCACCATGATTACACTGTGACAAAAGAGCCTGTTCTTGGAGGGAACCTATTGAGAAAGGGCACCATTATTACCTGCAATTTACCATCGCTCATTGGCTGTGATTATTCTTACCGAGGCATCATTTTTCTCGGGAATTGATGAATCTCGCACAAATTACAATAAGTGCGTGTCCATTCTTCCTAACTAAGGCGGGGCTGGCTGATTTTGCTAAACTATCTTCCCTAATGGGTGAGTAATTGTGTTTGTGAAAATGTCGGCTGATAGATTTCATGCCTTGATCGCGAGAGATGATTTACAGATGAAAGGGAAATGCCATGTGTTCTCAGTGAGGAGTGTCGGATTGCCATGCGCCCTCATGAAGCTTTCTATAGCCGCATCCGCTTGCTAAACAGGCAGCTGGCCTCACCTTGACTCTCCTTAAGAAAAGCCCTGTTCTCATCAATGATCTAGCAGGAGCCTGTAGTAGAAGGGGGTGCCCCAATGGCTGAATGGTCTAAGGCATTGCCTCTGACTGCTAGCTGTGTCACTAATAAGGGCCTGCCCTGAGGCCCATGTGGTCTAAAGCAAGCATCTGACTGTTAGCTGTCTCTCACTACTGAGGGCCTGCCCCAATGGCCGTGTGGTCTAAGGGGTTGTGTCTGACTGCTAGCTGTCTCTCAACACTGAGGGCCTGCCTTGATGGCCGTGTGGTCTAAGGTACTGCTGTTGACTGCTACCTATCTCTCATTACTGAGGGCCTGCCCTGATGGCTTTGGGTTCTAAGGCATTGCCTCTGACTGCTAGCTGTCTCTTATAACTAAGAGCCTTTCCTGATGGCCATGTGGTCTAAGGTATTGACACTGACTGCTAGCTGGCTCTCACTACTAAGGGCCTGCCATGATGGCCATGTGGTCTAAGGCATTGCCTCTGACTGCTAGCTGTCTCTCACTACTAAGGGCCTGCCCTGAGGGCCATGTGGTTTAAGGCATTGCCTCTGACTGTTAGCTGTCTCTCACTATTAAGGGCCTGCCATGATGGCCATGTGGTCTAAGGCATTGCCTCTGACTGCTAGCTGTCTCTCACTACTAAGGGCCTGCCATGATGGCCATGTGGTCTAAGGCATTGCCTCTGACTGTTAGCTGTCTCTCACTAAGGCATTGCCTCTGACTGCTAGCTGTCTCTCACTACTAAGGGCCTGCCCTGAGGGCCTTATACATTACCATAGGAATTATATTGAATTGAAAACCAATTATCAGGCTTATAGTTGACATTTTTTTTTAAATCCTCACAAAAGAATTGGGTGTCTTGAATGGTGAATTTTGAGGGTTTGGGTGTCCAAAAGATGCCGAGGCACCCTGCTGGCTATGAGTATGAATACATGGTAGACAAAGGAACTTGATCATTGCTGGAACACAGACATCATGATAATTGATTCTGATTGACTAAAACAACAATTTTGATTTAACCATCAAAATATATGAATGAAAAACAACCAAAAACGGTGGGTGTCACTGTTATTTGAAAAAAATGGATGATACCTTTTAACATATACACTGCTCTCTAAATATTGAATACTGCATGTAAACCACAATATAGCATCCCTTAAGCATGCAACCTACAAATTAGAAGAAAAAAGCATAATTACCATCACTAACATGGAAAGGGGGAAAAAGAACCTTTTTGCCTTTTTGGAATAAATGGCGGGGCTACCTAAAATGCTGGCGGGACTACCTGATTTTGGAGCCAGGTAGCCCCGCCAGCCCACCTGGTCCTTCTGGGGACCGTTGAGCCCTGGGAATGAATCTGGGCTTACTGCCAACATGTAGAGTTCAATTCAATACTGCTATTTTAGTGTATACATCTGTCAATGGACAGAGGCCAATGTACATGAAAAATATGTATCAGCTTTGCTTTGATCAACATGGCCCTACACAATCAAATACATCACTTAAATTGGTTTTCCACCAGTCAAAATTCAGCTATGTTAAGACTCATCCCCTTTCCTAGGCATAGTAATCTGGAATTATTTTTCTTTGAATTTAAAAGAATGGCACCATTTCTATCATCATTCAAGAGGCAACATATTGAAGAACAATTTTCAACTCTATGGCCTGAAGCATGAAATGTATACCTTTAAATCTGAGGGCTATAGCCAAAATCAAATCCTTTATTTGACTGTGTTACCCTAGTGAAATAAAGATTATTATTGCTATTATTATTATAATTATTATGATTACTATTATTATTATTATTATTATTATTAATATTATTATTATTAATATTATTATTTTTATTATAATTATTATTATTATTATTGTTATTATTATTATTATTATTATTATTATTATTATTATTATTATCATGATTATTATTATTATTACAGAGCACCTGAGGTAGCACCTGAGGTGACCGAGTCGGCGGCGCCCGAGTCTCCTCCAAAAGAGGGCGCACCAGCAGCAGCAGAGGCTCCTGCACCGGTAGCCCCAGAGGCCCTAGAGGTGAAGTAGAATCTTCCTGGAAACACAACAACAAAACCATACGGACTAAGGAGACAATACAAGCAGGGTTTGAAAAATGAGTGGGCACCTTTTCTTCTTGCGGTTATGCTACTTTCCTCACAAGGATTAAATGCTACTGGCCATGTGTCACAACATGAGTTTAACCAGTCTCACATCCATCTAAGATGACATAGATTTAATTGATGATATATATATATATATATATATATATATATATATATATATATATATATATATATATATATATATATATATATATATATATATATATATATATGTATATATATATGTATATACATATATACAGTGTGTTTGTGAAATATAATGTATGACGATGGGCTAAATTAAAAAGTGAGGTATTTGTATTATATACATGATTTATGATATTTTGAAAATAGGCTGTGGATAGTATATGATGATGCTGTAAGTAATATGATTAAAGGTACCTCTGAATTCTGCGGTATCCCACTGGCCTTGCCTTTTTTCTGTTGGTTCTGAACAAAATGTACAGTGGGTATTAAGGTGAATTCAGTTCAAGGGGTTAGATTATGGGATAGATCCTTCAGGATTTATTTAGTGGGTGGAAAAATACATGTAGGTGTAGGAAGCTTAATGTAATAAAAGTATACATTTTCAAAGAAACCAAACATGTTAGATAAACCTTCAATAAGTAAATGAGTGGGAGTAGTAAGATGAACCTTGGCTGCTCCACACTCCAATTTCCTCTCCGCTCTTCTTTCTTTTATTCTCACCTACTCCTGTTTTTACCTGTTTCCTTATTCTAATCACTTTAATCTGGCAGCTATTCAGTCTTTATATGTATTGTAAAGTCGGATCAAATTATAGTTCTTTTGATGTTGGCTGAGATTGAGTGCTGTGAACAACATTGACTTAACCCTTATGCTGCTGGTGGCTAGTTTTGCTAATACGAAATGATGCAAAAAACCTGAAAATTGATTGAAACTCTGGCATGGTTACTCATCTGTGAGTTCTCAGCGAGTGCTTTCCAATGAATACCAACATGACAGGGTTTCAATGTTCTTTTCTTCAAAATCTTTGTGTCCTTTTGCTTTGAACGAAAGTAGACTCAGCATCGGAAGGGTAAATAAATGCATATTTAAAGATATTGCTATCATTATGGTATAGCATTGTTATAGGACCTTGTTTGAAAATAAATGATTAAAACCTTTGCTTAAAGGTTGGAGGTAAATACAGAAGAATGTTATGGTCACATCATTTTAGTTTGTTTTTGTCACATTATTTTAGTTAATCTGGATCATGCCAGGAAACTGTCACATAGCAAACCGTCCCTTCAACTACACTTCCTGGGTTGAAGGGATGATCGCAAGCTGTTGTGGGAATCTAGTGGCTCCCCGCAGCGACCCGGTAATTACTATGAATAATTACCCCTCAGCACACGGACGTGTGGTGGTATATATATATATATATATATATATATATATATATATATATATATATATATATATATATATATATATATATATATATATATATATATATACATATATAGGTCAAATGCTGTTAGCTGTCCTGAGGGGGTGTTCCAGAAGAAGTAACAGTCTCACCAGATTTCCACTCGTAGAAAAAAAACACATAATAAAACCAGTTTGATTGGAAATGACTACAAAAAAGTGGGATATTTTGGTAAGGAAGTATATAATACACCAGCTTGCCGCTTAAAATAGGAGTTTTAGCATGCTCCTGAGTGTTGGAAGTTGTATTTAGTGACTTTCAAAAGTTCTATGCGACCATTTCCTGTCATGATGTTGATATTGAGTATATAACTTCAGTTATGAGTTGTATCATTTGCATTTATCTATTTGCTTGTTTGTTGTGGAAAGTAATTTTACTTTTGTTGCCATTTCTATGCATTTTATAATCCAAACACCAAAGTATTTGCATTGAGTGTTGTAAAGGACTTAGATCTTAATCTTCTTTGAACTTATCACCCCATGAAATGTAAGACATTGTTGGGCAAATACGGATGGGGATTGGTAGACAAGTTCTCTTTCAAAGAGTGGTTCTTGCATACTAATCAGGGGAGCAGTCATTTATTCTTCCAACAAACTGATCATATTCAGTGCTCACAGATAAATTGCTGATGTGTATCATATATAAAATGTCGCCATACCAAAGCATTCCTAATAAATGGAAATGGTACTGTATACAGAAAGAAAATTGTCATGTTTGTGTTGGTGGTAAGTGGTATTTATGTAAATAATGATGAAAATTGACTAAACTACCACTTTCAAACACAACTGCAGGTTACTAATCGCATAGAAAGGGCCCTAGGATATGCTTTTTGTGGGGAATTTGTGGAGTATTGCAGTATATTGGTTTCAAAGGATGAAACAATCTCAGCTCTGTAGTTAATCTTTGCCTGTCTTTGTTTTGTATGCCATTAAGGTTGAGGGTGAACATGCACTGTCTGATGAAGAGTTTTAGTGAAGTAGAGATCCAGATCCAAATTTTGAATCTAGAATTGCAAAACCTTGTTCGTGCTTGTGAAGCTTTTCCGATGTATGGCACCAGATTTGGCCAATAAAAGTTACCTTAAGAATCTTTAAATAATGGAACAGAGATAAAACCATCTTTCAAAGAACTTGAAACTAATATCTTTTTCTGAGTCAGCATTCAAAAATCTCTGCGTCCTTGTCCTTTGGAAGAAAGAAGCTTCAGCATTGGAAGGTTTAATGTACTGGGATTTCTTGATGGCAGATGCAGATTGTATAGTACATTTATTTACCATCCTCTGTGAGCCAAATGAATCATAACTCAAGTGGGAATGCTACACATATAATTAGGTCTGTAGATATACATGGTTGTACAATTTATTTTTCACCAATGGAATGCAGATATTGGTTTTGTGTGTGTTTTATTGACATTTTTCCAGCTGAACTTTAAATGGGTCATAATCCAAATGTTGACTTATTTCCTCTCAGATTTATTTAGAAAATTCATTATGTAAAATTACGAACTGCATGAATTAATTTATTTCACCAGTTTAATACTGGTTATTTGATTAAATCATTGTTAATCTGTCTGGGTATGGTATACCTATATTTAAGCCTCTTAAGAGGGCCACATGCCACTGAACTGGTTTGTCCTGTAGTGACCGCATACCTTTGGAATTGATGAACATAACTTCGCTAAACTGGGACCATTCTTTTCACATGGTTGACACCTTGTTTGTTTTTGACCATGTACCTTTGGAAACAATAAACAAAACTTTGCTTAACTGAGGTCTTTATTTGGTTTCACTTGACACCTACTTTGTTTTTGATAATTACTCAATAAGTATGGAATGACGATGAAGATCTCAGATATATAGTTTCTCAAAGTCTCTCTGACATAAAGTCTGGGTAATTTGGGACACTTTGTTAATTACGATTTTCATTGGTTGAGGTTGGCTCATGCTTCCTGAAAATAATTGTGAAATGACGATCGGCAATAGATCAAACGTGGCCCATATTTCCCAATAATCATTTTGCAAATTAATTATAGTAGCCCAAATTCCTAGAGAGGTCTAAATTTCTGAGAAATTATGGTACACCACTTTGTTAGATGTGTAAGGAAAGAACTGTCTTAATGTAGTTGGGAGTATGTGAGGATTTACCATTGGATAATTCAAAAGGTACCTGCACATAAATTGACTTTTATTGTATCAACAAAAAATATAAAATACATATATCTTTGTATTGGTAAACATGGATACCTGAGCTGATTATTATGAAAGATCAATTCCAATCTGTGTACAGGTAAATTGATGCCCGAACTATCAATTTGAATACAGGTAAGCTGAGAGAGCTGCCAATGTATGTGCTCAGTGCCAGCTTTGAACAGTACACTATCGGAACTAGTCTTGGATCACTGTCAATTTGTGCACAGGTGTAAAATGTGTGTGAAGGTGTGCAGGGGAAGTTGATCCTTTATTACTCCTACACAGAGTTAGTCCATACCTCATGAACTGGATGTTGCAGTTCCTGGATTAAGTGTCAATTTCTTTGGTATCTGGCTCCAGTTGGCGTGTGTCATAACTTGTTTCTCAAGTGGTTCATTAATGTATATCTCAACCCTTATGCTGCTGGTGGCTAATTTGGCCAATATGAAATGATGCAAAACACCTGAAAATGACTAAAATCCTATTATACAGGTACTCATCTGAGAGTTCTCAGCGAGGGCTATCCAATGAATGACAGGGTTTAGACGGTTTTCAAAAATATTTGCATTCTTTTGCATTGGACGAAAGTAGCCTTAGCATTGGAAGGGTTAAATGTGTGTCTTCATTTGGATTGTGGCCTGTTAAAGGTGTTTTTTCTTGAGAAGCACTGAAGGGTTCAGAGGACAGGGAGAAATTACAGTTTGTATTATATTTCATATTATATTGAACGAGGATTTGAACACTGACGAAGTGGGAATAAAATCATGGAAATAAAACGTGTCTTTGTCATTTTCTGCACTTCCGTAGCAACTAATGCAGCATAGAATAACTAATAGAGTAATTTTTAGGTGCATTTTCAGGCCCCTATACAGAAATTAGATTAAAAAGACCAGAGAGCATATTTTGCTTCACGCTGCAAGAAAAGGTATATCTCAATTACTATTATTTACCCATTGCAAGCTTTAACCCTTATGCTGCTGGAGGCAGCAATTTGGCCAATACAAAATGATGAAAAAAAATCCCCCTGAAAAATGACTGAAACCCTGGCACATGGGTACCCATCTGACAGTACTCGGCAAGAGCTATCCAATGAATACCAATATGACAGGGTACATTTTGCTTTTAAAATCATAACGTTCTTGTGCTTTGGATGAAAGTAGCCTCAGCATTTTAACCCTCATCCTGCTAACCACAACAATTGTGGTGTGCAGCAGTGCTTATAGGTTTCACAGCAGGATAAGGGTTAAAGGTTAAAGCTGACACATTGAAAGGTAGTTGATATAGTCATATGCAATAGCAATATGGTAGCAATTCAAAAGTCATCCAATATCATGATTACAATACCGGTATTCTCTCGGCATCATATATTTTCAATGCAAAATCTAGTTTCATTATCTACTAGTATCTCAATGCTAAGACATACATTGCACTATGTCCTTGAAAACTGCTTTAACCAGTAACTCAACTTAATAAAACGCTATGCCTTGAGATCTCTTGATATACTGTTTGGACCGACTTGCACTTAGATGAATCATGAAAGTGAAAAACTGTCGAAGGGGATATTTTGAATTGAATTGTTATCAATGTTTCTTCAAATACATTCTGGAAAAACCATCTTGCACCAACAGGATTTGGCTTAGAGTTTGTCTAGTAGGCTAGCTATTCAGACTTATTTCTACATGGGAACAGGACAACTGCTGGCATAGGATTCTTTGTGAAATTGAAATTAGCGGGCTAGCCAGTGGTTATCCTCACAATTTGACAGGTTTACCCCACAATCAGACGTTTGTGAAACAGGCCCAGGTGAATAAAATATGGTCAAAGCTCTTACCGTAGTTACTTGCTATTTCAATTTGATTTTAGAGCAATAATTAAAGTCTTATTGACTTCATGCTGCCTACTTGGACTTTGTTATGCTGCGGCCCTCAGGCCAGGAAGGCAGCCTTCAGGCCTATGCCAAATCCAGATGATGCTCTCAAAGTTTTAATCTGCAGCAATGTGGAAGGCAGTCTATGGTGCTTCTGCAACTATTTGTAAAGTGAAAGGAATTTCCTCCTGGTTTCATTATCTATCTTGTTGCAATATGAGCTGAGCTGTTGAAAGCGACATAAAAACCAATTCCTTATTTCCTTCCTTCTTGTCATATTATGGTGACAGCCACACACCTGGGGACGTGATCAATAGCATCACGCCAGGCAAGAAATATTGGAGACATTATACTCTAATTGATATTGTATTTTCTCCGCAATCTATGAGTTTTCGTGAGCAGATAATTTAGTGGTGCAGATGTGTCCCAAGGAGGGTCTGTTTCTGGGAATTTCTTCATGCTTCAAGCACTTGCTACCCACAGAGACCGATACACAGGATTGTTTGCATTCTGGAGCAATATTGTCATCCTTTAGGGGGATCCACCGTGGCTTAGTAGTTATGATGCCTTGCTCCCAAGCTTAAGGTCACAGGTTCGAGTCTCCACTGGATCCCCATTAGTTAGTTGGCCTGGTCGCTATATAAATGTGCGTTGTTGTGGAGGGTGGGCTATGGTGCTTCTGCAACTGAAAAACCCATTGAAACTATTCGCAAAGAGAAGGGAATTTCTTCCCGGTTCCAGGTTTTTATCTCGACGCGATATTACCTTAGCTGTTGAAGGAAATGCAAAAACTAATGCCTAGGATTTGCCGCTGACTGCTAGCTATATCTCACCACTGCCTGAGTTTGAATCTTGCTTGCAGTAGGTGAGAAAGTTGGCAGTAACTTGGGGTTAGGCATTGGTTTTCCCCAGTTATATTCCAGTTACCCTTACCATTAAGCCAGGTCAATGTAATTCTGTCTTATGCATACCAGCAATGAATAATTTGGCAAATTATAAACAAATCAAAATACCAGATGGTCGATTTTTAAAAACATTCGGTGTGGGATTATTGAGGTATTAAAAAAATCTGAATGGTACTTCCATCAATCTTTTTCTAAACTCTTCAGTTAAATGACATTAATATATATTGGTAATAAATAGACTATTGCTAAAAGCAGACCTTTAAGGGCTGTAGCCTGTAGGTCTTTCTTAACTTTTAACTTTCGTTATTCATCACTTTTTTCTGCCATATTGCGGCTAAGTCATGACTAGCCAGTTGTAACCGGAGTACCCAGCGAAAACCACCACCTAAACCCTAGTCAATGACAATTTTTTTTCCACATGCCCTGTACTTCTAAGATATTTTTATTATCATTATTATTGTCATTATTATCTATTAATTAATTGTTTTTGAAAAATCTGCAGAACAATATAGCAAATTGGTGTGGTCTTAACAAATAAACTGAATGATTTGTCAAAATTTAGCTTTCATAGAAAAAGTGACAAAAACCTATCTACAATTTTTGGGAAGCTACATATATGCAATAAAATAGTACATGCACCTAACTTATATTTCTTGGGTATTTCAACCTTAGGGGCATGTATGCACAAAAAAGGAAAATAACTGTTTGGTGATGTTTTTCAGCCATATGCATAACAGTCGAAATATCTCATAGGAGAATAGTTCATGAAATGTACCTCAAATGCTTTGTTAATTCAATTTTATTTCCAACTGAAGGCATAAAAGGACTGACCTCAAGTGAGAAAATACACCAAGTCCCTTGATAATTTTAGAGCAGGGACAAATAACTTATCAGTTGATTGTTCATCTATTGATCAATGTAATTTTCATTTTTTCATATTGGCTGGTGCTGATAACTATCTCCAAGAAAAAACAATAATGGTATAATTATTTCACTTTTCCTCAACGTGAAGAATTTGCTGCCATTATCATAAAATACACTTTTATGAGAGATTTAAAAACAAATTTAGCTTGATCATCTAAATGAAGAAAAAAAAGCAATTTTAGATAATGCAAGTTTAACTGTAAAGTACAGATACTAGTATAGAGCTAGGAGGTAACAGGGTAACATTAAAAGCATGGTATGCATTAACAAACGTGTGAGATTTCATCTCGGATGTCCCATCAGATAATTAGCATTCACCATAATGTACTTTTGTCCAAAAAATCAATTAAATCAACTTCTTTTTTTCAAATGTTAAGAATACAGTTATTGAAGACTACATATCATTGTTAAAGAAATTCATAAAGTAAAATAATAAAGAGAAACAACACAACTTGATGCACTGTTTATGTGTTTAGAATTTATTATATAAAACAATACATACTCTTGACACAAATAACTGAAGAGAACCAGCAGAGATTCTTCATAATAAGCAGACATGATATTTTGAAGCTAAATATCAAGAAGCAGACCAAAGCAAAGCGTACTTGGCCCCTAAAACTACTTTTATTAATCGTTTCGATGCTGAGGCTAGGCGTCAAAGGCACAAGAATGCAGAAATCTTCGAAAATCTTACAAACCCTGCCATGTTGGTATGCATTGGAAAGCTCTTGATGAGTACCATCAGATGAGCACCTATTTGCCAGGGTTTCAGTGATTTTCCAGCTTTTTTCGCATTATTTTGTAATCACCAAATTAGCCACCAGCAGCACAATAGTTAAGATCAACCACTAGGTGAATGTTTGATAGTTCATGGCAATACATAATCAGTGAAATGAGAGCACAAAAGGGATCTCTAGGGCAAAATATCAATTTCTTGCATTAAAACCACCTATTCGCCGATATCACTAAAAGTAAAACTAATTCATTTAATTTAGTGATTTTTTTTATTAGACTCTTGCATGTCAGGTCTGCCTGAAGGCAATCATCTCTGATGTTTAACCCACTTTGATCATATACCTCATTAGTACCAGACTCCTATTACAAACACACTATGAAATTATATAAATGGACCAAGCAGCTATGTTCCCCTGTAGCTTTGATAAAAACAAGAACTATACATTATCCATCTCAGATGTTAAATTACCTATAAAATCCAGATAGAAATATAACATATAAGGACAAATAAACAAAAAATATCAGGATTGAAAGCTGATTTTTTAATGAGACAACTTATTGGGTACAAGCTTCAGACAAGTAAAAATCTATTTACATGTTTTTTTCATCTTTAAAGAACCCAGCTGTAATATCATTTTCTTACGATTTCAATCACACATTCTATACAAAATTATGATTTTCAATAACTGTTGAAGGAGAGTTATCTTTTGTTTGTAGAATAAAATAGGTATGGCATGGAGTCATGATTACCCCTTGACAGATTTGACTTGCTAGCATACATATTTTACAGTCTTTCAATGCGCAGTGAAAAACAACAACACTTTCTTTCAAGCTTAGAAGTGAGAACATCCAAGGACGAGTGATGTTCAACATACTCCAAAAAATGAAAGTAATGAATCCATCATCACTTAGTCCTCTCTCTCTCTCTCTCTTAGCACAATCGGCACACAGAAAGCTTGAAATGACTAATAAATCATAGTGTTCACTGGGAACCTGAAATATTTTCCCAAATTTATATCTATTCATCATCCATTCATACTCACAAAGGCATAAAGAAAATGTTGCTTCTTGAAATAAAAAACATTTAAAGAATTTTTTTGATAGCAGAATTAACAAATGACTTTACCAATTCTACTTCCAAACATTTTAAAAAGCACAGCATCATATACATATATATATATATATATATATATATATATATACATGTGTGTGTATATACATATATATATATATATATATATATATATATATATATATATATATATATATATATATATATATATATATATATATATATATATATATATATATATGACTTTGTGTGTGTGGGAAAGATATTACTTTAATAGTATTCACAAGAAATACTTACCACAGTACCACATTACAATTGCATCATTTCAAACAAACAATAAAATATACCATTGTAGATAGTTTATACATTATTTCTACTTTTATTTATAAAAGCATGTGTGAGTGTGTGTGACTGGAAGTATTCAATCAAGTAGGACAGATTCCTCGAACCCCATTGAAACTTCACGCTAGAGACCATTTCTAGGATGAATGTTGTGCATTATGAGGTGAAGAGATATTTGCAGTCAGTAGTCATGCAGGCATTGCTTGCAAGTATTGAGAGCACAAGCATTATAAGGCAAGCCCCGACACACTCACAACAAAATATAATACAGTGAATATAAATATTCTTAATATATTCAAAGGCATACTGTTTATAAATCCAACATTTCATACCTGACAGATCATAGAAACTTCATAAACTGACTATCATCAAGATCAAGATTTAACAAGATAGACGCCAGTGGCGTCAAGAGGTTGATTCCTTGTATGTCTTTTTGTAGTTAATCATTTGCAATTTTTCGTTTTTTTAATATTTTGCTATTTTGAAATTTTTCTGATTTTTGTGTTTTTTCGTTAGTGGTTACAGACTGATACACACTTGTAATGCTGCTGATGATACTTACAGACTTTTTAATCAAAAACCAAGTTTGTGAATAGACATTAATATCAGTTTGGAGCACTATAAAACATTTTCCTTTTTTATGAAATTCTTTATCTTTTTATCATACCTAATAGTGCCAAAAAATACATCTGAAACACATATCTTTCAAATTTTTCATAAGATTTCTATCTAAAACCCTCCCTCAAATATTTTCCAAAACTATAACCCACTTCTAGCTATCCAGAAACTCACCACCCACCATCACCTATCCAGTAGATCACCAAACATGAACGGGAAAAGCCCACATCCTGCACTGCAAATGACAGTCAACAAAACCCCACCAATAGCATGCTTGCCACAACTTACTTAATGCTGCCTGAAGAACTTTAGTCCGTGACTTACCCTTACATGAAAATGGCCAAACACTGCCAGAATGCAAACATGCACAGGGATCAACCTTATGGTCCCTTAAAGGGCATATGCCCCTGAACCATGTGATTTTGCTACCAGATGATGAATTATAGGAGCCAAGTTTGTGAACGGACATTAAATATCAGCTTAAAGCATTTTAAAAACTTTTCCTTTTTTTGAAATTCTTTATCTTTTCATCATACCTAATAGTGCCAAAAAATACAGCTGAAACACAAACCTTTCAAACTTTTCCCTGGGAGCATGCCCCAAGATCCCCAAACCTGGACAATGCACCCCTGGCAAAACCATACCGTCGTGGTGGCCGCACAGGAATTTAATAGCCCCTAAACTTAAAATCCTGGGAGCCAAATCTGCTCCTGTCTGAAAATGTTAAAGTCAATCACTGATGCATGTAACAAACTGACTGGCTGCCTGCAAATAACACCACATCAAAATCAAACATGTTGCCAACAGCCAAAAATCCACTCCCCCTTAACAGAGGCTTGTGACTCTCCCCCACAACACAAAATGTTAACACATAAGCTAAGTATATACAACAAAGCCCATGCATTAAAATAAGTGCCGGCTCTCAAATATTAAAAAAGACCAACAATTAAACAGCGAATAAAAAATTTCATCATAACCTAAAATTCAGCACGCATAAATAAAATGCAACTTTTGACAAACTAAACTAATCACTAAGCCTATCCGCCAAATATAAACATGAACATTTTAACACACATACTTCAGAAAAAGAGAGCGATGGGGGGCGGGGTTAAAAATTTGACATCTGACATATCATCAAAGTAACACAAAACATTTACATGAAGATGGCCAAACACTGCCTAAAAGCAAACATGAACAGGGATCAACCTTATGTACCCTTTAGGGGCATATGCCCCTAGTTCATGTGATATTGCAACCAGATGAAAAAATATACGAGCCAACTTTGTGAAAGGACATTAAATATATGTTTGGAGCATTTTAAAACATTTTCCTTTTTCCTTAAATTCTTTATCTTTCTATCATACCTAATAGTGCCAAAAAATACATCTGAAACACATATCCTACAATTTTTTCATAAGAATTCTATCTAAAACCCTCCCCCAAATATTTCCCAAAATTATAACCCACTTCTAGCTATCCAAGAAACTATGACAAACCCACCATCACTCATCCAGTAGATCACCAAACATGAATGGGAAAAGCCCACATCCTGCACTGCAAATGAGAGTCAACAAAACCCCACCAATAGCATGCTTGCCACAACTTACCTGCTGCTGCCTGAAGAACATTAGTCCGTGACTTACCTTTACATGAAAATGACCAAACACTGCCTGAGTGCAAACATGCACAAGGATCAACCTTATGGTCCCTTAAGGGGCATATGTTCCTGGATTATGTGATTTTGCTACCTGATGATGAACTATAAGAGCCAAGCTTGTGAATGGACATTAAATATCAGCTTAGAACATTTAAAAAAAAATTCAACTTTCTTGAACTTCTTTATCTTTTTATCATACCTAATAGTGCCAAAAAATACATCAGAAACACAAACTATTCAATTTTTTCCCTGGAAAAATGCTCCAAAACCCCCAAACCTGGACAGTTAAAACATTTCCCTTCCACTGAAATTCTTTATCTTTTTATCATACCTAATAGTGCCAAAAAATACAACTGAAACACATATCCCTCAATTTTTTCAAAAGAATTCTATCTAAAACCCTCCCTCAAATATTTTCGAAAACTATAACCCACTCCTAGCTATCCAAGAAACTATGGCAAACTCACCACCACTAATCCAGTAGATCACCAAACATGAATGGGAAAAGCCTACAACCAGCACTGCAAATGACAGCCAACAAAACCCCACCAGCAGCATGCTTGCCACAACTAACATGCTGCTGCCTGAAGAACTTTAGTCCGTGACTTACCTTTACATGAAAATGGCCAAACACTGCCTGAATGCAAACATGCACAAATATCAACCATATGGCCCCTTAAGGGACATATGCCCCTGGCCATGATCTTCCGCCACTAAAGCAGGTCCAGCACTACCAGAAACCCAATATGCATGCAATAACTTTGTACTTAAACCTAAAATAGACTGATACACACTTGTAATGCTGCTGATGATACTTACAGACTTTTTAATCAAAAACCAAGTTTGTGAATAGACATTAATATCAGTTTGGAGCAATTTAAAACAATTTCCTTTTATTTGAACTTCTTTATCTTTTTATCACACCTAATAGTGCCAAAAAATACATCTGAAACACATATCTTCCAAACTTTTCATAAGATTTCTATCTAAATCCGCACTTAAAAAAACTTCCCTATTTTTGAATTTCTTTATCTTTTTATCACACCTAATAGTGCCAAGAAATACAACTATAAGAGCCAGTTTGTGAATGTACATTAAATATCAGTCTAGAACAATTTCAAAAAAAATTCCCATTCTTTGAACTTCTTTATCTTTCTATCATACCTAATAGTGTTAAAAAATACATCAGAAACACAAACTTTGTAATTTTCCCTTTATTTTGATCAGTATTTTCGTTTGTTTTGCATCTTGGGCGATACAAATGCAGGGAGATGCTGCCTGGGCCCGAGCACTGGGTTGAAGGGGTATGGGACCGGCATCGGCATCATAGGGTAGAAGCCTGCATACTTCAGGTCTGCTACTTCACTCATGTTGAGAAGAGTTTCTAGGGACAGAACTGCAGGCGGCACTAAACATCAGGTAGACTGAAGGTACATCAGAGAAATTCAATACACCATGCAACCTGAAAAAATAATCATACATACCATCAAAGCAACACAAAAATATCAACACAAAACATATCTCACCAAATGCAATCTTATATTATCACACCGACACAATATCTTCTTTAAACAGAAATTGTTTTGTTTGAGGGACAGTGAAGATTTGCATGGTTTCTATATTTTGTGGATGTGTTTTTATAAAATTGTATATTGAGTGATAGTTTTGTATTGATACTTTTGTATTTATTTCAATTTAATGTATGCTTACTATTTTGGGTTGTCAGGTGAATCAAGTTCCTATGATGCTCTTTGGTGTAGATGCAGTATGATGTCGAAGCCAGTTTCTATGAGTGCTGCCTGCAGTTATGTCCCTTGACACCCTTCTCACCATGAGTGAAAATGCAATCCTGAAGTATGCAGACCATTAACCCTGCCATCCCATGCATTCGCATTACATGCTCTTTGGGCTTATAAGTTTGTGACCAATAAATTATAACAGTACACACTTTTCCTGTCACCCAAAACAATTAAAATCATATCTTTATCTTAAATACAACAACAGTGAGAACGGAAGGGATGGCAGGGTTAAAGGTCTGCTAACTTCAGGACTGCATACTACACTCATGGTGAGAAGGGTATATAATATTACTGACTGCTGAAATCGCGATAAAAATATTTACTACTTCCGTTTTTTTCAAAGTTGTTTTCTTACGATTGTGGGGATCAAAAAAAATCCACAAATGGGCAGGATGGATTATTTAGAGTCTGTTTTCTTGAAGTTGAAACTTTTTTTCCGGTTTTAGTGGCGAAATTAATAAGTAAATTTAGAATTTCGCCAGGGTTCCTAAATCAACATTCCAAAAAGCCGTTTTTGCCGTTTTTTTCCGAAGTCGCCATTTTTTTTCAAAAATTACAAATATAACCAATCAAAAACAAAAGTCAAATATCTTTTTTAATTTGTAGTATTTATCAAGCCATAATATGCCAGAAGAAAAAATGATAACAAGGAAGTCGTAGCATGGAAGAAATTCTGAAAACGTATCATCAGGAGTCTTGAAAATCAATTACCATGTTAATAAAGCGCTTCTGCAACAGAAAAATAAACAACCTGAAAAATAAAACCTAGATGTATTGTATAATATCATCCCCCTCAATCGACATATGTAGTTTTTATTCTAATATATGTTTGTTTTGTGCCAAAAACTAATGATTGAATGTAAAATGAAAGTGGCGAAATGTGGCGGCCATTTTAAGACTTAACATTTCGCCAACTTTCTGACGCAACAAATCAACATTAAACATTCATCTCTCCTTGAAATTCAGCATGAAAAGTAAAGAAAATACATGACTTGATTCCCTACCTCCTCCGCTTCTCGTACATGTCTTTATTTTAGGTGAACCATGTTTTTATAGCCAGAAATATGGCTCCAGTCAACAAGGTACACCTCTCCCATCAGCATTATTTACGGCGAAATCGATTGACAAACCGGTTTGCCGTATGAATCACACCCATTCACTGTCAGGTTTCCCCACAGAAAAATAATGAAGAATACCTATTCATAAGTTACATTTTCAATATATTCATATTCTGCCGTTTCAGAATATATAAATACTTTATGGAATTGTTTATGATTAGTGTTAATTTTGATCGTATGAAGTGAGGAAACCAACGAAAAAATAGGCCGCCATTTTAGGTTTTTCTAAATGAATGACCTAGTTGAGTGCGAAGGCCGTATCTTCGCACTAGACTTTAATCTCTCTTTCGGTCATTATAACTTACTACATAACTTATATATTCCTGATCCCTGACATTCAGTGTGTTTGATTATCATTTTTATTAACTTTATTAAGTCAGGGTTCGATCGTTGTCAAGATAAATATAGTGTGGCTGCACTCGATAAAGGGAGCCTCGCTTTCGTGCCGTGCTGTACACTGGTAGCGAAAAGATTGTTTTCTTTCGCTATCAGTGCAAATAAAGGTGTATATCTTATGTTTTTCTTTGTCATAATGACAAAGAAAGACATATGGGGATAGATGAGGATCTCATCTATCCAGGTAGGTAGTCATATTGTGATCGGGGGGAGATAGCTTGATGAAATTGACAGGAATCGGCGAGGTACCATTGAGAATGTACTAATCGCCATAATCAACACGCCACCATCGATGCGTGTTGACAAATATCTCAAAATATTTTCGATTTTCCGAAACCAAAAGAATTAATCTTAATAATATAGATACTTGGCTTGTTAATTCTTTTGGTTTCAGAATTTTAGAGTTAGAGATGGCCACAAACGAAAGCTTTGAAATCGGGGTGCAAATTTCGTCAAACCCGACCCATCGCCATGTTCACGCCACCATCGATGCGTGTTGACAAATATCTCAAAATATTTTCGATTTTCCGAAACCAAAAGAATTAATCTTAATAATATAGATACTTGGCTTGTTAATTCTTTTGGTTTCAGAATTTTAGAGTTAGAGATGGCCACAAACGAAAGCTTTGAAATCGGGGTGCAAATTTCGTCAAACCCGATATTCAAAACGGCGGAGGGTAACCTAGCCAATGTAAAAAATACGTGAATGAACACGTGAGTAAAATAGTAGTAAGAGGGATACAAATAGCCGCTCATTGGTTAATAAACCGCGGGAAAGAGTACCACGCGGTGTGACGATGAGGCAGTGAGACCGCTCATTGGATAATTCACCAGAGACAAACCACGTGGTGCTGTCACGTGATTAGCCGATCGCATTAAATATGCAGAAAACCCACGCATGCGCATCCACCACGCATGCGCATCCAAACGGCCGCCCCACCAGACGAGACGCGCTACAGAATCGCTTTGAAGAGAAGAAGACGTATAAATAAAACACGTAAAAATCCACCAAAAAAAAACTAGGCAACCCACAGAAACAATGAAACAAACTCTATAAACTACACACCCAACTCTAACAGAAACATTAAACAAAACGACCCCACCACACCCCACTCTCCAGATCATTCGCCTAGAATTTTCCAAAAATGCCATGTAAGACAACATAGGGAAAATCAGTAACCAGCTCCCAGGACCCTCCCCAGGAATGTAAGACAACAAAAGCAAACTGAATAAAGGTTGTTGTACAACAACCTCTAAAAAGTGATTAATATCAATATAGCTCTACATGCATAGGATTCCTGATGATACACTTGAAAGTGCATTACTCATCACTGGAGGGATTTCATAGGTTAAAAGCAGGTAAGTCTTTATCAAAGATCATCCTTTGAAATCTTATGTACAAGAATAACATTTTTACATATACGATACACTCAAATTAAGGAATATAGATTATTAAGTAAATCAAACCCTTCACCTGAATTCATAAGAAGATGAAAGATATTATCACTGCGTCTGCATTATATTTTCCAATTAAAGCCTTTTCCATTGTCAAGTGCATTTCTGGTAACATGTATAAATAGAAAGTTAGGTATGCATATATGATTCCTTTTCATTGATCAATTTACTTACATCATAAGGACTTAAGAATTATCTTTGGAGTTATGAAACATATATCATAGGGAATGCAATGCCCCCAATAAAAATAATGTTCACTACATATCTGGAAGAATGTGATAAATTGTGTGAGATTTCTGCAAAATATAGAATAAATTATCTATTTTTTGTCAGGGCATAGTTATCAGAAACACACCTTTTATATTTCCAAGCCATAATGCATTCAAACTTACTTCACATTCTGGTTATGACACATCCATATAACATCAGAAATAATTACATGTATTTGAAACACATATTAGAATGAAACTTGTTTACATATTCCAAAGAACAATATTCAACCTATTCATGCCTATATCACCCCACAGAGACCTGACTTATTTGGAAATATACACACAACAAAGAGATATTTACTTATTAGTTTAAAAGGGAAATGTGTATTGAAACACAATCAACTACTCCTTCTTAAATACATGTATTTTGTGAAGGGTTAAGTATTTCCATAAGTCATAGAGAGTTGCAGGCATGAAAGGGTTGAATATTTCCAATAACATTTGTATAAAATATTTCCATATGTGTCAAACATTCAGAGTGCTTAAGACATAGATAACTTCTATAATTCCTCACAGAGATTGCTTAAGGACGGTACCTCATCTTATGGATTATCGGACGAGAGATGAGTTCAAATCACAGCCTCGACCTTTTGCCCAAAGGCAGATAAAGAGTTCAAGAAAGACATTTTAACATGAAGGCATGCTACATAAAATATATGTTCCAATTCTTATAATATATTGTATATTGAAACACTCAATCTAAACATTCATGAAATCTTTAACAGACAGTTATTTTCAAAGTAAGTGTATATATTTTCAAAATATATTTAAACAGTCAGTCTAGACAATCATGAATCTTTAAGAGACTGTTATTTTCATCAAGTGTTGATTTTGAATCTTGGATTTAAAACCTTGACCCAGGTGTATTAAAACATCTCAAGGTAAGGAATCACTTAAGGCCTCTTTAAAGGCCTAGGCTCTCCTTTATTTTAAGCACCAGGGCCCTTTAGAGTATATATAATTTCTTGCTTTAAACTTGATGATGTAAGTATTGGTATTGGAAGTTGCCCAGCAGTTTCTTCCTTTCCTCTGAAGTACATGTAGGTAATAATCAAAACTGTGCCTAACCAGCTGGCACACCTTTCTGGAGAAGCCATCAATTCAGGTAATTAAATCCTTTTCACTATCATACATGCAATCTGGAAAATTATTTGGCTTTAAGTCTACCACTCAGGTAATTTAAACCTTAACACTCTTATACATGTAATCTGGACAACTGCCTGGCTTCGAGTTTATCATTCAGGTAATTAAAACCTTTACATTGTTATACATGTAATCTTGACAACCATTCAGCCTTAGGTTTACTTAATTCAGGTAATTAAGGTGGGTCCAGCACTTAGGATATTTCCTACATTAGCTAGCATTTTCTTCATTTACAGCTTGTAGATGATTGTAACGCACAGTAAACTATTTATTTTCTGAAAGAAGACCTTTTTTGCAACCATTCAATGCTACTTTCATTTATCTTTTCTTAAATGTCAAAGTTTTATTGAGAAAAATGTAAAATGTTATTTTTTCAATTAAATCACTTTCAGCTCGAAGCAGCGGGTCAGAACGCCAACTTAACATGGATGGATTACAAGGTCATATATGTACCTAGAAAAAGGTGTCTTAGATTTTCAATAGGATGCCCACTTCCTGAGAAAGAGGAGAATTAACTTATTTCTCTGGAAAGATCACCACCACTTGGCTTAATTGACACTACATATCTCCCACAGGGATGCAGATAATATAAATTCAAGACACCATTTTCTAGGTACATGTATGAACTTGTAATCCATCCAAGTTAAATTGGCATTCTGACACGCTGCTGTGGGCTGAAAGTGATTTAGTTGAAAAAATCATATTTTACATTTTCTCAATAAAAGTCTGACATTTATGAAAAGATAAATCAAAGTAATATTGAGAGGTAGCTATAAAGGTCTTCTTTCAGAAAATATATAGTTTACTGGGTGTTGCAATCCCCTACTAGCTGTAATTGAAGAAAATGCTAAGGAATGTCCTAAGTGCTAAGTCTGCCATACAAGGTATTAAAACTACAGAAGCAGCTTGCCCCATTTCATGTGAATTTTCCTATCACACGTGAATGTTGTCTATTTACAAAAATCCTGGAGCACACACATTTAGCGCTGGAGCAAAGCATCTATAGTGCGACAAATGATTCACAACATTTTCATCATGCAGCACTATAATTACTGCCTTACATCAATAATTGAGACCTTGACTGATCAAAAGATAACACCATCTAAATGATAGAGTTCACAAGTTCAACAAAATATGCATGCAATTATACATTCGAGAACATATAAAGGGCTCTACTGGCTATGCAGTACATGTTGAACAGAGCTTGATGGACTAAACCTGTAGCACATTTAAAGCCCCTGTTGCACACTTTTGCAAACAACATTTCTTACTTGAGGACCCATATTCAGATATGTAACTGCTCTACACTCTATACATGCTATCTGTACAGTCATTTGGCTTTACGTCTACCATGCAAGGTACTCACACCACTTCCATTACAAGCGAAATCTTACTTGGGGAACCATAATCGGGTAAGTAAATCGTTTAAACTCTATACATGCAATCTGTGCAGTCATTTGGCTTTAAGTCTGCCATGCACAGTACTCACGCCACTTCCATTCAATTCAAGCAAGAATCCTCACTTGAGGAGCCGTACTTATTATCATTAAAACCTCTGAGTCTATACACAATACAATCTGGACAGCCATTCTACCTCAACATACCTGACTGATGCAAGGTACTCTTATCCTTTCTAGTTCAAACAACCGTTATTGAAATTGACTAGAAAACATGCCAATTGCAAATAGCAGTCTTGGAAATTTACTTACACATAACTTCATTTGGTATGACTGGTTCAAAAGGTCCTACTTAGCAAAAACAGTCTTTGATTGCTTACAACAGGTAATTCATACGTTGCTGTGACTAATTACTTATCCAGTACCCTGGTCACAGTATGATCACTCATAGATCTACCTTTAATATCATTACTAGCAGTATTACTTCTTAAGCAATTCTTCGTTCATACTCCACTGTATTCTTAACGGCCTCTCACCTTCCTCATTGCCAAACCTACAACAACAAAATGCAAAGTAAGTTCGAGACACAATCATATCATACCATATATATATTTATTTATTTATATATATATATATATATATATATATATATATATATATATAAATAAATAAATATATATA
>OZ012685.1:53808729-53813729 GCA_963942565.1 Maea johnstoni
ACATTCAGTGCATACAACATTCGTCTGCACTAATAGATTCAGAAGCGAAAACACACACTTTCGGTAAATTTAATATCAGTGCAGCCATGTGCAGGACGGGAAATTAAAAAACGGGAAAAAGTAGAAAACATCATTTTTCGGGAAATAAAAGTCCCGGGAAATATACCCGTTATACAGTACATACATACATACATACATAAATACATACATACATACATATGCATATATATATATATATATATATATATATATATATATATATATATATATATATATATATATATATATATATATATATATATATATATATATATATATATATATATATATATATGTGGGTGTGGGTGTGTGTGTGTATGTCATGCACGTTTAGGGTGAAAAATTCGGCCAACTACATATTTCCAATAACTGCAATTTGCAAGTGTGCATATCATGTATGAAGATTCGTCTTTATACCCACGTTATAGCAATGTCTATGGGTAGCAAATCAGTTCTCGCCGAGACCTGGCACTTGCTTTCAAACAAGAAGGGGTAAAAAATACCAATAACTCAGAACATTCTTATCGTGTTCAGATACCATGGACTTACTGCACATAAAAGCAATGGCCCTGCGCATGCGCGTAGTGGACTATTGGCTACCGCTATCGGGAGAACATGGCAGTATTGGGAATATTATGTCGGTTTATCTTAGTTATAGATTAGCGGAGCAAGGCTATTAGAAAATGTCAAGCTAGCTATAGGCTTGTGGTCAGAAGGTCTGTTATGGAACTAGAAATATACTTTTTCTGTTGCTACTATTTTTTCAATTTTCTCCAAGAACGGATATTTTCTATTTCGGTCAACACTTGTATTTACAGGCGAACTTGGATATGACGGACCACTGTATGACGGACTTTGTCTATGACGGACGATATGTTTGATCCCAGTCCCATGCATATCAAGTATGTGTCATATGTATATGACGGATTTTGCATATGACGGACCAATTTTCCTGGTCCCATATAGTCTGTCATATCCAAGTTCCCCTGTATATATAACGGTATGCGCTTCTGGACATTGGATGCAGGCAACGATGTCAAGATGTTTTTACACACTACAAGTAACCATTTCCTCGATACTGCTGTGTCACTGTTTAATCTCAGGCAACCGCCAAATCTTTTCACCAAAATAGTGTCTCGAAACACAAACAGCTATCATTAATGTTTCTTATTGGTTTGAACCAGAACATTTTCCTCATGTGTATGTAAGGATACACCGACATGGTTACATGGCTAAAATGATACATTACCTATGATTACCCCCCCCCCCCCCCCAATGAGAAAAAATAGTATGGACTCAAAGGTGTCCAATTATCATACTATATACTTAGTTGCACCAGCATGTGATTGTGGCTTCAAAGCGTGCGACAGGCCAAGGCCTACTAGCACAAGTGAACCTTTTAGTTATCATACTACATTGCCTGCTAAGCTTTTGAGATATGTGACAGTGAGATTAAGGAATATAGACGGAATATGTACGATATGGTGGAAATGGTATGTGAGTATAAGGGTTGCAGGGTAGAGGGCATAAGGATAGGTAAAGGGTAGTAGTAGTAGTAGAAGTAATAGCAGTAGTAGTAGTAGTAGTAGTAGTAGTAGCAGCAGCAGCAGTAGTCGTAGTCGTAGTAGTAGTAGTAGTAGTAGTAGTAGTAGTAGCGGCAGCAGTAGTAGTAGTACTACTACTAGAAGTAGTAGTAGTAGTAGCAGCAGCAGCAGTAGTAGTACTACTACTAGAAGTAGTAGTAGTAGTAGTAGCAGCAGCAGCAGCAGCAGCAGTAGTAGTAGTAGCAGTAGTTGTTGCTGTAGTAGTAGTAGTAGTAGTAGTAGTAGTAGTAGTAGTAGTAGTAGTAGTAGTAGCAGTAGTAGTAGTAGTAGTAGTAGTAGTAGTAGTAGTAGTAGCAGTAGTAGTAGAAGTAGTAGTAGTAGTAGTAGGATATCCGCCGCGGCCTAGTGGTTATGATGCCCCAATTGTGAGTTCGCGGAATCGAGTCTCCGCTGGATGTGCGGCGTTGTGGAGGGCTGTCCATGGTCCCTCTGCAGATGAAAGACCAATTGGAACTATTCGTGAAGAGAAGGAAATTTCTTCCCTGTTCTGGGTTCCTATCTCGCTGCTATATGACCTAAACTGTTGAAAGCAGTGTACAACCAATCCCCTCACACAACTTGAGTAGGAAAGGCGGATGTTGCGCAGGAGAGAAAGGGGTAAGGACAACTGATGAGCGGAAAGAAGATCCTCGGTAAGGAGTTATGTGGATGACGTCATGAAGAGGGTGCCAAAAAGACCATTTTATAAAAGAAATACTTTGTGAGCTAATTTGCACCTTCTATAAGCACACGATGAGAACGGTGCAACACAAACTAGCAAATGCGTGATTAAACGTGTAGAACCTTCAAATAAAGGAGAAGACGTCAAAGTAGAAATATTTGTACACATTTTATATCACTAAAGCAAATCAATGAGATTGGATTGGGAGGCTTGGTGAAATGTTTGGGTAATGTATATTTCGATAACAATAAACTTTATATGGAGATATTAATTTTTGTAAACATACGTTTAATGTCAGTATTGCCAGACTGACATCAATAAAATGTATTTGCTTATATGCGCTAAAACTCTTCTGCACCATGCTTACAAATGCCTATCAATAGTGGCCACGTAATTCGGAACTTTGGCCTACGCTACGCCTGCGTCGGCAACGGGCGATGAAACGGGCTTGTTGTTCACACTCTCTTATCCCGACGCGCCACCCAAGGTGTGCGTTGAGGAAAAACAGATGCACCGCTACATATACGTACAGTGCTGACATTTAATTCCGGCACTAAATGCGTGGGCAGCCCGTGCATAAAAGACGACAGCACGCACCATTGCGTGCCACTCAGTTTCTTGGTCATTGATGTGCTTGGCTTATTTTTGACATGTTGTCCATTGATGTTTTTACAACCAGGCACTTGCAGACGTCTGGTCGACTTTTGCACGAATTAAATGTCTGTACTGTAGTAAATAAACCACACAAGTCTTTTGTTCGAGGCGTATCACTATAGCTGACTGAGGTAGGGGCCAGAGAAAGTGAGCTATGTAAGAACGTTATACATGTACTAATCTGAGAATATTTTCACATCAGCCCCTCCCTATTCAACATGATCCATGACACCCCCCCCATAAAAAGTGAATAATTGTTAACCAACTCACAAGTGACTCCTCATTCTGAATTATCTTCTGGTGTGTTTGAAAATAATCTCTCTCTCTCTCTCTATCTCTTCTCACTGAACATAACACGATTAGAATACCGCGCATATGTTAAATGCTATGTTACATATTGCACAGGTGTATACTTATCAATGATAATAATAATGATAATGATAACAATAATAATAATAATAATAATAATAATAATAATAATAATAACAATAATGATGATACTACTACTACTAATAATAATTATTATTATTATAATAATAATAATAATAATAATAATAATAATAATAATAATAATAATAGTAACAATGATGATAATAGCAATGGTTAATGCTAAAACCAACGATGACAACCATGACAACGACGATGATGATAATGATGATGATCATGTCGATGATAATTACTATATAAGAAGAATTATATTGAAAAGGAAACTGCAGCTATGCGAAAGATATAAATGAGAGTGCATTAAGAAACTCATTAGAAAACACAGTACCTGGACGAACAGCGCAGAATGTAAAGTACTCCTGTGTCTCTAGCTGACAGTGTCAACTATAGGATAAATGGTAGCTTTGACTATCAAGTTGGCTGTGAGAGTTCTCATCTTCCTAAAAGCTATTATGCAGTCTTAACTACTAGATTTAGTACCAGTATTTCATTGCACTCACTCTGTCATTTTTACCTGTAATTTTGTCTGATGAACCAAGCTATATATCATAATTTGAAGAATGATTAAGTTTTATGATTATCTACAATAATAAACTACAAAAATCATTAAATTTGACTTAATAAATCTGTCAGGAGAATGGTCTTTTTTCTCTTCCGCGAAAATTGAATTTAGGTGGAACCATGCAATGATTATAAGTGGCAATAATCTGTCTAATAACTTGTGTCTTGCATACATACACAAGTTTTCAACAATTTGTAGTAAATTACTATAAATAACAGTTGGAATAAGCATATATTCTAAGCTTATTTATGAAACAGACTGTGGATGTTCCTACAGAAATGCTGTTATTAATTTCATTAAGTACTTTACTTAAAGACAAGTCCACATAACAATATTCTTCAACCAGTCCTAGAATATATTCATAATATTGCTTTCTTGCTGATATATTTCACTAAGCGAAGAACCACGTGCTGGCACCAGATATGAAAGGGTGAGAACTTGATCGTCTGCCAATGTAGGTAATTCAGTCAATGCAGGTACTGGCATAAATTGGCTATGCCATGAATTACAACAGTATTTGAGTCACTCTTATGGCATATTTATCGCCGCTGTATGTCATTATCCTGACTACAGCTGACCATTAGTATTTAACCCTAAGTACAGTACAGACATTCAGTTCCTGCACCAGTCGACCGGACGTCTACCAGTGCCTGGTTGTAAAACACCAATGACTAACATGTCAAAAGAAATAAGCCAAATATATGAATGACCCACGAAGCTTGTGAATCAAAGCTACGTTCAGTTGTGAGGTCATCCATGCATCCATAGCCAGGAAACCGGGTGGCAATCGGGCGTGCGAGCGTGTATTATGCCTAGGCTGCCCGTGAATTCAGTGCAGGAATTAAATGTCGGCACTGTATGTTATTGGTAACGATCATATGAAAAGATATTAACCCATTACTTCTTAAGAGTTCTTCCAGAAAGTGTCGTCTGGTTCTATGCTACCTTTGAAAACTACTTGGAAATTGAGAATAATTTTACAAAATATTTGAAGAAGAGTTGTTGGTAAAATTCTGATTAATATTTCTCCATTAGA
>OZ012685.1:53818729-53918729 GCA_963942565.1 Maea johnstoni
ATATATATATATACCATATATATACATGTATATATATATATATACTAGTATATATATACATAAATATATATATATATATATATATATATATATATATATATATATATATATATATATATATATATATATATATATATATATATATATATATATATATACATATAAATACATACTAAAAGCTTTTGAAGCGAAGTTATTTCTACAAATCCGAGAACGTGGGGGATGTACATTATTTTGATTCTGATCTAATCTGTATCCCAGAGGGGCAGACCCTCATACAGGCGTGGGTGTCTGTGATGAGCCGTGAAGCGTCAGGAATGCGGACATGGCGTCTGGTCAGCAAGGATGGGTCTAATGCAGAGTTCACTTGGGTTCCTGTCGTCATAGATATGTGGAACCAAACTCAAAGCACTGCTCAAGACTCGCGAGGAGCGCTAACAAACTTCTAATGCTGAGGCTACTTTCGTCCAATGCACAAGGACGCAAAGATTTCCCGAAACCATTTAAACCCTGTCATGTTGGTTTTAATTGGATAGCATTCGCTGAGTAACTCTCAAATGAGTACCAATGGGCCAAGGTTTCAGTCATTTTTGCATAATTTTGTATTGGCCAAATTGGCACCCAGCAGCATAAGAGTTAAGGACTTTCTTATGAATTTCTGGTTGCCTAGGGCTTGGTTCCCTTTCAATGTTGAGGCTACTTGCAAACAGTTTTTTAAACCATTTAAACCCTGTAATGTCGATATTTATTGGAAATATCACGTGAGTACTATCATATGAGTACCCATGGTTTAAGCCATTTTCAAAAATGTTGCACCCTTTTGTCAAATTAACCACTACCAGCCAAAGCTAGTGTAAATCTTTTCAAAAAAGTGCCACAATCACCTTAAAATGTCGTAATCCTGCCAACATGTGATGCTTAACATCTTCGTATCAATCTTTTAGAAATTGAGTTTGGAATATTTTGATTTAAGAGCCATGCAGACACGGTCCCCTGGTCTAAAAGGGTAATTTACCATTTCGCAATGAAAGATGCGCTGATTTGGGAACCCCTAAAACCTACCATTTATAGAAACATCAAGTTTGGGTAAGATTCAAGATGTCGTATATAAATGAACACCACACGTGGGTAATTTAATGATATGATTTTAATACAATTCTAGAGAACAAGAGACATGCGCACAAGGTCATGCCAGATTGAAGCATTCCCTCTTTATTTGGCTGAAACACAGTATCTACCAGGAACCGAATAAAACTATACAGGAATACATTGCATAATTCAGTCCATAAGTCGAGGAGACCCTACCTAAGGCCTAAAAAGAAAAGGTCGTTTGTTTCCTGTAACCCTACCCTAACAAGTTATTATTCAAAGAAATCCCTACCCTAAAGTTTTTTCAGGGCTCTTAACTCCCAATCAACGTGAAACATGCATAAAACACACATTTTTGACCAAAGAAATAATGCAAAAAAATCTTTTACCGACCTACCTACCCTATTTTTTCAGACCGTTACAGGAAACAAACAATACTTTTTGCTTGGCCTAATAGAATATGAACCTTTCAAAAAACTGGTACTCGGGAGAATTTTAAATATTATAAATTTTTGATAAGTTTTCACAATTTCCTAGGTGAAAAGGAAGGAAGTATTGTGTTTTTACCTAGCTTTCAATAGCTTAAGTTATACCACTACGAGAAAGAAAATCCGTTCAGTTCACGAACAGTGTCAAAGGGGTTTTTAGTTGCAGAAATATCCCGAACAGCTCTTCACAATGCCGCACGTTTATAGAGCGACCAGGCCTGAACCCGCACATGGGGATCTAGAGGAGACTCGAACATGCGACCTCACGCCTCGGTCCAGCCAGGTATCGTAAGCACTATTACACAGCAGATCCCCTCCATAGGGGAGAATTGAGTATACGGCGACAACTAACATCTACAGTGCCGACATTAAATTCCTGCACTAAATACGTGGGAAGCCTGGGCATAATACACGATCGCACACCCTATTGCCACCCAGTTCCCTGGGCATGTACGCATGGATGACCTCACAAATGAACCTAGCTTTGATTCACAAGGTACCTCGGTCATTGATGTGCTTGGTTTATTTTCATGCATGTTACACATGGGTGCTGGTATTAACGCAGGTACTGGTAGACGTCCAGTCCCCTGGTCGAGGGATTAAATACCTTTATTATTTCTTCCTCTGGCTCACCCAATCAGCACTCAGGATTTGTACCATGTGACCGGTCATTAAATCCCCATAATGCCCTCCACCGCAGGGCATTAAATCTCACTCCATAATGCCCTGCAAGGCTATCTAGGTCAGTCACTGACACGATTCGACCATTACTCATTTGTTGTTTAAAGAAAGCGGACAACTTATACAGGTGAACTTGGATATGACGGACCACTGTACGACAGACTTTTGGCTATGACGGACGATATGCTTGGTCCCAGTCCCATGCATATTAACTATGTGTATTTGACCATGCATAGGATGGATTCCGTATGCCGGAACTCGGCTACCACGGACCAATATCACGGCACACACGATGCTATTTACTATGTAATTAGCATTGTGTATGACGGACAAACACGTGTCTAGCAGTCGGCTTATTCTCGCCGAGACTAACACATGTGCTGAGTTACGTTCGGCCAGACAGAACTCAGTTCACATTGTCTGGTATTTCTCAGCAGACAAATATATGTATAATAAAAATCCAGCCAGACATATTCTTTCGCTGTTTTGACTTTTATATAGAGATCAACTGAGGTCCCCAATGCAATAAGATACACACTTGCATATGACGGACTAAGTCCATCATATGCATATGACGGATTTCGCATATGACGGACCAATTTTCCTGGTCCCACTGAGTCCGTCATATCCAAGTTCACCTGTATATGTTTATATATATATATATGTATATATATATATATATATATATATATATATATATATATATATATATATATATATATATATATATATATATATATATATATATATATATATATATATATATATATATGTATATATATATATAATATATATATATATATATATATATATATATATATATATATATATATATATATATATATATATATATATATATATATATATATATGTATATATATATATATCAGGCCTATCCAAGCTGTCGCTTTGTCAAACTTTTTTGCGCCAGAAGTTATAAATATTACGACAAACACACTTAATGCAACAGTGTGCTAGGATGTTATGGGATTGCTTCCATATGAGTCAATACATAGACTCGCGGAAGCACCTGCTAAATAATGTTGACAAGCAGGTAAGAGGCTTAGGCAGGACACAGATTATCTATTGCTTCGAGCCGGAATGCAACTACTAATCCATGCCCGGCAATCAACGATGATTGGAATTGTGTACGTCAAGTGAAATCTTTAGCAATTGCTACAAGGGTTTAATGAGCGTCATTGAAGTACATGTATGAACAAATCGGCTATTAGTCAAACGCACATCCGTAATAGTGACGTTTTCCCTATGTAATGGGCATAGAAATCTGATTTCCCCTGAACCTAAGCAGTTAAGGCTCTTGACGAATAAGGCTATATATCTAAAATTGCTCTCTAGATAGCTTTAGAACGTCAAAAACCTTTGCACATAATGGTACACACATGTTTTAAGTTTATATTAACTCTACTTGGGAACTTGTTGTACCCTAACCCTGGCGGGAAAAATGTTAACTGACTATATGACACCTCAGGGTAAAAGGTAGAAATGTTTTTTGTGACCGAAGTTTCAAATTGCGCGACTGGCACTTTGGCCTTTCAAAGGCCTGTAATGTTGTTTCTTTTAATCCAGGCATTGTTACTCAAAGAGTTCAAATTAGGCGCAACTTTTCGATTAAATCTCTCCAATAGGTAAACTGAGGAGGTTTTTCAATTGGAATGTACAAGTTTATTGTTAGCAGCTGAGGTTAAGTAATGTAATATAGCTGAAACGTGTCACGCAATGATTTTCCGCAACTGCATATATATTATTACAATTTCCCTGTTTTTGAGGTATGGCAAAGTCTCTAAAAGTGGCAACTTTGTACTTGTATGGTAGGCAATAACATTAGGATTCTTTCTCAGCAAAAGCTATCCAATGAATACCAACAACGCAGGGTTGCTGGTTTTCAAAAATATTTGCGCCCTTGTGCTTTGGACGAAAGTAGCCTCAGCATTGGTAGGTTTGTCAAGCTGTTTTGGCTTCTGCAAGGATTAATGGGCTAAATGATAAGTTTATGACCCACTATTACTATCAGAAAGGTAGCTGATTTTACATTGGCTATAACATATGCTATAAACAGATATAAGTAATTTATATGAGCTAATCGTGAGGAAATCAGAATGTGATGAGGCAACTATCTCCTGTGTAATCTGAGTATTTCCTTTGATGTAAGACAGTTATGGCTCTCTCTGTGCTCTGTCTATAATGCTCTCAGATCTAAGCGGCTGTTTTTATTCTAGGGCTATATATGGTTCAGGGTCAGGAACTTAATAGTCAGGACCTGTATTTTGGACAAGAAATTTCCTGAAAAACTCCTTTTTTTACGAGCAAAAATTTCTTTGAAGAATTTTCAATCATGACTTTTTTTTGAGGGGGGGGGGGGGGGGAAGGGGGGGGGGGGGGGTTAATATCCATATCTTTTCCTAACAAATCATCTTCTTAGGCATGGCTTAAGTGTAAATTGCTATTTTTGACATGATAGGCATGTAGTAACTAAGTAAGTAACTAAGTAGCTGAGTAGCTAAATCTGGATAGGCAGAAATTTTGTGATTAGAGTTTCAGACAGGCATTTTAAATCCTGGCTACGTCCCTTCTCAGGATCTATTGTTGCATATGGCCATTGCATGCAATCAAAAAGTTTATTATGACAAGTTTATTGAAACAATAATTCATTTAGTTTCTGTATGCTTTCATAATAATACAGAAACTAAATCAATTATTGTTTCAATAAAATTGTCAGAAACCTTTTGAGTGCATGCAATGGCCATACGCAACAAATCAGGGTAACAATGAAGAATGGCCAGTGGTTGGATACAACGAGATATTATAGTTTGAAAGAAAAGAAAGAAAATTATTCACCTTTATCAACAAGAAAATTGAGAAAACTCCTAAAATGGGTCATACTACTTTATAGGTAAAAATGTACATCATAGCTGATAATAGCTTCCTATAGAAATTCTGAGAATTTCTCGTGGATTTTAAGTGCTGCTGGTTTCCAAAATTAAGAATTAAGCAACTTTTTTACCTTCAAAAAAAGTACCTTTCCAGCAAATATTTGAACATTTTCATCTCAGTATGACATTGCATAAGGATATTACTAGGGTCCATACCGTTAAAATTATACGGTATGGTACGGTTCCGGTATTTTTTATACGGTTCCGGTATGCTAACGGTATCGATACTGGTTACTTTCTTTACTTCGTCGATGTTTTCGAAATTCTGTCGCGCGCATTAGTGCTTGGAAAAGTGTGTGGGGCTGGACTTGCACCATGTAAAATACATAGCGTGGCCCTCTCCACACTTTTCCAAGTACTACTGCGCGAGTTAGTATCTATCGTAGAGCAGTTAAAATGGCGGTCGGCACTGGATGACGCGATCGCGATGTATTTTCCCGCCGATCCCACGTCTCTGCACTCTTTTCCGCCTTGCCTGCTATATCAGCAGCGAGGCATTTTATTCATAGTACCGGTAAAAAAGTACCGGCTACTATTTATACGGTTTATCACCGGTATTTTCGGGCGGGGTATCGGTACCCTCACGGTACGGGTATACCGGTGTGGACCCCTAGATATTACGCCTTTTTGCAATAAGTAAATACATGTTCATGGTTGTTATCTTAATAAATTGCCTTGTCCCTGGAGAGATAGGATGCCTCAAGAATCTACAATTGACAAATTTGGTCACCCAGTTTCTAAATCCTGGCTAAGACCCTGCATGGTCTTTGATTTAAACCAAAATTTGCCTTTTGTCAGGGGTTTCAAATAGAGTTTGAGTGAAGGAATTGGAAATTGCAAATGCCACCTGAGCCCAAACCATGTATCAGTTAACCCTTCCAATGTTAACGCTATACTTTCAGCCACAGCACAAGGACGCAAAGAGATCTGAAAACCATCCAAACCCTGTCATGTTGATATTCATTGAATAGCTCTTTTTGAGCCCTCTCAGATGAGTACCCATTTGCCAGGGGTTCAGTTGTTTTTCATGTTTTTTGCATCATTTTGTTTTGGCCAAATTAGCCACCAGTAGCATATATAGGGTTAAACCCATTCATAACTGTATCGGCCGGAATGGACTTTTCATTTTGGTGATCACTTTCTCATGAACCATGTTTGAGAAAATAGATGGAGTAATGCGAATACTGATTCAATCCACATCTCTCATTCAAAAGCAATCTTTTAAAGGTTTCTGAGAACTGTAAAAACCCTTCAACAGTAACTCTTAACTTGAAATGGTGAAATTGGCAATCACTAAGTCAAGAATTTGAGTAGCTATGTTATTTCATTGCTTAAAATGTGACTTCCTTCTTCAACAGCCATTTATGTCAAGCATGCACAGTCTATATTGGAACATGGATGCATGGAAGTTCTTGAAATCCCTCTATTTCCCTTCAACTCAAAAAGTTCACCCATTCCTAAGTTCAAAGACAAGAAAGACATCTTTCATCTTCAGGACTGAGTGCATATTGATAAAGTATGATGAATCCTTCCTGAAAAATGTGTCTTTTATTTTGCCTGTTCCTAGATCTTGGTTAATTTCCCAATACTCTTAGCTATGCTCACTTGTCAATCTGTAGCCGATCTACTCAAGGCCACTCTCTAATAAATGGCTATGTTTTTGCATGATGTTTCCACTGAAAGCAAAGCAATTACTAATATAGACCAACCTTTTTGGTCAAACAGGCATGAATGGCTTAAAGCATTTTTAGCAATTATTGAAAAAACACCCTTTAAGATGATATTAGAGAGGAGAGCTTTTGCACTAACAAACTTCAATGTGATAAAGGGACTTGAATTCCATCAGGTTTGCAAGCTACCATATATTTCTTGAACATTTAGCAATGTTCAGGGAGCACGTTATCATGTTTAGAAAAAAACACACAGTTATTGCCTATAAAGTACAGATATTGGGAACACTGCTGGTAGGTGTTTTTGAAGTATCACATCCATAGTACATTTTGCACTATATTTATGGCTCTGTAAAGAGAGATGTTCAATCGCAGTATCGTTACAAGTCAAGGATTAAGTGGTGGGTGCTCACTCAGAGTAATGGGAAATTTCCTGTTTGAATTAATGACATTCCTGTTTATTGTTCTCTTAAAACCCAGAGCTCAACAGCTTTTGTTCAACCCTTTTGAGCTGTATATCATCCGCTATATTCACCACAGAAGAGAGGTAATCCTCTTCTGTCATGTGGGGACCACAAAATTGTGATCAACCCCTGCCCCCCCCCCCCCCCCCCCCTTCTTGGCACACACTTCTAAAGAAGACACTGGCCTAATAATATCTCCAAAGGCAGGCACTTAAAAAATGCTTCCCCCCTCCCCCTCTATGGCACAATCATGATCCCCCCTCCTCTATGCACACACTTCTAAAGATGGCATCAGCCTAATAATACCTCCCAAGGCGAACACTCTAATGACACTTGAACACCATACATGAGCTAAGGGACGGAAATTAGCGTATTCATGACAGGGGAGCATCCCCCGACACAGAGCTCTTCTAAAACACTTCCTTCCTACACAGTCAACAAGAGAGTTCCCCTTCCAGTAAATAACCCATTAAAGCTCACAGCCGCCAAAAGCAGCCTAACGATTTTGATGAAATCTTGCAAGCAAAAGCAAATTCAGCTAAACATTTGATGGAGAAATGTTCATGAAAATGTTACCAACAACTCTCCTTCAAATATTTTTTCAAATCATTCTCAATAACAAAGATATCGTCAAAAATCTGATAATTCCAGAAGACAATTTCTAGAGGAACTCTTAAGCATCTATGGGTTAAACAAATGGACTCATTTGCTGTTTTAGTGCCCCAGCAATTCCTGATTGCCTCTCTTCCGTTCAGTGCCCAAAATCAAGCGCAGACTGCTCTTAAACAGTGGTTACAGATATCTTATTACCGGTAATTTACTTTCTAGGCAATCTGGAGATCTTGAGCCTGTGTAATTAAATTCGCTGAGCTGCTAACTAGATTTGGGGTCTGTTTCCTTCAGTGAGAGAGCGAGGATGAATAGGGAGTTGGCGAGGTGAGGGGCTGGACTCGTGTTCCCTACTAATGTCAGCTAATCACGCTCTCCATCATTGTCTCTGGTCACACCATTTAAGCTTATTAGGAGACAGCCACACATTGTAGGGCCATACATCTATGTTATTCTCAGTAAACACCTATGTGAATTTCCTATTACAACCCGAAGATAAATACACATAGCAGGACTACATAATTATTTATATTATTCTCAGTTAACACCTATTTGAGTTTGAATTTACTATTACAAGATATAATTGAAATTCCCATTCCAAAATAAGGACATATAGCAGGACTGTATTTTTAGCAGGACTAGGTATCTATATTATTCCCTATTAACACCTATTTAAGTTTCCTATTAGGACCTAAAGATAGGCAAATAAGCAGAACTATGTATTTATATGATGCTCTGTTAAATAACCTATTTAAGTTTGAACTTCCTATTTATACAGAATTAGCACATAAAGCAGGACTATGTACCTATATTATTCTAAGATAGCACACATTCAAGCTTGAATTTCCTATTACAATTATAAGCACATAATTAGCACGACTATGTATTTATATCATTCTCAGATGACACCCATTCATGCTTAAATTTCCTATTACAATTATATGCACATATAGCATGACTATGGGCGTTATGCACCAACCTCACTCTCACTTTACTCCCACTTTCTCGAGATTTACCTTTCGAAAGTGTACTTCATAGAGAATCAACTATAGAAGACAGCTGCTCCTGCTCAGACCCTAAGAGAGGAACACTGCATTTTTACCCGCCTTGGCCATAATTAACTCTCAATGAAGTACAAATCATAAAGGTAGATCTTGTGAAAGTGAGAGTAAAGTGAGAGTGAGGTTGGTGCATATATCAGCCTATGTATCTATATCATTCTCAGTTGACCATTTCTGAATTTCCTATTTCAAAATAAACACATGTAGCAGGACTATGCAATTATAGCTATGGACTCTGTATTTATATTATCTTTAATTAACAACTATTTAAGTTATAATTTCTTCATACAATAAAAGCACATAGCGCAGGACTAAATGTCTTTGTAGCAGAACTATGTATTTATATTATTCTCAGTTTGCACCTATTCAAGTTATAATTTCCTATTCCAAAGTAAACAAAAGAAGCAGGACTATGGATTTTTTTTAACCCATTCAAACCTGGATATTTTTCATAAACTTTTACCTGGACTAATGATAATTTTGGAAATAACTACATAATCAAACATGAATTGAAAAATAATTTGAAGGAGGGTTGTATAGGATTCTGACCTATATTTCTCATCTGCCCAGGTTCAAATCCTAGCCAGGGCATGTGAGAAAGTTGCCAGTGACTTGGGGTTAGGTGGTGGTTTTTGCCGGGTGCTCCGGTTTCCTCCACCACTTACAACTGCCTAATCACAAATTAGCCTAAATATGGCAGAAAAAGTGACGATAGTCAAAATTTGAAATCATCACAAGCCGATATGAGCAACCATCATGCACTGTCTCCTTCTCTTTTATTGAGGAAAAAAGATTCCCAGGATATTATCCCTTATGCTGCTGCTGGCTAATTTGGCAAATACAAAATGATGCAAAAAACATGAAAAATGATTGAAACCCTGCCACATGGGTACTCATCGAAGAGTGCTCAGCAAGAGCTATCCAATGAATACCAACATGACAGGGTTTAGATGGCTTTAAAAAATCTTTGCGAAATTGTGCTCTTGACGAAAGTAGACTCCGCATTGAAAGGCTCTGAGGGCTTGTTGGTATAATTTGGTAGCACACCATGTGCTTGTGCAATAGCGCTTAAACTCATCTAGATGGCTTCTACAAATTCTATCCTGGTAGTTCGCAAATGAAGTTTGAGGGTATAATTTGGCAGCACACCATGTGCTTGCAGAATAGCGCTAGAAGTCATCCCGAAGGCTTCCACAAAGTCTATTCTGGTAGTTCGCAAATGAAGTTCGAGGATATAATTTGGCAGCACACCATGTGCTTGCAGAATAGTGCTAAAACTAATCTCAATGACTTGTATAAGGTCTATCCTGGTGGTTCACAAATCAAGCTTATCCTCTGAGCTCTCCACTAATGCCACCTAGTATTCACAATAAGGTCTAGCATCCATTGCTACTGCTCATCATCCCTGGTCCTCATGGGCTCTCCCTCCCTCTCTCCTCATTCCACTTATCCTGTTGCTCCGACAACCCATCAGACCTGGCCATTAGGGAACCCTACTGATACCTCTACAAATATCCGCGCAGTCGAGGCCCGATGCTGTTAAGAGGATTTGCGTTTTAAGGGAGATGACTTCACTCACCCCATTAAAACAGGGCAAAGCACAGTTGATGTCCTATTCATTGCTAGGGTCAATCTCTTAGAGAGGGTTTCTTGGCAGTTGAAGCATATCACAGTCTTTATACCCTTGCCTGCTGGATTTATCCTCTTAACCCTTATGCTGCTGGTGACTAATTTGGCCAATACAAATCGATGCATAAACCTGCAAAAATGACTGAAAACCTAGCAGATGGGTACTCATCTGAGAGTACTTAGCAAGAGCTATCCAACATGACCAGGTTTAGACGGATTTTCAAAAAATTTTGCATCCTTGTGCTTTGGACGAAAGTAGCCTAAACATTGGAAGGGTTATAACTTTTGCTGACTTTCATGATTTTTTGCTTTTTTGTGCATTGGACCAAACTAACCTCATCAGCAGAAGGGTTGAAAGGATTTGCTGTTGAAAGGAGATGACTTCACTCTACCCATTAAAGTAGAATGAATCCCAGTTATTACCTTATTTATATCCGGGGGACATTATCTTAGAGAGGTTTTATTGGAGATAACCCCATTTATGCTTTAAGAGTTCCTTTAGAAAGTGTCTTCTGGCCGGATCTTTAATACTCTCGACAATAACTTTGGAGTTGAAAATAATTTTACAAAATGTCTAAAGGAGAGTTGTTGTTAATGTTCTGATTTATAACATTTCTCCTTCAAATATTTGTTTCAACTATGTTTTACCTGAGAGATTTCATCATAATTCTAAGGCTGCTTTCGGCCACTGCGAACATTAATGGGTTAATAAGGGAGAAGACTTCACTCTACCCATTAAAGTAGAATGAATCACAGGTGTTCTCCAATTCATTGCAGGGACCAACCTCTTAGAGAGCGTTTATTGGGAATTAACCCATCAATGCTTTAGAGTTCCTCTAGAAATTGTCTTCTGTATCTTTAATACTTCTGACAAAAACTTTGGAATTGAACCTAATTTTACATAACATTTGAAGGAGAGTTGCTGATAATGTTCTGAATAACATTTCTCCTTCAAATTCTTTTTTCACTGTTTTTATCAGAATTCATGTGCTTCTTTTGGCAACTGAGAGCATTGATAGGTTAAGGGAGATGACTTCGCTCTACCCATTAAAATAAAGAGGATCATAGTCTTTATTCTATTTATTACCAGGACCAATAAAATCTCTTGGTTTATTGGAAGTTAAAGCAAATAACAGTCTTTACCCTTGCTTGCTGGAATAATAGCCTCTCAAACCATTAATGCTTAAGAGTTAATCTTGAAAGAGTAGTCTGGATCTTTGATACTCTTGAAATTAACTTAAGAAATAAGAATTCTTTTACGTTCTGGAAGGCATGGGGTCCATAGTTCAATCCCAGGACGGGGCTAGTAGGGCTTCGATTCCTCTATAAACTGGGGCAACCACTGAAAACCTTCATTTCTCACTCTATAGTCTGTCGCCCAATTATTGGGAGAGATTACTTTGAAGAGTTTCAGATTCATTTCATATCGTCGTTCATGCTATGTGCTGTCTGCATATTCAAAAAAAGCTCTCCTTCTTATATGTCTGAGCCGCCCTTTAAAAACATTGGTGGCGAACCCTTTAAAAAGATTATTTTGAAAGATATTTGAAGGAGAGTTGTTCGTAGTGTTTTAATGAACATTTCCCCTTCAAATATTTTCCCAAATGTGTTTTTGGCTTAAATAGTTAATAAAAATTGTTTGCCTGCTTTTGGCCACTGTGTGCACCAATGGGTTAAAAAGGGTGGATAACTCAAAAAGAAACAAATTACTACCTCAACCTTTATTGCAGCTTTTACTCAGAAAGTGTATGATGGTCAAAGAGATCAAATATTTGTTTTATCTTTAATGCTAAGCTTATTCTTGTACATCAAATTGAATTACAACAAAACTGTCTTAACCCTTTATTGATAGAGACACTCTTACAAATCAAAATCTTAACCCTATACAGCTGAGGGTGTTTCTTGAAATGAGTAGAATCGACACAAAGATAAAATCCCCATCTTAACCCTTTTGGGGGCTTTTAGCCAATAATCCTCAAAGCAGCCAATAACAACAGAAAAGTGAAAGAAATTTGAAAATTTTGATGATATAGATTAAACCTATTCTTGTTTGTATTGTTTTGCAGTCAGCAGCATGGCTAAACCTATGGTACACAGCTGGCCCAGGGTAGTGAGAGCAGATATACAGGGTAAGTAACTGAAATAAGACATACTCAATGGCATACATATATTGATATTCATTCTAACTCTACTACACTACTACTGCTACTACTACTAACACTACTGCTGCTACTACTACTACTAACACTACTACTACTACTACTGCTACTACTACTACTACTTACTACTACTACTACTACTACTTCTACTAATAGTTAAACAAGATCGTGATAATATTGATACCAGAACTACTACTACTACTACGACTACAACAACTACTACTACTACTACCACTACTACTACTACTACTACTACTACTACTACTACTACTACTACTACATGTACTACTACTACTACTACTACTACTACTACTACTACCACCACTACTACTACTACTACTACTACTACTACTATATTTACTGCAATTACTACTTCTATATGTACTTCTTCTTCTACTACTACTACTACTACTACTACTACTACTACTACTACTACTACTACTACTACTACTCCTACTACTACTACTGCTACTACTTCTACCACTGCTACTACTACTACTACTCCTACCACTGCTACTTCTTCAATCTATTACTTCTTCTACTTCTATTGTTGCTGTTGCTGCTACTACTACTTCTATTTCTACTAAAACGACTACTTCACTACTACTACTACTACTACTACTACTACTACTACTACTACTACTACTACTACTACTACTACTACTACTACTACTACTACTACTTCTAAAACATTATCATTATTCAAAGTATTTCAAAATATTGGTTCATTAACCAAAACCATCATGTTTACATACACACTTACAGTTTGCCTTGCAAAACATTAAAATTGGTGCATTTTGTTTATTGACATATTCTGGCAACTTTCCTCTAGTTGAGTGCCAAAAATCTGTCAACGAAACCATACTGATTTAAAATTGTCCACAGATGTTGCTGGGGCTCCACTAAGACTTCAACTTTGATTATTTACTTTCATCCCACTTTGTGCATAGAGATACTCTCAAGTAAAACACATTTCATACCATCACTTACTTAATCATATCATATTACAAAGAGGTGGCATAGGGTGGGAGATCCAATTAATTATCTTTCCTATTGATGAGAAAATGTTCAATTAATTATGACTTCTATGAAATATGATAGTGATCAAAAAAGGTAATACTTTTTAATAACAGCATTTTCTGAAAGTTAACAATAAACCCACATGCATCAACCTATTTATAATCAGTAATAATAGGGAGGCATGAATTAATGGTGATTAAGCAAACTCAGATTGATTTTTCTCCTCCATATAATTCCTATGACATTAGAATATTATGCCTTATTTAAATAAGTAAAAACATGTTTATGGTTGTAATCTAAGAATATTGGCTTCCCTTGAAAAAGAGGACATACAAAGATTTAATGATTGCCAATTTAGACACCCAGTTTCTAAATCCTGGCTTCTTTTGTTTAATAAATGCTGTAAAAGTGCATGGGCACAAGCCATTTAGACAGGGTCTGACACTTAGATTTCAGGCTAGGGGCCCAAAAGGACTTTTGATAGAAATTAGTGGTCAAAAACAGGATTTCTGGTTATTTTACACACTCTTTCGGGGCACACGTACAGCAAAATCTGGGAGCATATGCCCCTGGGCCCCTGGGAAAGTCGAACCCTGTTAGATGTATAATTTTTCCTCTAGAAACCTAAGCTTTTATAGTTTTTTCCTGAAAGTGCCAACTTATATGCCCTAGCCAGAGATCATAAGCTGCAAGCTGTGTGCCATCAAATCACTATATCATGACAAGGAAACAATAAAACAGGCTGCGCAACCTGCACCCATACTAAATATAGAATAAAACACTCTAATCTATCACCTAATATTTCTCTTTGTTGACACTTTATTGTTTTTGCTGATTTACTGCCAGAATCTTGCACGACCAATCTGATTGTGCAATCCGTGCTATTGTTGATTTGGCACAGAAGTTTTGATAGTTCTTGAGTTCAGGTGTTTGCTTATACAACTAAAGGAAATGGAAATAACATTGTGCGGTAACCTCCTACCACGGTAGTCCCTTTGACGTCATACTATAATGGGATACTGGGAATCGGTCCAGTCATGTAATTGAATTACATAGTTTCTATAGAACGCTCCTATGATTTTATTGTAATGAACATATTTTCACACGTGCCAGATCAAAAGGATGCTGTGATCACTTAGAGTATGAATAGGACACATCATAGAATAGTGATGATAAGGGAAGTCGTCCTAATTGTGACCTTTGGATAACCATTAGCCTAGCTACTAGGCGTTACTGTGTTTTACTTTATTATATATAAATTATATGCCTGCACCTTTACTACATAGGGACTTGTGGCCTACGGTTGGCCATTTAGTTCACACGATTGCCACTGAGGGGGTTGTATTGGCAGCATATTTCCAACTACCCTCCTAGTACTGTAGATTCACAAAAAATTGTGTAGAGTAAATTTTGCAAATTTACAGAAGATCGATTTTTGCACTTTTTAACTTTGAAATTGGCCGCAACATGGAGTGCCAGCTATACACTTAAAGTGGCAGCACTAATCATTACGAATTTTAATTTTTTAGCCTTGGACGCAAAAAAAACGCCAAAAATTAAACAAACGCAACCTTTTTCGAATTTACAGTATACTGCAGTGCCATCTATCCACAAGGGATGACATTTAAATATGGCCACAGAGGCAGCTAGGCTAGATACCTATAAGCCAAGTATAATACTGTTCTAATAGGGAATCTACCCACAGACGAAACTCATCAACTCTTTTCATTTCTGCCTTACGTGAAGGAATTTCATCACAAATCTTCATACTAACGAAATGCATAATATCTCAGCAAACAAATGACGATTAATGCAATTCAACTAAATGAGAAATTCGCCAGGGATCCTATGGCTACACGTGAAGATACCTCAATTTATCTTGCTGCACGCGTCTCTATCTCACCTCATACTCTGCACAGTCATAAAGCAGAACCTGCCTAGCCGTAACCTTTAAATGACTTACAAGAGTAATATCTTTGTGAAACGCAATATCAGACTTTCTCTATTATGCCACATTTATTAAGCAGCCGTCGACATAAAGCCAACAATATCCTTTTACGGACTTACAAATCTCCGAGCACACAGTGATGAGTGTGAGATGTTACGGCAGTGCCTTCAAGAATGCCAAATCACAAATCTATTTCGGTGTACAATACCCCAAGAAGGTGCTATGTACGAGGGGAAAGGCTCTTTGATAAATCACAAAGTAGGATATCACTCGGTTTATTCATAACTCACTTCACATAAGGTGTCGTAGAAACGTGTAAGTCATACACCAAGGAACTCCTTGATAAATCCCATCAGAGAATAACACTCTATAGATCTGAAGGGCTTACCCAATATATCCTTAGAACGGATTCCTTCAGAGGGCAATAAAAATTGTATAATCCTGTCTGTGAAGCCTTTAACCTGTATGCTGCTGGTTGCTAATTTGGCCAATACAAAATGATGCAAAAAAAAAGAAAAGAAAAATGACCGAAACCCTAGTACTCATCTGAGTTCCCCTTGAAATATTTCTTAAATGTAGCTGTATTTGTTGATTTTTGATTTTTGTTTAGGTTAACCCTTATGCTGCTATTGGCTATTTTGGCCAATCCAAAATGATGCAAATAACCTAAAAAATCATTGAAACTTTTGCACATGGGTATTCATCTGAGAGTACTCAGCAAGAGCTTTTCCAAAGAATACCAACATAACAGGTTTAGACAGTTATCAAAAACCTTTGGGTCCTTGTGCTTTGGACAAAAGTAGTCTCAGCATTTGAGGGGTTGATACTGTCCATGCAACTTTTTAATAATACTTTATCAATGCCAAAGAGACCTATAGATGCTCAGCCTGCTTGGTGCATCATGAACAGTTTCAATAAATCTTTTGCTAATTGACAGCTACAGAGGGACACACAGCCATGGCCATGACAATGACACATTGATAGAAGACAAATTAATTGACATCATTTAGCTTACTCAGTTTCTTTCATGGATATAGTCTATGATATCTTGTTAACCAATTTACACTCAGTGTAGCCAAAAAAGGCCTGACAATTTTGGAAATATTTTTCTAAGAAAACCACACTTTGGAAAATATTTTAAGGAGAAATCTTAACCAGAAGCCAAATAACAACTCTCCTTCAAATATTTTGTCTACCTTAGCTTTACTCTCAAGTTATTTTCAAAAGTGTGAGAGTATCAGACGATACTTTCTAGAGAAAGTCTGGGTGTGAATGGGTTAATGGTTTTTTAACCCTTTCATGACTGCATTTAAATCTAGCAAAGTCAGAGATTCATGCAGACCCCATTGAATCCTTATATAAATTCTTTTGGCTGAGAACCTCTAAACCTTTCTTATATTTTGAATGAGTCAGAAAAGAAGGAAAACCTTCTTTTAACTTAAACTTAAAGTGTCAAGTAACTCACAGAGAACTTTTTACTTCCATCAGTTAAGTCTCAGAGGACGTGATTTATTAGCTTTATTAGATGAATCAATTTGCTGCTGCAAGATAAAAATCCATTACATGATAGTCACATCCCATCCATATCCCATAAAAAGTGCCATGAACACACAAAAAATACATCACAGAAACCACTCGACTCTTCCATTATGGACAAATCAACAAAACCATTAAATGCCATTAGATTAACCTATTCACATCTGGAATACAAACATGGTCCCGAAATTAAAAAAAAAACTACATCAAATACGGCTACTTTTAAGAAATATTCAAAGAGAATTGTTAAATCCAACCAATGTTGTGAGTATTGATAGGTTAATTGAGTGAGAAATTCTTTTTGACTATTGGAAGGGAGACTCCACTGAAATACAGGGCTGCACTTGTTTACCACATTTTGGTGTTACCAGGGAAACTGGGGCACAAAATTAAGGTGAAACGTATGTGCTTCCAGTACCTAACCCTTTTAATGCTGAGGCTACTTTTGTCCAAAGCACAAGGATGCAAAGATTCTTAAAAATTGTTTAAACCCTGTGATCTTGGTATTCATTGGAAAGCTCTCGCAGAGTTCTATCAGTTAAGTACCCATGTGACAGGGTTTCAATCATTTTTCAAGTTTTTTGCATCATTTTCTATTGGCCAAATTAGCCACCAGCAGCATAAGGGTTAACCCTTTTGCTGCTGGTGGCTAGTTCGGCCAATATAAAAAAGATGCAAATAACCTAGAAACATATTACTGAAACCTTGTTATATGGGTACTCATCTGAGAGTACTCAGCAAGAGCTATCCAATGAATACCAACATTACAGGGTTTAGATGGTTTTCAAAAGTCTTTGCGTCCTTGTGCTTTGGACGAAACAAAGCATTGGAAGGATTAAAGGGCTTAAAAGCCAACAATGAAGGTTAGGGCCAAAGCAGTTATGAGGAAGGAAGGAATTGGTTTTTACGTTGCTTTCAACAGCTGAGGTCATAAAGCAATGAGATAGAATCCCAGAACCGATTGAAATCGTTGGAACGAATATTTCCAAGGGGTTTTTCAGTTGCAGAAATACCATAGACAGCCCTCCACAAAGCTGCACATTTATATAGCGACCAGGCCATCCCGCTGATGGGGATCCAGCAGAGACTCAAACCTGTAACCTCTTGCTTAGGAGCCAGGCATTGTAACCACTAGGCCACGGTGGACCCCCTATAGCATATATGATGATCTGATCAGAAAAATGGCACTCACATTTAAAAAGGGTTAACTCTGCTTGTCATTAACTGTAAAAAGCTAGCTAAATGATGTCAATTAATTTGTCTTATATCAATGTGTCATTGTCATGGTCATGGCTGTGTGTTGATCTGCAGCTGTCAATTAGGGGAAGATTTATTGAAACTGCTCACGACAAGCCAAGCAGGCTAAGCATCTATATTGTCTTTTTGACAATGATGAAGTGGCATTAACCCTTATGCTGCTGGTGGCTAATTTGGCCAATACAAAATGATCCAAAAAATGTGAAAGATGACTGAAACCCTGGTATATGGGTACTCATCTGAGAGTACTCGCTAAGAGCTTTCCAATGAATACCAACTTGACAGGGTTTAGATGTCTTTCAAAAAAATTCGCGTTCTTGTGCTTTGGACAAAAGAAGCCTCAGTATTGGAAGGGTTAAAAAGCTGCATGGACAGTATTGGATAACTTATATCTAATAGGGCAAGTGGAGCCATTTAACTCCAGCGAAGTCACAGATTAAGAGTGGCAGTTTGCATAAAGGAATGCAGCCTTACAGGCTGAACTATGTACATCACCAAGAGGTACATGGGTATAATAAAGATAAACGAAGGAAGATGTCTCAACTCATCCATTTCTTAAAGACAACGAAAGCCCATCTAATGAAGACTAAAATGTTAGGGCAGACTTATAAGGTCAATGAAAAAGACATGCGTGTTACAATTATTATCACTTAAAAAAGTATACTTATCTTGTCATAGAGATTAATTTCCTTAGGTGTAAAGGGAGCTTAGATAAATATATTGAGTACATATATACCAGATATCTGGTATATTGGGGTAGGTATAATATTGCATTTTGTCACTAAAACCTACAGGGTTAAGTTTAAAATAGTAGAGGTTATATATATGGTTGTATTACCATGTTAATTATTCTCATATAAAGAAATGCGCTTGGCAGGCAGCTGCCTTCGATGTGCAGTTTAGTTTTTGCTCACAGTAGTTGAATGATAAGTTATCATAGTCAGCGTGTTGTACAATAATAACAGGGATCAGATGTCCAAATAATGTTGCACAGTTTAATAAATGTGGACTCCAGTGGTGTGCAAAGTATGCATTAAACAAACTGCCGTAATGTAAACACACTATTCTGTATACTGCTGAGTAACATAAGCTGTTATGTGTAACTAATGTTACGAATGTCGATCCTCAGATACGCAACCAGCAGATCTCGCTCAACAGCCTCGGCACGACTCCCAGCCCAGGTGTTGATGAGAACCACTGAAGAGGTGGGTTCTGCTCATGTGCATGAGCAAATTCTGAGGAGACATGCACTATATATAATATTATAGTTATTGCCTGCTAGGCATCCACATGCAACGCCTTTGTTCTTTCAACTTCAGAGCCTATAGTGATGTCATACTGAGACGAGAAGTGTGACAAGATTTGGGGAGATAAGGTTTGTCAAGGGCTTTACAACGAGCCCTATGGTAATTGGTCTGGGCCAACCAATCCATTTTCTCTTCATCTAAGACGAAAGGCATGAATGGGTTAATATCCTGCCAAAATTCTCTTTTCTTGACCCTTATGCTGGTAGTGGCTAATTTGGCCAATACAAAATGATGGAAAAAAAAACCTAAAAAACTACTGAATCCCTGCCAAATGGGTACTCATTTTGGAGAACTCAGTGGGAGCTATCCAATGAATACCAACATGACAGGGTTTAGATGGTCTCCAAAAATCCTGGCATCCGTGTGCATTGGACGGAAGTAGCCTAAGCATTGGAAGGGTCAAGCAGCAAGTGGCCATCTACTCTATTCTATCTTTTGTGTCTATACTATGCTAATAACAATTACCTCTTCTCTTTCAGACACCAGTGATTCTGAGTCACTTGGGGGAGGCTTTCAAGTAGAAGATGAGGATTTGGTATACCTGAGAAACTGGTTACAGCGTCTCTCGGAGATAGGACGCAGGAAATAAACAGGAATGTTTCGCGGCTGGGTTGGATATGCTCGGTATATCTTTTCAAACAGCAAGGAGCTATGAACTGCACCAATTTACAGCACGAACAATGGGATTATGGAACAATAGGATTAGGGATTTGGAGACGATACTCTAAAACATGCCTTTCTATATGATACATCTACCTCCTCAACAACAAAATTAATTATTACTACATATTGAAATAAATTTCATTAGAATATTATGAATAAGGTCTTGGATGATAGTGAACCAATTTAATCCTAACAAATGATTTTCCTTAAAATCCAGTGATATGAAAGATGATTATTGAATACTGCATGGTATAAATATTTCAAATGCTATGATACAAATACTTTTGATCGGACCAGGTACTGTATTGAATAAATACACATTTCCTTATTTGTATTATTATTGTATCTCCATTCCAGATAAATGTGAAATTGACCTCATTTTTACACAGGAATTGAAGAATAAATTATGTTATTAAACGTGTGGCTTAGTCTTCAACTAGTTTCTCTCCGGGCAGAGGGGATTTGTCAATAGTTATACGGACTACAAGCATTTTATCATATAACCAGTGGGGCTCTATCAACAAGTCTTACATACTTAGTCAAAGCATAACATGTACAATACACAGGTAAATATTGACAAGCCCATTATAACAGGCCAGTTATGACAGGCATGTACAGGCCCCTGTCCGAACTGGCCAGTAACGGGCCTGTTAATTTTTACCTGTGTATAATACAAACTGTATTATGCTAGTTTTTTTTAATGAGCTGCAATATATCAAATTTTGAGGCCATTCAAAGGGAAAAGATGGGTATTTTTTCTGTGTTTTTTTATTCCATTCTAGCATATTTGTTTCATTTTATGGCCATAAGTTTGCAATTCAGGGCATTGAAAAATACTGATGAGAGTCCTAGAATATATATATATATATATATATATATATATATATATATATATATATATATATATATATATATATATATATATATATATATATATATATATATTCAAGCTCTCATTTTATTTATGATCATGTATGTACCTCAGAGATCACAATTGGAAGAAAAAATCAACATCTGAAATTACAATAAAATGAACTGCATCTAATACCAATGGGACATGAAAAAAACAATACTCGTTTCTGATACAATAGCCATACATCTAAAACTTTGAAAAAATGAGCAAGTTAGCCTATATAATTTCCATACATCTTCATTTTTCATGCCCACATTCATAAACGTCAAGCATCCCTTACAAAATGTAGTTAGATTTGATTTTATTGAAATCAAAATCTAATTTCCGCATTGTAGTTGGCTCTTAAGTGAACATCCTGCAGGTACATGGTGTGTGAATGGGAAAAGATTCTGAAGAATAGAAATGGCTACTTAAGCATACATGTTTGATTTACAAATGCGAGCTAAAAGGAAAATTCTTGAATAACTCCTGGCTGATAGGAATAGAAATGCCCACTTAAAATGAGCAGTGAGAAAAATCATTAATAATTTCTAACTTCAGGACCTGAGAAATCAAGTTTGCAATCGTCTGACAAAAAGTGATCTAAAAAAGATTTTTTAAATGAGAAGAATGTCCTAAATAATTCCGTATCAGACTAGGATTTTAAGTGCCAGCACTAACTTTGGGGATATAAGTGTGTGTGTGTGTGTGTGTGTGTGTGTGTGTGTGTGTGTGTGTCATGTAAATTGCAGAACTTGTTTTTTTTTCAAACTCATGTCTGATTGTTTTAATCATCAATATAAAGTAAACAACATGGAAAACAGTGAGAGGACTAGTCTTGCTTGCTATTTCTTTGTCTTTCTTCAACAAGCCACAGTAAGTATTCACTTCCGAGTACAAGACAGCCTTGAGGTTCTGTATTCACCATCCATCAATATCACGGATTACCTAGTGGATCTAGGTTCCAAGTCCCTAATTGTTCATTAGAGTCTTGGACTTCTCACCTCAACAGAAGCCAAGGCTCATTAGTTACTGCTCTACTGAACCAAATCATGTTAACCCTTGTGTTGCTCGTGCACGTGGCTACTTTGGTCAATACAAAATGATGCAAAAAACCTGAAAGATGACTGAAACCCTGGCAAATTGGTACTCATCTGAGAGTATTCAGCGGGAGCTTTCCAATTAATACCAACATGACATGGTTCAGATGACTTTCAAAAATCTAAATGTGCTTAGGTAGTAGCCTCAGCATTGAAAGGGTTAACCCTTGTAATGCTGAGTCTACTTTTTCGTCCTAGGCACAATATAGCAAACCTATTTGAAAATAATCTAAACTCCGTCATGTTGGTATTCATTGGAAAGCCCTTGTTGAGCATTCTCAGATGAGTACCTATTTGCTAGCATTCCAGTCGTTTTTCACCTTTTTTTCAAATTATTTTGTTATGTCCAAATCAGCCATCAGCAGCACAATACGGTTAATCACATTAGCCTGGAATTAGTTTCAACCAACAGGTCTAATACTGCATGTACAGTAATTGCCAGGCTTTGTTAGGAAGGGGAAATTGGAGTACCAGAATGAACCTAAATCAATTACCTGTGATGTGTGTAACTTGATTACTGCTATGTGTACTGCTACATGTAATCATTTATTTAAGGTTCCTTATGGTGGCTTCCCTTTCTGCTGAGACTTTCTATCTGGCTATCTGGGGGTAGGATGGGAGAGATGCATTTCACGAAAATCCCCTTGATTTTACCTTAACCATTTGTCACACATCAATATTTCTAAACATGAAATTTATTCTGAATTTCTTTATTCATTCCTCTTTTAATCACAAAATCAACCAAAAACAGCAAATTCCAAAGAAGTGACAATTTTTCATTGTAGTATGGCATTAGGTACATGCCTAGCAAGAAAATGGTCAAACCCCTGAAATCCCTCCAGAGTACAACTGGAAAGTATCTTCTGCTACTCTCATACTTTTGAAAATAACTTGGGAATTAAGCGAGGGTTCACCAAATATTTGAAGAAGAGTTGTGGTTTAGCTTCTGATTAACATTTTTCCTTCAAATATTTTCCAAAAGATGCTTTTGTAAGAAAAGTACTATTATCAAAATTGTCAGGCCGGTTTTGGCCGCTCTAAGTTTGAATGGGTTAAGGTTGGGAAGATGTCACACCTTTTGTTAATTATTAATCATTAAGTCTGCATAGCCTCAAGGATGTGGACAGCACAGCTGCTGTTTATGAAGGTATATTGATTATAGCCATTCTGAAGGCATAACAGCCCTTCTGGCTATTTTAATCAAAATTTATGAATGGTGTCAAATACCTTTAGCCAAGGTTGGACACCTAAGGATTGTTAGAGTGCCAACATTTAATTCCTGCACTAAATGTGTGGGCAGCCAGTGCATAAAACAGGACCGCATGCCCGGTTGCCACTTAATTTCCTGGGCATGGATGCATGGATGCATGGATGACCTCACAACTGAACGTAGCTTTAATTCGCAAGTTACACAGGTCATTGATATGCTTGGCTTATTCTTTTGACATGTTATCAATGGGTGTTTGTACAACCAGGCACTAGCAGGCGTCCGGTCTACAAGTGCAGGAAAATAAATGTCTGTACTGTAACTGCAGACAACCATTTCTGCTTTAGAAGCATTGCATTACAATTGCATTGTGAAAATTTGGCCAATTTGCCTTTCATGCTTTCTAAAATTGCAAAACATTATAATCATTTATAAGGCAATTTATCATACAAGTAGGAAATAAAAGAGGCAGAACTCTAAAATTTAGAACTCTAGAATAAAACAAAAATCAGCAAACACACACACACACAAACGCAAGCAAACTTATAATATATGCAATGATCATCTGAATAAAGACAGGGACAACTCCTCTACTACGTTCAATGTGCCTCAACAGACGATATGACCAAGTATTCGTGGTAAAAATACACAGTTCTAATTCACTATGGAACACCTATCTGATTATATTTGCCAGTGGCTATAGATTAATAAGCATGCACTATAATCATACTGTACGGTCTGCAGGATATGGATCCATTCACATCTGGAGTGCACATATGGAATATCTTGATAGTAATATTTTGATATACTGTACACAGGGAAAAATTCAAGGGCTCATGCACAGAAAACTTGATTCTTTCTTCCAGGCCTGCAAATAAACGCCATACCCACAAACTTTATATGGTGAGATTGATATATTGAGTCTCTGCATGGAACAGATAATATGTATTATATACTCCACTGATCATTTTGTCACAAAAAAATTGATTCAATTTCTTTCTAATATATGATAATAATTGTTGCAAAACAATTGTCTATTCATATAAAATAATACAACTGACGCAAAACATTCATTCATCTATATCTATCTATCTTTCTATATTATATATATTTATATGTATATATATACATATATATATATATATATATATATATATATATATATATATATATATATATATATATATATATATATATATATATATAAATATATAAATATATATATATATATATATATATATATATATATATATATATATATATATATATATATATATATATATATATATATATATATATATATATATTCTGAGATATCTTGCAAACAAGTCCAGATGCGGATGCCAACACTGATGTTGACAGGAACTGTGCCAAATACAACCTGAGGGGCCCAAGGGTTGGCCAATACATTATTTCTTGTGTCAGATCATTCAGTGAATTATTCAGTGAGTATTGTTTTAGAACATAATTGTTAATGCTTATTTCATAAGACATAAACATAAGAAGCTGTAATAAAAACAATACAATACAAGGTAATATGCCTTGCTTGCTGTGCACAACTTTCTAATGCTTATTTTACCTGAGGTAAATACAAAGAGTTGTACAGTCATGTAATAAGGAAGTTGTTGTGAGTGAAGCTTGATTCAATATTGACCTTTTGTCATAAACAAAGCTGGTGTGTTTCTACTTATTGTCGCAGACTAATGGAAAATAACAGTGGTCTACTGCTAATAACTTCCTTTCTCTCCACACATGCTGTGCATGGTAATGGCAGCTCAGGGGACCTGCGCTTCTCCCCCAGGGGATGCTAAAACTAATGCTTAACCCTTCCTATGCTGAGGCTACTTTCGTCCATAACACAAGAACACAAATATTTTTGAAAACCATTCAAACCCTGTCATGTTGGTATTCATTGGATAGCTCTCGCGGAGTACTCTCAGATGAGTACCCATTTGCCAGGGTTTCAGTCATTTTTCAGGATTTTTAGAACAATATGTATTAGCCGAAATAGTCACCAGCAGCATATGGGTTAAAACAGTGCATGACATGGAAGTCTCGTATCAATAAATGACTCATGACTCTTGCTAGGAACTCCTGTCTCTATAAACTAAATCCCCCTCGTTATACCTCATTCTCCCAAGATATGTTACCTTTAGTGATAAGAATCAACTTGTAGCCACAGTCTAATAACCACAATTAAGAAACTGTGTGGGCAAGATTTGCAATTGGAAGATTTTGGGGCGTCCTTTTTTTAAAGGGAGACCACAATATATTTGGATTACAACCATTAATATGTATTTACTTATTGGAACAAGGCATAATATCCTATATACAATTTCATGGGATTTATATTGGGCTGAAAATGAAAAAAATTAATTATACATTTGAAAATGACATTTCAAGAAATTACTCATAGAAATATTTGGATGTCCTAAGGGGTGATTTTTGAGGGTTTGGGTGTCCAAATGACACACAGATGCCCTGCTGGCTAATATTGGGGTATGCTGGCTTATAATGCTAGTTCATAACCTCATAAATCAATATTTAATCCAATGACGCATGACCACGCAAAGCATGCCTCATAGATCATATTCAGTGACGGCACATCTCAGCATTGTGAGGTAACTAGGGTGGTGACACCAGTTGATTAATCTCCATACAACGCTTATTGGCAAGACGAGCATGATTTAGGAGGTAATCCGCATGCAGCGCTCAGCAGGGGGGCAGGTAAGTCTACTCCTAATACGCCCCAAACAATGCCCTAGCCAGCTCATGATTACACCTGATGATGAGATGTTGGCCTTCGACGGATTGGTGGAAAACAATACCCTGACACATTTACACCCGTGGTCACGATTGTTCATGATTGGAGAAACTTAATAGCAAAAATTTGAATATCATTTGTTATTCTCTTCATGTGAAAAAAAGATCCTGTCAAATTGAAAGTATTCATTCATTTATAAGAAGTTCTAAGATTACCTGGGAGACTTCAAGTGCAAGAATGGGTTAAAGTAACTTTATATTTCATTAGTGGCTGACTTGAGGGTTTTGACCCAATAATCAATCAACAGGCAGACCTATCTGTACATTAAGGTAACTTTATATTTCATTATAGTGGCTGACTTGAGGTTTTTGTACCATCCATCAATCAACATGCAGACACATCTCAAATTAAGATAACTTAATATTTTATTAGTGGCTAACTTGAGGTTTTTGTTTCATTCATCATTCAACATGCAGAACCCTCCCTATATACTAACAACTCCCACTACATGCATACCCTTGGTTCATTTTATAAACTAACCCTTCCAATGCTGAGGTTACTTTCATCCAAAGCATAAGGATGCAAAGATCTTTAATAACTGAAATACATAAAAACCATGTAAACCCTGTCATGCAGGTATTCATTGGATGGCTCTTGACGAGTACTCTCAGATGAGTACCCATATGCCAGGGTTTCGGTCATTTTTCAGCTTTTTGCGTCATTTTGTATTGGCAAAATTAGCCACCAGCAGCATAAGGGTTTAAACAGATTTCTTCCTACTGTTTCAGAACTTAGGTGCAACAGCACTAGTAGTGTTTGTAGTGGCAAAGTTGCAGGGAACGCATGCGGGAAGTCTTTCTCATCACTTTATGATAACACACCCAGCATGACACGCGCAAGCTCCATTACAAACTCAGCAGAGAAATCATCAAAATAATTGACATTCTCACCGAGTGCCTTTCCATAACCCATTATCAAAATCAAAATGAACCTATGCTATACGATATCATATTGTATACTTTCAATTGTCAAGACCAAAATGAACCTATGCTATACGATATCATATTGTATCCTTTCCATTATCAAAACCAAAATGAACATATGCTGTACGATATTGTACGCTTTCCTAGAGATGCATGAATGGGGTTATTTATACAAGACCTGATTGAAGTGGACTTACATAATATATCTAGAGTAATAAGGAGGCCGATACTCTACCACTTATCCTGCCAGGAAATGAGGTGCCCTAACATGATATAAGATGAAGGCAGGTTGTGACAGTAGTAATAATATTACCTAATTTCTAGCCATTTCCGTGTGTTCTGTAAGAGGCAGATTAATCAATTCTTAGGAAAACAATTATCATAAGCAGAACTATAAGGGGGTGGTGGTTAGTTTTACAATGGGCAATACTAATGTACTTGACAATGTATTAATGGCAACATTTTGGTAATAATTACTTGACAATGTATTAATGGCAACAATTTGGTAACATACTTGCCAATGTATTAATGGCAACAATTTGGTAACATACTTGACAATGTATTAATGGCAACAATTTGGTAATATACTTGACAATGTATCAATGGCAACAGTTTGGTAATATACTTGACAATGTATTAATGGTAACAGTTAGGTATTATTAGTTAATTTAGCACTGATATATGCACACTTGTTCACGAGAAATTATCAGGTCAAATATGCATATAATTGGCTTAATAATATACTTAAAAGGGTGAGAATCAAAGCAACAATCAAATATTGAAATGGGGAAAAACACAATTACTAGAAATACTGATGCTGTTTGTTACTCTCCTTTAACTGCATTTCAATTTGTCTGTGATATCAATTATCTGTAGGCACATGTCCCTCGTGATATTAGCTTACAGGATATGCTTTTAGTCCTCTCAAGAACAATATGAATTAAGAGTATTCTCCAGTGATTCACTGCCCTTGTCAATTACAACAATACTAGGATCAGAAGCATCATAATTAATTAATTCTGAGCAAAATGTAAACAACATACCGTGTTATTATTGCATCAGATTAATCAACGTGTGCTTTACCCACCCCAGGAGTCCACATGTTAACACTAATTACTACTAACTGTCGCAGAGTTTCTAGGAAACAAATGCGGGAAGTCTTTCTCGTCACTTTATGATGTCACACCCAGCATGACACACCCAGAATAATTGACATTCTCACCGCCTGCCTTTCCATAATCCATTATCAAAATCAAAGTCATCAGACTTCAGTACACAAAAATCAAATTGCCTGCTAAGTGCATTATTTCAAAATCAACACGGCATGCAGTAGTTTCCATACTTTCATTAATCCTTAAACTATATATATATATATATATATATATATATATATATATATATATATATATATATACATATATATATATATATATATATATATATATATATATATATATATATATATATATATATATATTTCTTGTAGCACCTACGAAAAGCCATCTGTATTGCTCACTTAAAGGAGACATTGAAGAGAATTAATGGGTTGCCTCCTAGGCTTGTGGGATACGGTCCTCTCAATGTGCAGTGATTTAAAGTATCCTCCACAGACATGCATACCGGCTGACTTACAATGGAGTCATTAAGCAGTGGTGACCATGTGGTGATCTGCAGACAATAGGAAGCATCACCTGGTATTCCATAGTCTATGTGGAGTTGATTACATAGTTCAGTTTCTCATCTTATCCAGCGTCTTATTGGGCCTGCCTTGATGGCTGTGTGGTTTAGCCCTTATGCTGCTGGTGGCTGATTTGGCCAATACAAAATGATGCAAAAAAGCTGAAAAATGATTGAAACGCTGGCACATGAGTACTCATCTGAGAGTTACTCAGCAAGAGCTATCCAATGAATACCAACATTGCAGGGTTTGGATGGGTTTCTAAAACCTTTGCATCCTTGTGCTTTGGATGAAAGTAGTCTCAGCATCAGAAGGGTTAAGGTGCTGCCACAGACTGCTAGCTATCTCTCACCACTGCCCCTGTTCAACAGTCGCCAGTGACTTAGGGTTAGGGGGTGGTTTTATCGCCGGTTTCCTCCACCACTTATAACTTGCTAGTCACAATCGACCTAGCCCCAATATGACAGAAAAAATGAGGAAAAATCAAAAATTCCAAATCCACAGTCATTTTACTCTATTCCAATTTTTGCCAGTTTTTGAAGTGGCAAGGCAAAAGAGCTTTTAACAAATTCATCCATAGCAATTTAAAAGGGCTTGGACATTCTTTTTCTTTCTTTTTGACAAAAGCATCTTTTGAAAAAAAAGTTGAAAAGTAATTAATATTTAAAACTCAACTCAAATACTGCTTTCATATATTTTGCCAATTTATGGTTTACGCCATAGTTATTCTTATAAGCATAAGAGAATCCAGGCAGTAAAAATATTCTGGGTATCTATCATCTGGATATTTTTGACAATTTCAAGTTCCAAGTTCCAAAATATTTTACAAAATATTTGAAGGAGAGTTTTGATTAACATTTATCCTTCACATATATTCCTAACTATAAGCTTTCACCTTAAAGGCTTTGCCAAAATTGCCCCAAAAATTGTGTCTTTGCATGAAAGTATTTTAAGAATTGGGAGGGTTAAGCTGTGAAAGGACAAAGCAGCAATATAAACGGTATAACATGAGTAAGGAACACTAACAAAGGTAATCTGAACCAATTTTATTAGGCAATTAAAGGTCTTTAAGAGGTTGCCTCCATTTACAGAGGATTTGAGTGTAGAATTTATCATAGTCTTTAAGCTGTGTGTCTGTCCTGAAAGATAAGCTACACAAAAACAGTGGGCTTTAAGTGCACCTGTAGCATACTAACTGCTTTAAGTTGTCTACTTAACCCATTAATAGTTGGGAGTTGCCAAATGCAGCCTGACAATTTTGGTGAAATATTTCAGGTGAATGTTTTATCAAAAAAACATTTGAAGCTGAAATATTTATAAGAACATTAGCAACAACTCTCTTTCAAATATTTTGTGAAATCATTCCTTATTTCCAAATCATTATCAAAAGTTTCAAAGTTCCAGACAACAATTTCAAAAGAATCTCTTAAGCATTAATGCTGGCGGCTCATTATAAATGGGGGCCTGCGCCCTGTTGGTCTAAGGTGTTGCCACTGACTGCTTTTGGCTGCTGTGAGTAATAATAGGTTAATATGCGTTATTCAAAAACAGAGTGTGGTATGGCACTGTGCACATCAGCCTACTACACCTGTTGGCTATAATAGAGATCTGCTTGCTAAAATATGCTGGGTTAAATCTGGAGCACTACACAAGAAAGAGAATACATAAAAAAGCCGAGCAGTTGATACCATCTCTACTGATGTCCTCTAAGGTTGCATGGGTCTATCTTCATCATCATCATCATCATCATCATGCAAGACACATGGTCACACAACTAAAAACAATATGTCTTCAGGTGATGCAAGGAAAGAATAGGCTGAAACAAAGGCTGCTGACCTAGGTAATCTGCCCTTGGCTAAACCTTAGATGAGGAGAACATGCATACGTTGCCATAGACCAGTGACTATATGACCTATAGTGCAACCCTGATATCACCGAATCTAGTCTCAGTGTGATGTCATTAGGAGACAAAGACCAATGATGGCTCTTGTGTTTGTTTAGAGTTGCTCACGCACATGTGCAGAACGCACCTCTTGAGTGGCTCACTTCAAAAACAAACCTAAGAGTCATGTCCAGGCTGCTGAGCGAGAACTGCTGGTTGCATATCCGGTGATCAACATTCGTGGCTAAACTTAACCCATTCATACCTTATGCACCCAAAAAGGCTCAACCATTTCAGCTAAACCGCTTTGACCAAAAGAGTTTTGTCCAAAACAGTATTTGGAAAATATTTGATGTCTATGATATACCAATCAGAACCCAACCACAATTCTGCCTTCAAATACTTAGAATGTGCATGGGTTTTTCCAATTTTTTTGAAAATCTCATCAGTCCAGACATTACATTCTACCAGGGCGGTCACTGGATAGGAAAATTTGTCATATATATAGATATTTTCTTTCTGATTTTGATTATTTTGATAAGGTACATTGATATATACCCCTGGTTTCTGTAGCAGCCAATCAAATGGTGGATAGATATTGTTTGTAATTCAGAGCACTATGCCATATGAATGATTTATTCCAAATTTTACCTCTTACATCTTACACCCTGCAGTTTAACTAATGGCACAAACATGGAGCCTGTAGTTATTAAACTACACACCATTATTTGGACATCTGATACCTATGCTTGTATTGTAATACACACTGATATGATAGATTGTCATTAAACACCTGTATGCAAAAATCAAAACTGCGAATCAAAGGCAGCTGCCTGCCAAGTGCATTACTTTACATGCGCAAACACAGTATAATACATCCCAGTATAATAAGTCAGAGCTTTCATCTGTGCCTGACATCTGGTTATGCTATTGCCACTAGCATACCACAATGCCATCTTTCTATGGAGAATAACACTTCTGAATCTGGTACAGGACGCAAGCTTTGGCTTATAGGTAGCAGGGGCAGAGACAAATAACAATCAGAGGCAATAATTTTCACAAAATTTTCATCATAAAAGATTAATGAATTACCCTGTGGTTACGAAGGAGGAATTAACTCACAATTGAGAGGAAAAAATAAACAGCGAAACCATGGATATGTGAACACCTTGGGACCAGGGCAAAATCGTTCACATTAGGGGGTGTTCACATCCCAGAGGGTTTTTCATAATGTAAAAGATACAAATGGGACCGGAATATTGTGTTCACATTAGTAGGTATTCACCTCTTTGGGGTCTTCACAATAAGAGGTTTCACTAAAACATACAAGCACAGTTGAAAATGAGATGAAAAGATATAAACGGATGCATATAAGTACAGTATATAACTTACCCTTAATGAGCGATCGTATGAGGCACTGAATACTTTGGTTCCGGAGGGCGTATTTACTACAGATAAGGCATATACTGTCCCTGAGTGACCGGTTAGGGTGGCCACTTGCGTGTATTCCTCATCCAACTCCCAGACCTACAATATCAACAACAATAGAGGTTTGAATTTTCTGTACTTTTTTTTCTTTATCCCTTGTGCTGCTGGTGGCTGATTTGGCCAATACAAAATGAGGCAAAAACCTGAAAAATGACTGTAACCCTGGGTACTCATCTGAGAGTATTCAGTGAGAGCTATCTAATGAATACCAACATGACAGGGTTTAAATGTTTTTCAAAAGATATAGCATCTTTGTGCTTTGGACAAAGGTATCCTAACCATTGGAAGGGTCATTACAGTGGTATAAAAAAGAGGTTTGTTTTAAAGAGGGAATAATACATGTCATACAACCAAAATTATCAAATAAAATAAATGCTATGTAAATGCACTTTTAATGCTAAAAAGATCCTCTAAAGATATGGGTTGTATATTCTGTTGTATATTTTGTTGTACATTTTCATAGGTTCCACACAGGGTGTGGTGCCATGTGATAGCATAGATATAGATATAGGGAATATAATCTGCCACCAGATGTCTCCAGGTTACTTAAAGGATGCATAATGAGTGAAAAGTTCCAAAAAAAGGTCATAAGTTCTACATAAATGACCTATTCACTGAACTTACATGTATAACATTTTCATATGTTCCACAGAGGATGTGGTGCTGTGTGATAGCCAGGGAGTACACGCTGCCACCAGATGTCTCCAGGTTACGCACATTTTCAAGACTTTCAAGATCCCAGATCTGAAAAAAAAACATATCTGAATTCAATATCCTTAGGAAAAAGTGTTAAGTGCCTTTTACTACATCAATGTGAAAATTTATTAGATAACAGTATTACCATGTAGAATCATGAAATCAACTAAAACAATTAATTCTTTTTCCTTTCATTGCTCTGATAAATTGCGTAGGTCTTATTCTTATCATTAGTTTCAAAATTTTGCAATAGGTGGCATGTGTGTTTGGTGTCTAAAACTGTTACATGATCATATAATAGTATTCCTCAAAAAAGAATTGTATGTGCAATGACAGTAAAATGGAAGATTCATACAAACTAAGTAAAGAACTTGTAAGCGGGGGTGTTGATTAATGACATTCCTAACTAACTATAATCAAAATCATACATATGGTAAGTGAAACAGTCATATGATCATATAATGAAATAAGTAACAATAAAATGTACAATTTATACAAATTTACATTATTTTGTATTGGCCAAATTAGTAGGACCGTCATTGATATGACAAGTATCGATCGATCGAAATATTTTTTTCCAATTAATCGAAAAGAATATAATGTCAATTGTCATGTCAATTAATCGAAACATATTTTTTCAGCATTTCACGCCATTTTTAGCCAACACAAATAAGAATTTTGAAGAGAAACTCAAGTATTCAATCAAAAGGTTTTGAGAAAACCTTAACTGTCTTTGCATTGTGAGAATCTTGGGATCCTAGCCACAAAAATAGTGTGGAATGTGAAAATATTCTATTAGTGCAGTTCTTCAAAATCGAATCGAAATAATCGGAATCGGAAAAAAATAATGTCAATGATCGAATCGAAAAAAAAATGGATGTCAATGACAGCCCTACAAATTAGCCACCAGCAGTACAAGGGTTACACCCCTAGCTAATACCCTGGTTGTTTGCCTACCTTGATAGTCTGATAAGAGCCACTGTAGAGATAGTTGGGAGAAGCCACCAGTGCCCGCACCCAGTGGTTCAAACCTGTAATCTCCCTCTTCAGCTGATAGTTATGTACATCCCAAATCTGGAGAGAAATACACGAGCAGTCAAGATAAGGCACAGGGTTTATATACCACACATCATGGTAGACCTGTGGCAGAATGGTGGTAATGGTCAACCCCAGGTGTGCCATGGTTCTACCATTAATCTGCGGTCAGACCGTGAAAATTGAAACATCAACCCGTTTCTACCAAGGGTCAACAGATAGACCCCTGGTAGAATGGCGGTAATGGTCAACCACAGGTCTGCCACAGGTTCTACCATTCACCTGTGGTCAGACCATGGAAATTGAAACAGCAATCTATTTCTGCAACAGGTTTATTGGTACTGGTAGACCTGTAGCAGACCTGTGGTTAAAAAGCCTTTTTGTAAGGGAAAAGCGATCTATATCAGCTCATGCATATCACCAATAGAATGATGATCTTTATACAGACTGAGGCACTATATATTGCAATGGAATAAATGACATACAGAAAATGGCGACATTCTTTAAACATCACAGAAAACATTATTTTTGACTGCTTAAGAAGTGAAAACTGCCCTCAGATGTACTGTTTTATCACCATGAGCACTTTGAGAAATGACACAATATTCCGGCTGGTTTAGGGAATATATTCTCAATGGACAAACATAACTAGCAACCAACAATTACATTCTGTCTACTCATAAAAATACTCCTACAAATAAGTAAATAAAATGCTTCATTATCAATTAAATAAAACTTAAAATAGAGATGAACAATTTTGCTACTTTACGGTATATCTCGTAACTGTCTAAAATTAAAGAGATTTGGCTATTATGAGAGTTCTCTGACTTTTTTTTTATAAAGAAATACATTCTGCTAGTTTTGAGAATACCAACTCTAATTGTAAGAAGTGTGTACCTACCCGAATAACCTTCAGTGAGCCAGAGAAAAGCATGTTTCTGGCAGATACTAGAGTGCACACAGGATTGTCATGGGCTTCTATGGTCTTTATTAGAGAGAAATCTTCAATATTCCATACCTGAAATATCAAAAACAATATCTATGATTTATCAAAGATTTACTTTAACAAGATATACCAATATCTGAACATACAAATAACAAATAAAAGCATATAAAACACAACTTCAGCTTGGATAAAAGAAGTTTCAATTTAGGATGAAGTGGGGGTTCCTTATACAAGTTTTTGATGGATCAGTTAGTATTTATCAATTGGCTTGTACTAGAGTTAACAATCATGAATAATAAATCTACAGACCAAAGTAGCCAATTTTGCTTTACATAAAACCTTGCTTAGCTCAGACCAGAGAGTTCCATCTACAATCTGTTCTACCTTCTTAATCTATATCTCTGCTCAGACAAAGTGGAACCAAGCAAAAGTGTTCAAGGTGACAAAAATCTGAGTTAGGTTACCAACATTTAAATAATAAGGAATGATCTGGGACCAGTAAATTTGTCTGGGATACCTGAAAATCTGAGGAAGGCGAGTCCGAGGTAAGCAAGGTTTTCTGCATATCTTCAAAAACTTTTTTTAAAGTACTATGGGTAATCCATGTTCATTTATATTCATATAACTGTATAAGATTAACACTATTCTAAGCAAGATTTCTGTATATCTTCAGCAACTTACCATTATACTGGTGTCCTGTGATCCACTATAGAGTTTGTTGGCATAGACACAAATAGCAAGAACAATCCCAGTGTGGCCCTCCAGTGTCTTGATACATTTATAATTGGTGTATGTATCCCAAACCTAAAGGTAAACAGAGAGGAATGAAACAACAGGTGAAAATGTGAGTCAAATTATGCATTTATTTCTTCCCATGTATGGTCAGTATATTATCTGGTGGAGATAATGTTAATATTTACATAAATGAAACTTTCATCTAAAATGCATACAAAAAGTCACATATTTTTCGAAAATACTTAAACAGAATTGAACATAACCAACCAAGATAAAATTATTATTATGTACGCCAATAACAAAATAAAGATAATTTGATACCTATTCCTATCATAAACACACACACATACACAATTGATATAAGTGCCCCCAATGAAGATTCTAGGTAGTCCTGACTCCTGAGGCAGTTTGATGGAGCCACGAACCCTTGAACAAGCCAAGACTACCAAAGAAAAACTGAGCATCTACAACTTTAATTTTTAGTTGATTATCGCTCACTAAGATTGGCTAATGATCAATCCTAAAAATTTGGACTGATTTCAAAAACTAGCAATACTGTTTACGGCTTTAATTTGGAGTGCTAACAATTTTGCTTTACAGCCTTGCTGGAGGGTATTCTTGCTATTTCTAACTTGTGCATTCAAGCACACTCAAACTATATATTTATTACTATATATCTATTTGAAGGATGTTATTTTTGCGCTATCATGGGGAGTGTGAAAATAGCGAAAATTGAATGCCAGTAAAAATACCAGTTATGCAGTAGGTATAAATGTAGTATAATTGACAAGATCATGTACCTTGATAGTTTTATCTGAGGATCCACTGAAGAGATAATTGTTGTTGACACACAGGCACCAGACAGGACCCTGGTGGCCAACAAAGGTGCCTTTACACTTGAAGATTTGTTGAGGATCATACGCTGTGAAGAGAAAACATTTCAAATAAATATTGTATACAGCTATACTTCGGAGTGCTAGAAATTTCGCTTTACAGCCCTGCTGGAGGGTATTTGTGCTCCTTTAAATTTGCACATTCAGGCACTCAGCAGGTGGGAGATACAAAGCAGGATATTTATTTTTGCGCTATTATTGAGGGCTTGAAAGTAGCAAAAAGAAATGCCTATAAAAAATAGGTTAAACAATACAGATTTTATAGTAACACATAAGGCCTGCCACTTATGATCATTTGTATAACAAAGAAAATCATATCATCTGACAATGATAGTTAATTTCAAAACTGCTTATTTTATTTTATGAGTTATCATGAAATTATAAAGCATACATTTTTTTTCATTTGACTGTGTTATTGAATTGTATATACCATACTCATCCATTTAAGCGCAATATCAAAAACTGCTTATATTATGACTGAGATATCATGGATTTATAAATGATAGCATACAATCTTATTATTTGACTGGGTCATTGAACTGTATGAAATCCATATACCTTAAAAACTTTTGTATATTAAAAGCTACTTACCTCCAACATTTTCACCTAGATTAAGTTTATTGTTTATTTCATTAACATCTTCCTGAAATAAAAAAGAAAACCATTTTTATGAACATACGATTGCAGATTTCGAGATATCTATTGCCTACTAAAGTAAGGTTTATAGCATTATATGATTTTGCTAAATTAAACAACATAACCAAGTAAATAAGATGCTTATTAGATGCATACTGAAATTCTTCATTGAATCATCAAATATCCCTAAATGATGAAGTCTAACAAAGAAAAGTGAAATAAAGTTATTATCAATCAAAATATAGAAATAATCTTCTTGATTACTCTAGACGGGCCTGCTCTGATGGTCTAAGGCGCCGCCAGTGACTGCACACTATCTCTCATAACTGCATCCCGGTGGTTCGAATCCAGGCCTGGGCATGTGAGAAAGTTGCCAGTGACTTGGAGTTAGGCGGTGGTTTTATCCAGGTACTCCGGTTTCCTCTACGACTTACAACTGGCTAGTCTCAAATTAACCACAGCATAGCACAAATGTGACGAAAAACAAATTTCCAAATTCCAAATTCTAGCCAGAAAATTTAGTTATGACATATGAGCATAAATCAGTGAACTCAATCCTTCATCAGTTTTTATTAAGTTAATCTTCAAGATTGATGCTAACATCAGTAAAAACAACAAGAAACACTTACCGCAAACATGTTCATATCCCTTCGACAGTCAATCACTTCTGTCATAAGCTTGTTCTGATTACCTTCCAGTACCTCTGAAAAACCAGGAAAATAAACAATCACTTAAACAAATACATACATGTATAGACCAATCCATCTTTACCAAAAGAGATTCCTTTAATCAGAGCAAGCACTAACTCATTCCTGCCTGTAGCAGCCAAAACTGCCCAACTATTTGAGTATTTCTCGAACAAAAACAATTATCAGAAAATATTTGAAGGAGAGATGTCCTTCAGAACTCTATCTGCAACTCTCCTTCAAATATTTTGTGAACCCATGCTTCATTCAAAAGTTATCTTTAAAAGTATGACAGGTCCAGACGACACTGGTCAAGTAGACCTGCAGGTATGAATGGGTTAATCAGAGCAAGCACTAAATAGGAAGATGTTCACTTGCTTATCATGAGATCTGATGTCACCAAATTGAAATCTGTAATGGTTTTGGCCAGGTTATTATTGATTAATGATAAAGAAATTTGGAAACTGTAATTACAAATCAGAGGAAGGCAAATCTCTCTATCACAAAATAAAACTAACCCATTTTCAATTCCTGACTTTTCTCTAATCGCTCGACTCTCTCTGAAAGTTTGCCCAGCATGGAGCGCAGAAATCCAATATCTTGATCCTTTTGCTGCAGGTTAAAGTGAAGCTCTGAGATTTTCTCGTCCGTTCTCTGAAGGAATTCCTTCACATTCTCGTATTTACAGGTTTCAAGATGACCCTCCAGGTCCTCACCTGTACCATTGAAATCACACCTGAAAGAGAAGTAAAATATTTTCAGCAAAAAGAAGAAGTGAAATAATTTCAGCAAAAACTTCCAACCAGAGTATAATGAAGATTTGTAATTGTCTGCCACTAAGGGTCTTAACCAGGATTTTAAAAACACCTGTCCAAAACAGCAATTCCAAAATTTCTGCCATCCAAATTCTGATCTTTATACTAACACTACATGTCATAGCCTATTGTGTCGAAAGTGCAGGGGTCCAGTTACGCACTAGCCCGATAGCCCGAGGCTACAGAAAATTGTTTCGGGCTATAAGAATATTTGCCTTTGTAGCCCGGCTGGCTATAAGAAAAGATTGACATTTTTAGGTCATGCTCAGAGGAATAACAATACTATAAGCAGTGTGTATATATATATATATATATATATATATATATATATATATATATATATATATATATATATATATATATATATATATATATATATATATGTGTGTGGGTGAGTGTGTGTGCAATTTAGGATAACCGAGGCAGCTCGTTTTTGTTTTTGTTTTTTAATGGGACTATAAAATTTTCTATCGGGCTATGAAGTTTTGGGAACCTATAGCCCGGCGGTCTTCCTCAGTTTCTTGCCGTAGCCTGACCCCTGAAGTGGCAAGTAACACTTCAGCCAAGTTCTAGAAGATGGCCTGTGGGGGAAAGAATTGGTTATACGCCCATGAAACTCAAAATTGACAATTCTTCATAGAAAGTTTTGCCTGCCCAGAAAGGAGGTTTTCAGGAAACTGCCTGTCCAAAAGACAGGCTAGGCGGGTCCTGGCTTAGTTCCTGTTGCCACCTTAACCCATCCACCCATTGTCAACTCAGGTGATAAGATATCTTTGATAATAACCATTGTTACTGTTATTTAACACAGCATTTTCTGGTATGTGCATTTTCAAAATTTCTGTTTCTTTTTGTTCTAAATGCTAGAAAGAGTGACAGCTAAGTATGAAGTTAATATATGTTTGGTTTCGTCTTCTAATTGACTTATGAGAGAAAAAATAACTAGATAGAAAATTCAACTTGTTAAAAGAAAAAATAGCAAATAAGAGATGAAGTTCATCTAAAAATCTTGTATTATTCATGAAAAAGTATCAACATAAGTCGTGAATGAACCCCTTCACATCACTATTGATTCTAAAGTAATTGTCTTATATCAGGATTAAGAATCTCGCTAAAAGCAGACGATAAAGCCTATGGAATACCCAAACTATGAGAACACTATAGAAAGCACACACACAAGATATTATGATATTGATCTGCTTGAAACTATACATCAAGAATTAAACCTTGCAAAGATTCTCCTACATTCACTGGGCTGAACGATTTAACTGACAGATACAAATCAATGACTTATTCTCAAAATATCTTTCCTCTATGGATCTTCCCAGCACAAATCCATTATTCTTTGACTACCAAATACACAAATGGATACAAAAATCTTGGAAACCATGGCAGAATTGTGGAGTGCAATTATACCAAAACAAATAAATGGGTTAAGATTCTTGTTGAGTCAATTCCATTCTTAAATCATCTGAAATGTTTAAGGTTTCAATATAATTTTTTCTCTGATTATATTTTTTATAATTAAATCCTATATTCTACAACATTTTGAGGAACCACTCTTGTTTAAGTGGCATGAATCACATATCCAATTCCCGAAGCACCAGATATTGCGAGAAATAGTTCAGTGTCTATTTAAAGAGTAGTTTCTGAAAAAAATGTTAATGCACACAAGAAAGAATTGCATATAATACAAACTGTTAGTATTTCATCCTTATTCAACCTGTCATACTGAGGTGACTTGGTGGCATGGATTTGTACTTTCATCAGAAAAAAAACAATTTTTTAAGAGCAAAAGAAATATATCCATAACATTTTGGTAGTCGCTGCCCATTGCAGTATTGTCCATAAAATTCATTAACCATTTTGTCAATAGTAGTACGAATGTTAATTAGGTCAAGCCACCTAGACACCATCAGTGTGATCAGTTTATACTGAAAATCTAGAAATATTTGCATTTTCCCCTTTCTGTAATTTGCATTTTAAAAAGTTGCAAATGTATTGGATACTGGTTTGTTATGAATGATTTATCAAATATGTCTATAAACATATTTCATCATAAAATGTTTAATGTTGAATACTGCAAATGTTGGGGCAATGCAAATGTTTCTCAATTAGCAGTACCCCAATAAAGATATTAGTGAATACATCCATATTTTAGGTCAAATATCCCATGCCTGGTCCATACTTGCCTCATATATAGCTATGGGTCAAAGATGATAAATATAACATGGAAACCAAATAAAACATGGACCTATCTTACTTCTGTTCAATTCATGAACATTATAGAATTGCAATGCTTGTTCTTAATTGAATTTCTATACTCTATGTATCATCTCTGAATCCACTGCTGAAATGAGTTGGGGGGTATTTTACCCATGCAGAGCTCTGGTAGGGTCTTGCAGATTTAATCAGTCCTTTATGACGATGATGGAGACAATTTGGATTGATTATGGCATTTGTCTTGTGGGGTTAACTCCCGTAAGAGAGGACCTACTGAGAATACTGCTCTTTTTGTCTTTTTTGTGGTCCCTATCCGTCACACTAGTAGTCATGCTTATATCCATGTTAAGAATGCCCTAAATCACCTCATGGAGGTCAATTAATTTACCCATGCAGCAAAATAGGTTGAATACTTCCAGACAATGGTTTGTACTTGAGTTCAGAAATCATACATACAAACATTGTATAGAAACAGACATGACGCATTGTACATTACATTCCTTTGCAAATATTTCTAGATTTCCAGTAACTGTTTATCCTCCCTACTGATAGTCCCTCATGCCAATAGGATACACACTGCATGAGCGGAACCAAGGGATGTACACTTACCGACCGCAGACTCTACATGTAAACACCTTCATGCTGCAAATTTGTAAGGCAATCATCAACCAAGTAATGCAGCATTCTAAGCACTCTCACTTCATATATGCTACCATAAATTTTCTGTAATTTGGGACACTGTTTAATAATTTCGATTTTATGGGTTCAGGGTGGCCCATGTTTTTTTTTAAATATCTTGATGTTGTACAGCAAGATTTATAGCTAGGTACATATTTTGTGAAATGTCAACTGGTTGCCCAGATTCCCCATTAATTATTTTGCAAAATAATTATGGTGGTCCATATTCTTAGAGTGGTCAAAATTTCTGAAAAATTTACGGTAACCCTTTTGATGCTGAGGCTACTTCCATCAAAGGCACAAGAACGCGGAAAGTTTTGTAAACCTTTTAAACCCTGCCACGCTGGTATTAATTGGAAAGCTCTTGCTGAGTACTCTCAGATGAGTACCCATTTGCTAACTAGGTTTCAATCATTTCCAACCTTTTTTTCGCATCATTTTGTATTGACCACATTAGCCACCAGCAGCATTAAAGGGCTGACGCAGACATGACAACACAAAACACAGGTTCCTGACACTACACTATTAGATTCAAAGAAAATCAAACATACATATAATTGATAAATAAATAAACAAATAATGATTAAAACATACATTCCGTGTTTAAAGTGCAAAGGGGAGCTTTTGCAGGCATGGAGCAAATAATGTTGTTATCAAGCTTGTGGTAAGTATACAAACAGACACACTTTTCGTCACAATCTTTGTGAATATCAACACTTACACACGCAAGCTTTTTCCACAGAGACAATTCAGTAATCACTTACCCATATTTCTGATGAGGACATTTTACGTGTTCACAGGTTTTAACATGTTCATCGAGGTCCTGAAAAAGTGATTTGGAGGTGGAGAATAATGTTATGATTACTGTATACGGCTTTAATTTGGAGTGCTAAAAATTTCGCTTTACAGCCCTGAGGCAAGGTATTTTTGCTACTTAAAATTTGCGCATTCAAGAACTCAAACTAAACCATATATTTATTTGATATTCATTTGAAGGATGTTATTTTGGCGCTATCATGGGGTGCGCGAAAATAGCGAAAATTAAATGCCTGTAAAAAAATACAAGTTATACAGTACCTTAAATGAAAATACTATAGGCATCCTACACTGTAATTTCTATAACAAGCGGATATAATAATTTGCAAAGATTTGGCCTACAAGTAACACCCGACACTCTATTATTAGAAGTTAACACATCACAGATAAAAAGAGCACTAACACTAAAGTGTTGGGCAGGCATTACTTTTTAGACTACATACACTCACCTTTTTCAGTAATATAGGGCATTCAGGGTTATTTGGACAGTGTACTGGTGCATAATCACAGTTTACCTCATGATCCCTGAAATAAACAATAGAAATTACCACACCATTAGGGATTGGCAACTTGAAAGTTTTCGCAATACGATTCAATATTGATATTTCCTTAACGATATGATATCTTAACGGTATTCTTAACGATAATTCCTCCATCTCAGATTGGATTTTGTAAGATTTTGATTTAGAATATTTTGCTAATAAACAGCAAACAGCTTTCATGTGGAGATGTCCAGGTAGCAGTTAAGTCTATTTTGTATTAAGCAGTACAAATCTTAAACGACATAGTATTTTTTCCTACACTTAACAATCCAATCCCTAAACATCATCACCTGACAATTTACAAATAGGCCATCCAATTTTACTGGGACTAAATTCTAGCAAATGGTTTGACACCAAACGTACAGAGAATCTGGAACCATTCACACCAACAGAGAATGCAGAAAATTCAAGTCAGAGGAGTTTCAAAACAATTGTGTTTTTTGTTCAAAGATATACATTCCAATACATAAGAAAAGCACAAACAGTGTTTTCTCATATCTACTACAACTACCTGTTCTCAAATGCCTGGAATACTCCAAGCTATTATTTATTTTCCTGGTACTTTTCATCAACTTTCAAAAATAAAATAATTTGCTGACATTACAATCAATCTGCTTCAATAAGAGTGAAAAGAAATGACAATTATTTGACATCAATAACTAATGATTCAGTTCAGTACCTTCTAGAGTTAATTCTAACTGTCATAGGACATCCTAGAGGATCCACCTCGTACACCCCCTCCTCTGAGAGCTTGCAGCCATATTTACAGTGGATGAAGAGCTCCCCAATCTGCTCCGACACAGCCAGGTTGACAACTACTATCACCAGCTTAATATTATCTACTGGACAAACACCAGCATCTACAAAACGTACAAAAATAATTCAATCAATAGGGACTATTCATCAGAGATCAGCAAAGAGCACACAAAATAATAACGAATATGCATTCTACATTGCAAGGTACTTGATATCAAAATAGTTGATACATTATCTTTAAATCTTTAAATATCTTTAATTAATTCTCTGATAGTAAGCTAAATATGTAAAACGTGAAATGACTGCAGTAAATGGTACAACGCATAGAACTTGATATTGAAATAATGGATACTTTTCATGTCTTATCTTGTGGGTGTATAATCATATCAATGCAAGTAAACTAATGCTTTTACTACTGACCATATTAATTCTTATCATTTTTAACATATCTAAATATAAAATCATTTCCATGATTTTAGGCTAATTAAAAGAAACATGAGAGGACTCTATTGACTAGTTGGAATGGTTTTGAAATGGAAAGAATCAAATAAATTAGCCTATCAAACGGATATGTCTTTAAATGTGTAAATTGCTCATAAAGAACTAAATTGATAAACTTTCATTGTTCATTATAAGTATCTTACCATCCTGTTTCCTGACACATCTCCGACAATAAGTATGCTGTGAAAAAAAGATGAATACATCCTTATAGTGTCTGTAAACTGATAGCATCATATATATATTTGGAGATACATAAGGTCATAAGAGGACAATTGCTTTAAGTACACTATCTGGTAAAACATAACTAAACAAACATTCAAAAGGATTCGGGGTTTTAATCTACCCAACATATGTATGAAAAGTTAAAAATCAATAACTTTTGAATTGTGCGTAAAAAAGGCAGCTACTCTACCACATCATTATAAAAGCATCATCACCTTTATCAACATCTATCATCATCACCATCATCATCATCATTATTCTCATCATCATCATAATAGTTGTTTCCTATAAACTTCCCCTATTACCGTATTCATCTGAATATGCGCACAGACGCCAAAATAACCGCAACCCTGATTTATTTGAAAATAGGGGCAAGCCAGCTGACATTATTTTCTAGCCAATATCCTTTCTAGCAAATATCCCTCCTAACTTGGTAATTGCATGTGCACTTATTCAGACAAATACGGTACTTAAATTGCATCAAAAATAAATGTCCTTTTACATGACACACAGTCTAGCACCTACTTACCCCGCAGGCTGTAATGACAGGATCTGTAAACACCTGCTCACAGAGAAGACAGAACAGCTTCTTGTTTGGCACATCTGTGAACACGTAGCAAGCCTGGAAAGAAAGCACAAGGTACCAATGAGTATAATCTGTATGGAGAGGGTGATAAGAAGGGTTTGCGTCATTGTTCCTGTTAAAAGAGTGGTGATGGGGGATGGGAAAATAATTCAGAATTTAGGGATGGGGGGTGGGGTTGTCCTGGGTTTCTTCAGTATTGAGGAGAGGAGATAAAAAAATCCTATGGTTCCCTCCTCCCTCCATCTCTTTTTCAAATGGAACAGCGCTAAGTCCAAATCAAATATCTCACTTCTTGTGAGTTGCAGAGTCTTACAAATATTTTGTAAAATACTTCTAATTCACCGACCTATTGCTAAAAGTAGTATGGATCCGTACAACAATATCTAGAGGAACTCCTAAGCATTAATGGGTTAAATTAGGATGCAACTAATAGATGTAAGGCTACTTACAGCTTCCTCCTCCTCAAAGACAGCTATCTGGTCAGAGGCTCGAGAGCTGGTGGACCCAGTTCTTCTGTGGCCTGCAATCACCTGCATGGAACCGGCATTGGACTAAACACAAAGGCAGAAGTGGTTAGAAACTATTTTAACAACATACATCAATTTCATATAATCACAAGTGTGAAGGCTCTTGTTTTGCATTGTATCTGAATTGATTGAATTTATCACAAACACAAAGGTTGAACAGTGCAAAAATGGTCTCTATTAAACACACAGAATGACAGTATCATAGATTCTCAATTATTTGGGACACTTTAACCCATTAATGCTCACAGCAGCCAAAACAGCCAGACAATTTTGATGAAATCTTTAGAACGCAAGCAAAGTTGAGAAAATATTTGAAGGAGAAATGTTAATCGGAACATTACCTACGACACTCCTTCACATATTTTGCAAGATCTCTTGCAATTCAAAAGTTTTTGTCAAAAGTATTATAGATCCAGACGACAGTTTTTAGAGGACCTCTTGAGCATTAATGGGTTAATAATAGTATCTTAACCCTGTAGTGTTGGTATTCATCTGGAAGTTCTTTCTGAGCACTTTAAGATATATACCAATATGCTAGGGCTTCAGCCATTTCTCAGCTTTGTTTTGCATTATTTCATTTCAAACAAATAAGGTTTCAACAGAGTCTTTAATTAAAGGGGAACTTGGGGAAAAACACATCATAGGTTTATATGAAAGTTCATGAACATAGCTCAACATCTGTCATAAACAGAGAAGCCCTAGAGCTCCACACAAAGAGAAATCTCAAATTGCAATTAGTGAATAGCACCTCCACTGAGGCAGGGCAGCCGCCATCTTGGATCTGAGTCAACTCATGCTTCTGTAGTCTATGTAAATGGGTGGCAAGCAGCTTAGTGGGTGTATTAGATAAAGCCAGTAGCTCTGTCTAGGAGGTAGATATTTCACTGCTCTGAAGCACATTCAAGATGTTTAGGTATACAAATCCCTACGACTTTGAACCAAGAGTGGCTGAAGGTGATCAGGTGGATTATATGGACATAGTTCAAGGTGTTGATGAATTTGATGGTCAAGATGTGGAAACAGAGGGCTGGCGCTTAAATAGCATGTTGTGGTGCACCTGTCAGACTTCTTTCCGTCTTTAAATTATCAGGCCCCTTCCAAAGGTATTCTTGACATTTCTTTTCTATAATCTTCATGAATATGTACACAATTACTAAAGGAAATGAAGATGATTGCTGTTCCCAGTACTGCTAGTCACTTCCTGTGTTTACTACCTTGTGTCCCATGGGGTCTAGATGTGTAATGCCAATTGGACAAGGTCAATTACCCTGTGTGTCCCTTTCCTTTACTTACTTTTGTTATTACCCTAGGGACCTAGACATAAGACAAAACCTCAGTAACGTTGTAACACAACTAACAAAATCCTGCACAGTCTATTCTCAGTGGATTAATAAAGACCATGTTGAAGTACCTATGAAAATTGCCATTCACCCGGAAAGTTGGCTGTTAGGGTTGCTAAAAGTCTGTACATCAGATCATAATAATGAAGAGTATGATTATTAATCATAAGTCATTAAAGGGCAAATGCACCATCATGATGATTTAGGTTCAAAATGTGCCTATACGTGTCACCTTTCAAATAAGACCACCCGCAAGTCTGTCCTCCTCAGCACTCCTCAGATATGGCTTATGAAAGTTAGTAAAAAACTGGCCTGAGTCTGGGTATGGAGGCTGACATTATTAGAAGTGGTGCTTATGAAGTGACTGCCAGCCCTGCTTCTGATTGGTTGAGAGATATCAGTGGCTGGAAGTGACTGCCACTGATATCTCTCAACCAATCAGAAGCAGGGCTGGCAGTCACTTCATAAGCACCACTTCTGATAATGTCAGCCTCTATACCCAGACTCAGGCCAGTTTTTTTACTAACTTTCATAAGCCATATCTGAGGAGTGCTGAGGAGGGCAGACTTGCGGGTGGTCTTATTTGAAAGGTGACACATATAGGCACATTTTGAACCTAAATCATCATGATGGTGCATTTGCCCTTTAAGAGAAGGTTGGTAATGAGTAAATGAAAATGTCATTTATTCTATCATAAATAAAAGAAAGGGTCATTTGCAATTTGAGATATTTTGATTTCAACCTTCCTCTATATTGCAGTACTATTTAGAAATGTATTTCTTCCCAGTGAAAATGGGGTCATGACTGACTATAACCTTAGCTGTTTCAATTTTGTAAGTTAGGGAATGATATTTACCCTTCTCATGCTGGCTTAATATTAAACATTTAATGCATACACCTGTGCTTATATTCGTTGAGCAACTGAATGAAGGTAAATCATGTTGAGACTAGTAAATGTATACCAATAAAGTAAATAAATCCCAAAAAATTGATAAATTGCAAGATCACTTCTTCTTGAAATAAGAGATTTATGAAAATTGGTTACCAGATATTATATCCTTGAAGAAAGTAAGACTAGATGCAATAGGAGTCGCATGGAGCATGATAAAAGGTGTATCAATTGTGACTGTTTCTTTTTTTTAAGAAGTGTGAGAGATTATGCACACCTATTTTAAAAGTACCCAAACCTTCTAAAAAAGTATCTCTCTTCAGAACCTTGTTAACTGTACTCTGAAGTAATCCTGACTGCAGTGTGTGATTCCTGACATAATCCTCGTCAGTGAAGTGGTCTGAACATACATATGCATACTTCAGGACAGGTGGGTTTATAAGTTTCATGGATGCTAACCACTGTTTTTGTCTAAATTTACTACTAGGAAATCTATGAAAGCTTTCTCCACTACCGTGTCTTTTTTTACAGCCAATTGCTGCACATGATTTCACCATTTTCTTGTTTGATATATACGTTTTTATGCAACTTGTGCAGAGAGCTCTTGTCAGGAGCACTGCTGTTAGATACACTGCCCAGAGGTAGCTTGGAGACAGGACGTGATCCCTGCCACCCGATTGTGTCACAGCTGATAGCACTTGAAAAACATGGCCGCACCCAGTGGCTGGCAGAGGCTGTCTAGGAGGATGACAATACGCAAAAATCTCCCCTCACGGGATCACTGAGAGAAAAAGAATGGTAGCATCCTGTTCTTGAAGTGTATAACTTTCATATAAGCTGATATGTTTGTGAGCCTTTAGGGCCCCTTTAAGCCAGGATTTCAAAAATGTCTGTCCAAAACAGCAATTCCAGAATATCTGCCCTTCCAAATTTAGCCGCTAATCTACTTCTAATCTGTATACCAACTACATTCAATAGCCTATTGTATCAAAAAGAGCAATTTACACTTCAGCCATGTCCTGGAAGATTGTTTGTTAGGAAAATATTTGGTTATTACCCTCAAAAAGTCAAAATTTAAAATTCTTTATAGAAATTTCTGCCTGTCCAAAAAGGAGATTACAGGAAACTACCTGTCCATGAGACAGGCAGGATGGGTATTTCTGAGTACTATAAGATGGATTCTAATATGCTATTTCCCAGCTTTTTTGCATTATTTCATTATTCTATTTCAACCAAATCGGTCTCCAGTAGCAAAAGGGTTTAAGTGTACTTACTGGAGGGTCATTGCTGATGCTGCTGACCTCGCTGTAAGCTGTCATGGCCTCCAGGTAGGACTGGGTGGAGGTGCTGGCACTCATGTTGGTGTTGATACCACTGTCACTCGCATTGTCATCAACTGAAAACAACAGATATAAACAATCAAGATACAAAAGGAAGGAAGGAATTGGGTTTTACGTCGCTTTCAACAGCTAAAGGTCATATCGCGACGAGATAGAAACCCAGAACCGGGAAGAAATTCCCTACTCTTCACGAATAGTTCCAAGGGGTCTTTCAGTTGCAGAAGGACCACAGACAGTCCCCCAAAACGCCGCACATTTATATAGCGACCAGGCCAACCCGCTTGAGGATCCAGCGGAGACTCGAACCTGCGAACTCACGCTTGGGAGCCGGGCATCGTAACCACTAGGCCACGGCGGATCCCACAATCAAGATACATTACATGTTGGGTTGGATACCGTTAGGAGGCAATGGTACTGGTAGCGGTATTGTTTCATTAAGTAATGTATCATACCGGTTTATTCCTTGAAAGGTACTTTTACTGATCATGATGAGTTGTCCAGGATCCTAAACATGACTATTTACAACAGAATTCATAAGGTAATAATGCAATAAGAGGTATCCATCCATAGTAATATGTACCTCATAAACTATGTACAAAGTAATGTTGATCAAGTAATAACGACAGTGACTTTCTGTGAAGTGCAAGAGTAGGATATTGAGAACAAAATGTGGATTTGCATGGATAATGTCCTCACTTTGAATTATAAATGATACTTATAGGTTTTATGGCGACCTGATTTTAATGTACACACGCTTGTTGAAAAAAATCGGACTTTGTAAATCCATGCATGATTTTTTTTCTAGCAGGAAAATCAACAACACAGAATGTCAATTATATTTAAGTAATGATATTGAAATGTAGAGGGGAACGTTTATTCTGCACATTTTTGTATCGAAGAATAAGAGCATTTTTAACTTGGCTGATATCCATATCAACGCATTACAACACAATACAAGGAAGTAGTTGCTACAAATACCTAATACAGTAGGTCAAATGATAGGAACTAAATATATTTAATAATATTTGTATACATTTATAACAGACTAAATTGATCTAGATTAATTAAAAAAATTATTTTGCTATATATCTATTTGAAGAGACAGCTAAAACACTCCAGATGGTTATGTATGAAAATGTTCTTACATTAACCCATTCATACTTAAGAAGTCCATTTAAAAATGTCATCTGGATCTATGATACTTTTAGATACAACTTTTAAATTAAGAATGATTTTACAAAATATTTGAAGGAGAGTTGCTAATAAAGTTATGAGTAACATTTCTCGATGAAATAAATTCCAACCTTTGATTTTGCCTGCACAATTTCTTGAAAAATTGTCAGGCTGATTTAGGCCGCTGTGAGCCTTAATAGGTTAAGTAAGTTTAAGCACACATTGACAAAATAACACCTGGAGTTTTGGACACTACCCATTTCCCCATCTATTCCTAATTACTAGTAACCTAGAGATATTCAACACAAGGCCTAGAAAAAAACTGTTTGTTTCCTGTAACGGTCCAAAAAAATAGGGTAGGTAGGTCAGCATTTTTTTTTGTTTAAAAATGTGTGTTTTATGCATGTTTTATTTTGATTGAGAGTTGGGCAGAAAAAAACCTTTAGGGTAGGGATTTTGAGTAAAACCTTGTTAGGGTAGGGTTACAGGAAACAAACAACCTTTTTAGGCCTAATTACCGGGTACATGTTTTGGTTTGCATAAGAGATTGTTGAAAACACCCCGCTATATATCATTCTACGTGAAAGATATGAAGCCACCCAACTCCAACATACTAAGCCTTCCAAGATAGAGTACAGTTTACAAAACAAGAACGTCTACTTGTCTCAATTGAGCAGAGCATGTTCACATCTAAACGTGTAACGATAAGTAAATATGTAGTGAACCTGCTTTCATGTCTATTCAAGCCTATGAGTTGGCTTTAGAACTGGTGCCTTTATTATGTAGTACTCTAGCAAGGTAGATGACAAGGCGCCAAGAAAGCGAACCCTTCAACGATCTATGCACAAAGCATCTCACCTGTCTTTCAAATTTACTATATTAAATAGAGATATTCATAATGAAAATCTCGGTAAAAATAGTCGAAGATTAGGTTTTTTGTTATAATATACCCAATTAATAAAATTTCATCTATTTTCTGAAATACTACCATAAAAATAAGATATTTGCATATTCATAAGATAATCTAAGTTCACTTAACATGAATGGGTTAATAGATGTGTCAATAGATGGAAAGGGTGCACACATGGAGTCGTGCCATACACCCTTTGTATACTAATCCTTAATGCTAATATTGAGTTATTTGAGAGGGTGTTTGCCAGTAAATCAGGTGCCTCAAAGCAGTAATGGACATGTTCATGTCTTGTAAGTCTTGCTGTGTGCTAAGTATTTAAGGGCCATGTAATGATCTAGACAATATTAAAGTAAGTCTTGTCCCAAACTGAATCTTAAAGACAAGATGGCATGTGTTCAAACATGTGAACTGTTTGTACCTTCAGTACGACAAGCATGAAACACCAACATTTTCATTTTTGGTAACTTCACAACTCACAATCCGGACCCATAGAATCCCTCCCAAGCAATACATTGAGAAGATAATTAGGCCTAAGTCTGAAGCTAAAAGAAACAGAATTAAAAATATCTTTAATAGAGACTTTGATGATAATGAATGGACTATTCCTATATATCTTCAGATACTTCAATTTAATTGTATTTCATTTAGAGTTAACATGACTTATCACATCCTAAACATTGAAATGATTTGGCTTTGAAAAATATTTGTAGTAACAAACAACAACACCAAACATTTTCTTTGCAAAAAGGAGAAATATATAAACTGCATTTCACTAAGTAAGAAATTTGATCACCTGGAACACTAGCTTTGTACTGACTGCTGACCAAAAACTAAATATCCCATTATATGTCTCAAAGAGGTCAGGTCTGACCCCCAGGAAAGTGAACCACTCGGTCAACAACTGAACAGAGACACAAATATTTGATGACAGGGGAGGACTAGGTCTAGGCCTACCTGGCTGCTTAAACTGTTCACACTCAGAGTTCCTCTAGAATGTATTGTCTGCTATACTCCTACTTTTGAAAATAACTTGGGAATAAAGCAAAAGTTCACAAAATATTTGTAGGAGAGTTATTGGTAGGGTTCTGATGAACATTTCTCCTTCAAATATTTTCTAAAAGAGGCTTTTGTTAGAAAAATACATCCAAAATCCTGTCGTCGTTTTTGGCCGCTCTGAGTGTGAATTTGTTAAGTTAAAGCTCAAATATCTTACATCACTATCATCAGCCCTACTAAATGTACTGCATGTAGACATCCCATACAGAAGCTGGATGTGCACACATCTTAAGAGATCGTCATCTGTAATTAAAACTAGTTTAACATCTCATTACAGAGGACCATTTACACTTGTACAGTCTTGTATAAATAAGTAGGGCTGTATACCGTTAAACAGTACCAGTACTGGTACTGGTATTCCAGTACTGGTACTGGTATTAGGGCTCAACAGTACCTAGCCAACCCAGGTAGTCAGGCGGGGCAAGTTGGACCAAAGATCAGATAGTCCCACCAGGAGTTCAGGTTGTCCGGCCAATTTAATAGCAATTACCGTGTTAACCTTGACATAGGGGCAATAAAATTGTTCTTAATTTTCTAAACTTCAGGTTTGATGTTATTTCTGTATATTTTTCTCGCCCATTTTATTTCCGCCTTTACCCTTTCCTACCTTTCAAGGTTGCTGTCAACTATATTGTTATTCAAAAGATCCTGCTATGAATTCAATGAATGTAGCTCTCAATTTCCATTCTGATGATAGATGGTCAAGCGGGGCAAGTTGAGGGCTTGTTCAGCTGGCCCCACATGCCGTTTTCCATGATAAGATAGTCATGACTAGGGGCCTGTCTGTTATGTTGAGCCCTGTGTATTTTTCAAAAAGAACCAAATCATACCTTTTCATTCCTTAAAGGCACTCTTAATGATACTAACTACAGCGAAGTAATCATTTATTAGGGATTGGCCAGGATCCTAAACATGATCTATCATGACAAAATGAATAAGATAATAATGCAATAAAGTACCATTAAGAGTACCATTAAAATACTGTACCATTTCATTGGTACTGATACCATATCCTACCTTTTTTCTTAGAGGTATCCATCCCTAAGTCCTTCAGCTTGCAAAGCTCTACTAATAAGAGGTCATTTTTTGAGTGAGTTTTTTCAATACCCTACTTTTATTTAGCCAGTTGCCCTATATACAAAGTATATATTGCGTGGAAGGTATTCTGATGAGTAATACAATAGTAACAATAAGGGACACAAAAGTACCCTTCCAGAAAAAAAATGCAGCAAAAGCTTCCTGAATTCATCAGCAAATGCAGAGGCAGTGAGAGCTAACGGTGTTTCAGCTAAGGTAACTAACACATCAGTAGTCTCTTTGGTAGCAGCAAAAGTGTGATTCTATTTCTTGTCTAATAAGTCTCACCCTTCTTGCCCCTCCTAATTTCTAAATATCCTCATCACTTTATCTCTATATTTGCACATTTACCTGTTTTTCTTGTGAGGTGGCAATTTCCCTTGTCAGCCATTGTACAATGTACATGTAGATATTTCAAGTGATGCTCACTGATGTTGCTCTAGAGTCTAGACTACACTGCTCTTGCTCTTTGCACTCTTAATCCATGATAGCATAGTACTGGACTGGTCTAATAATTACAATTAACATTAGGGCTTTAAGGCTTTAAATAGAGACTGAGGTGGATCACTTCATGCACACAGTAATTGGGTCAAGTAACCTAGCCTGGGTTATCCAGGATTTAGAAACTGGGTGCCTAAAATGGGCAATCATAAATTAATTGGGGCATCCTATTTTCCAAGGGCCCCACAATATACGCAGATTGAGACCTAAAATATGTATTTAATTTTTGTAATAAAGCAAAAGACTGGCGAACAGCTGACGTAGCCCCGATCTACAAAAAAGGCCAAAAATATGTGGCAGCTAACTATCGGCCTGTATCGCTTACCTGCATCTCAAGTAAAGTTAGAGCTGCACTCACGGAAGGAGATCAACTCATGAACTCACCACCTGTTTGAATCGTGAGCTCATGAGCTCACGAACGTTCCGATTTTCCAAAAGAATAATTATTTTCCACCCCAGCTATTTAGAAATAAATATTTATTGTCGGAGATTTATTAATATTGCCATGTTTATTTAATTTTAAAACATGCTGACTAGGTACAAAGGTCAGCATAACACTCAACACCGCTTGAATGTATACAATGGAGATTGTAAAGAAGACATGACCGCGATAAGCAGTTAAGTATGTTTATAATATGTGTTTCTGTTTTGGCCCAGGGCTCGAGCCACTCGAGTTCGTGAGTGGTGAGTGCAGCTCTAGAAGGTAGGTAAATTTTTTTTTTTTGAAAAATAAAATGCATACCTGTCAACTCTACTGATTTCATACCTGTCAACCCCAGACAAAAAAAAACAGGAGATTTTCTACCATATACAATAGTTTACCAACTTCCCACCAGGTGCCGCACCTGTATATATAGTTTACCAACGTCCCACCAGGTGGCTCCTACCTAATGTAGTGCCAATACTCTCAACTCTCTGCAGTAAACAGATGGACATGATAACAACAAATCAATTTTAACATGACCATATTTATTATTCCTGTCAGTCCATGAATTTCATGAAACCTATTCCTTTTTTCACTTTAAACACTCAATTTGCACATGAATTTTGCTCTTTTACGTGGAGATGAATTTTCCTTATCAGCCATTTTTTTTCTTAATGTTATGATGCTAGACCAGCATGCACCTCTTTCTACTTCTTAACATTCAGCTTAATATCAATGAAAACATATCTACTGCTAAAAATAGGAATGGTTATCTAGGCTAATTGCAACTTTTGGGCAAGCTGGGTTCAATTAGGTCAACTGAGTATTGTTTAGGCAGGCTAGAAGAGCTGAGTTGCATGCTAAGCTGTAGGAGTCTAAGCAGATCTGGGCTGAACTTGAGGAAAAACAAGAGATTATAGTCGCTTTAGACTGGTTTTCTAGAAAAAACAGGAGAAAAACAGGAGACAAGAAAAAAAAGGGAGAAAAACAGGAGGCAGGTAAAATTAAGTCCAAAAAACAGAAGACTCCTGTTAAAAACAGGAGACTTGACAGGTATGTGATTTGAGCAGTACTCTACTGATTTCAGACCCCAAAAATGCTGTCTACTGATTGATCACCTGATTTGATGAAATCTACTGATTAGCTACTGATTTTGCCTACTTTGAAAAATCCTCCATCTCATTCTCAGTAAGTAGGTCAGTATGCTCCTTTTTATCCAGTGTATCTCACCTGACCCATTTACTGTCTGTAGCAACTGATTCCTAACAGTAGATATCAATAGCTAATCCCTTACTAATTGGAGTTATCATTCAGCCATGTATTGTTCTGGGATTAAGAGGGAAAAGTGCATTGTGGGCTAGCATCATCAGATAGCATCTCAAGAAAAATATAGATGTCTATAGCAACGAAAAATTCACCACCTCGTAAAATTATTTTCAGTCGTCAAAAAAAAAAAGATTTTTCATAAAATGCTGAAAATGTAGGCCTAAATGTGGGTATGATATTTTTAGTTCAAAAGCTATATATATGCGTGTTTTTCATAACTGTGCAGATATCATCATTCGTTAAGTGTGATCTGCTACATAAAATAGAAGTTATTTCAGTAACACATTTGTATGGTTATCAATTTGCCAACTTCTCTGAAATATAATAGCTCTTTCCTAAGTTAAACTACTAACCTGACCCCTGGTGGCCAGGATGGGAACTAAACAAAATACCGCAAAAGAAGTCCAAATAGTGAACCGAATAGAATCTCCTGATTTTGGATGGTTGAATGTTGACAGGTATGAAATGTGTGTTTCATTCATGTTTTATGTGGATTGGGAGTTAGAAGGGCAGAACAAACTCTAGAGGGGATTTTTTTGAGTAAAGGTTGTTAAGGTAAGGTTACAGGAAACATAGATTTTTTTAGGCCTGATTAAATGTACATATCAGGAGCCCAACAGGTATTTCTGTAAATCATGTATCCTATCAAGAGATGCGTTTCTTCTTTGTCTGATATCAGGAAGATCATGATAACTTTATTGGAGAGTTATGGTAAGGGAAATGGGTGTCAAATGTAAAATCTCAAAATGATCCTACATCAGAGAGGAGGATACTAGGGAGAAGTACCCTTAACAAGGGGCTAATTACCATGCAATCCCATTAACCCAGTGTGCAGTCGACACATACGATTGTGTACCAAGCTAACATGCCTGCTGTGTAATCAGTGCTGCAATCACAGGGCTCAACGCTGACAGTGAACAGCTGGGTCCAGGCCAGTAAAAATTCTCAAAAACGGCTTCAGGCCACTGAAAAAAGGCCCCAACTGGTCCTACAGGGCCAGTTAATACTTGGGGACACTCTTCTTAGCAAGTATTCCCTCAAGAATGTGCCCAAATGCTTTCGAAATAAATGATAAACTAAATAAAAATAAATGTTGTTGATGAATTTTATCAGAAAGGTCTATAAATAGATTGTCCCTGACTTCATGCAATGTTTTTTTTTGCTATGTTATAGAAAAAATTGTAAGACCAGTAAAAAATATTTGCAGGACCAATATATTCGAGGTATTACTGGTCCTACAGGGCCAGTAACATTTTGAGTTAGAGTTGAGGCCAAACTCGGGTTATAAACCGGCCCATCTCTCAAAAATACAGCTTGCCTAATGACTGCAAGCAAGATATTCACAGTATGATCCTCTTGTGTGACCCGTAACCCAGGTCACATGTGATATCTGCTGGTTTCAACTTTGTCTCACCCCTATACATTCACACATTATCCCAATAAAGCACTTACATGTGGGATCATCCACCAGGTTTATGTGCACACCTTTTTAGAACTTTGAACAATTTCTTGTTCCTTACTCATTCCTTTCAGTGAACTAGATAGTAAATACAAATTAAAACCACACCTACAAAAAAGCCTGATTTGCAATGTGAGTCATTCCAATGAAATGACTCTCACCTGCCATGGGAAAAGTATTGCTGATCTTGCCATGCATAAAACATTAAGAACACTAAACATGTGGAGAAACGGATAGAGGCATGGTGAATAAAACCACAAATGTTGATCACCAGATACGGAATGAGCAATACTCGCTCAACAGCCTTAGCACAACTCATAGCCCAGATATTGATGATAACCACTCAAGAAGTGTGTTCTGCCGCATGTGCGTTCAGCAAGTTACTCTATTATGTAAACAATAATATATGAGAGACCTCATTGGTCTTTCTCTCCTAGTGAAGTCACACAGGTTTGGCAAGATTAGGTGTGTCCAGGGCTTCAAAATGGGGTCCTGTGGTGATCCGGTCTTTGGCGTCCAATCCATGTTTTATTCATCTAAGATAAAACTACATCCTAACTTTAGTTTTCAGATAAAGAGGAGTAGAGGAGAAATAAGGACTTACCTTGTGTTACTGTGGTGATGGGAGAGAGTAATTCAGTACCAAAGGTCGTCTCCATCATCACCTGGAGAGAGAGAACATAAACATGACTACCATGGTGACCAGACATGTCTTGATTGGTGATTGGCAGCTTTAAGATATGTGTGTGATATGATACGATACAATATGGACATTTCCTTAATGATGCAATATCTTAGATATTTCTGATGATACTGCATGCCTCTCAGGGACCTTATTTTGTTAAATTTGGCACTGTCAGCTTAAGAAATTTTGCTTTTATATATATATATATATATATATATATATATATATATATATATATATATATATATATATATATATATATATATATATATATATATATATATATATATATATATATATACATATATAAATAGTGAACTGCCTTTTTTCATCTGAGATATCCAGGTGGTAGGTCAATCAATTGTATATTGAGGCTGTTGATCCGAAGCACAAGGATGCAAAGACTTTTGAAAATCCTCTAAACCCTGTCGTGTTGGTACTCATTGGATAGCTCTCGCTGAATACTCAGATGAGTACCCATGTGCCAGGGTTTCAGTCATTTTTCAGTTTTTTTGCATCATGTGCGATATGACACAATACAATATCAACATTTTCTTCATGATACAATATCTTACTGATATTTCGCACAATACTGCCTGCCTCCAATGGCAAGGGACCTTAATTTGTTAAATTTGGTACTGTCAGCTTAACCCATTAATGCTTAAGAGATCCTCTGACAATTGTCGTCTGGATCTATAATACTTTTGACAATAACTTTTGAATTGCAAGAGATTTTGCTAAATATTTGAAGGAGAGTTGTAGGTAATGTTCTGATTAAAATTTCTCCTTCAAATATTTTCTCAACTATGCTTTCGTTTTGGAAGGTTTTATCAAAATTGTCAGGCTGTTTTGGCTGTTGTGAACATTAATGGGTTAAGAAATATTGCCAATATGAATAACTACCTTTATGCTGAGATATCCAGGTAGCAGCTTAGTCAATAGTATACCATTAACAGTACTGGGATAACAAGTCTTAAATAATACAAAACTTTTTCCCATTCAATATTGTTTATGGGAATCAGATTAAGTACTAGTACTTACTACTAACCCTTGATATGAAAACTCAACATCCCACCAAGATAATTACACTTGATTAGGGTAGTCATCCTTGAATGTAGGTAATTAGCCAATTGCAATTAAAAGTTAGCTGGAGAACATCATGATTAAATGGAACTGCTTCCCCTTCTTACCAGTGTTAAGTAGTCTTAGACTAAGAGTTAGTTAGTAAAACTTTTCCATTTTGATTAAGAATGCTATGACACAAGTGGATGATTAGAAATTGCTAGTTTTTGGGAATAACCTGACATATTACATTTTTGAGATTTACAGACACCATGACATCAAATCAATATATATTTTTGCACATAAATATACATTTACAAAATAAGAAGTAAGAGAAACATTTAACCTAAACAATATTATCTCTGGCCATATAATGAAACTCAAAAGAGAACTAACTGCATGGTGTTTACATAAGTAAATATAAATGCTACTGGGCATATGTTTAATGCAAAGATATTGAAGAACATCTTAGATATTCAACAACATTCATTTTGCAATTGACCAGCAAGAAAAAAAGAATTATTATTCTGCATAGAATGGTCAGGCTAAATGCCATGCATGAGCAAGGATGATATCTTATGTAGTCCATCCCTCAGATAATCCATTAGTGGTCAGCAACAATAGACATGCACATTATCATCATCAATCTTTAATCTTCTCCACTACAGTAAGGTGTTAGCCAAGATGTTAATGATGCCAGTCCAAAACAGTATTTACAAAATTTCTGCCTGACTGTACATAATTAGCTTTTCAACTTTTCCAAACCCTTATACGTATTACATTTAATAGCCCATTGTATCTAAAAGGGCAATTTACACTTCAGCCATGTCTTACAAGATGGTTTGTTAGGAAAAGATATGGTTAGTAGTCCAAAAATTGAAAATTCCTTTTAAAATGTTTTACCTGTCTATAATGAAGTTTTTCAGGAACAGTCAGTCCTTATTTCTTGCTGTACATGGAGAATAGGAGGAAAGTGACAGGTAATATAATAACAAACACATGGGCCTTTCAGTCAAACAAACATTGTGTTCACAATCCAATTATGCACATAATAATGTTGGCCATTGTCTTTTTACCAACCATTGATTGCCTAGTTGCTTGGAAATATTGGCTACAAACAATTTTGTTTTAGAATTGAAAATATAATTCATGGTCAGATTTCTATGTCCTGGCCATGGCTGATGGGCAGGTTCTTAGCCAGGTTTTAGAAACAGGGTGTCCAAAATTGCCAAATGTAACATTTTCGGGCATCCTTTCTTTAAAGGGACATCAAAATAAACTCATATTATAAACATGTATTGACTCATTGAAATAAGGCATTACATTCTTATTCAGTGCCACAGGAATTATATTGAGGTGACAAATTTCTATTAGATGCTTTAAATTGACATTTTTAGAAATTTATTACAAAAATATTTGGGTGTCCTGAGGGGTGATTTTTGAGGGTTTGGGTGTGCAAATGATGCCCAGACGCCCTGCTGGCTAAGACTATGTTCAGATTTATATGTCATGGCCATGGTTGATGGGTTGTGTAGCAGTTTTGTTGGAGGATGAGCACGACAAAGCTTACTTAGAAAAGTGACTCTGTCAACCCTATGGGATGGACAATGTAGGTCTACCACTGACGAAAAATGCAATAGTCAGCTATGAAGTGGAATATATTGGGCATATTGGGAGTGTCTAGATCTGTGCAAGCTGTCTGTACTCTCCACTGTCTTAGAATAAATGTTGTTAACAATGTTAACAAGTCGTTTTAATAGCAAAACTTGAAAAATTCATACAAAAATGTTTTTTTAGAAAACATTGAAAAAAAGTGTTTTTTGTCTAATTTTGAATAGACAATAATGCCTGTTTGACACACCCTCAACCCTGCACGGCAGTCACAACTATTTAAGGATGAGCAAGGCAAAACACTGGACATTCATAATTTCCAAGATTGTACAAGGAAGTTCTCATGCTTACTTTGAAATAATCCTGTGTCCATATTTGACATTAATAATCAAAAAAGATGTTCATGCATGATTTTTCACCATACCAGCAATTTTTGAAAAAAATGTCATCCAAGTATCAATCAGAAAATATATCCAAAACTGTGTGACTGTTTGAGGCAAATTCTTCTCACTCTGTGATGAGTCATACATGGGCCCCACACTTTAGGGATAGCACCTCACCTCAGCCAGTGTGAATCAATGGGACTGGGAGAGAGAAGGATGATCATGTTTACCAACTATGTGACACTTGTCATGCAGAGTAACATTGGATTTTCTTTGCTATATTTCTACTAAAAGTTAAGACATTGAATAAGTACATACCGATGAACCTCGACTACCGAATGACAATGGCAATTCTCCCCCTGTTGCCATGTCGATTCGACAAACCAGCTAGTTTTGTTGCTAGTTGTCTTCCCTTTCCGGATTGACTTTGTGGAATTGGGTCACTAGTTCCGCAATGTGGATGCAGCAAAGAGACCCCATATCTCATTGGTTGATAATATAAATACATATTTAGTCTACATACGTATGCAAAATTCTAAAAATACAAATTTCTAGATATAATATTCATGACATAAATAATCAATTATAGTTCATAATGATTTTAAGCGTATTTATATTAAAATACTCAGTGGAATTTTCACTGCGGAATTTGTTCCTTGCCGGTGCCGCCATTTGTCACGTTGCGAGACCCATTCACTCTCGTTAAAATCATGGCTCACTTTATCCCTCCACAGATTCAAGACAATGCGAATGGTTGGGGACCATGCACAATTCCCGAAAAATTCAAAGATATGCCGTATCAGCCATTTTCGAAGGGAGATCGGCTAGGAAAGGTGAGTGAACATGAAGCCATATGGGCCGCGAAATCCGGGTATCTGAGACTGAGTCTGACTGTCACTAATGTCAGTCACTGACACTGTCAATGAAAGCAGTGTTGAGAAGGTTAAAGACGCCTTCCCCTACAGTAGAGATATATTTGTCTTTTAACATTGTTCTCCAAGGGTTCTAATTTAGAAGAATGTGTGTCTTGGTATCTTACTCTTAGGCAGATATAACTAGTCTAGGCCTGTGGCACTAGACTCTTATTTTAGATTAATGAACTGGAAGATCATTATATCTGGAAAGAATTCCATAATTCAGGCCTGCCCAAGTGGTCCGTCCAAGCTGTCATATTGTCACACTTTTTTTCCGCCATAAGTTTTACAAATTGCTACACATAAATTTGATGTGGCACCAGGGTCTTAGCCAGGATTTTCATAACAGGGTGTCCAAAATGGGGTTTCAAGAAGACAGGGTGTCCAAACCCCCTCGCTGAAAAAAAATAGGGGTAGAGTCCAGAATACTGGTCCCCAGAAAGTGATGATGTCATACACAACAACAATTGATGACGCGTCAGTTTAGATTAGAAGATAAGGCAATATTACAATGAGAGAAAATATATACACAGGGCTCGACATTAAGCACTGTCCGCTCGTCCGAGACGAGTGGACTTGACCTACGGACAAGTGCTTTTGTCCAGCCACTGTTCCGGCTGTACAGTGGCAAAATCAGTCTGGTTACGCCCGGGCAAGTGATTAGGGTCAAGTGGCCGGCACTACTCACTATTCACGCTTCAGACTGCCTAACTACGGTGGTGACCTATTAGTTTCCTCCCGACTATTCACGCACAGCATGGTCACACTTCTGCAGACAATATAAGCCTCTCCACATGTTATGCGGGTTCATATCAAAGACCAGCCGGTCTAACCGGCAGGCAATTAATGGGCTTCACGCACGCTGAATAGGCACAAAGGGGAATGGTTTTGTGAAAATGAACGCTCTCTTTGTCTGCACACGTGCTGTCAGCTGTGGCGAACGGATAGCAAGTTCTTCATTCATACATGACAACATGTGTATGTGCATGTGAAGGTAACAATAAAATATATATATCAATAGAGGGAGCCCCTACTTAGATCTTAGTATTGTTTTAATGAAGATTAATTTTGTCAGTTTTCATTGCATTCATACTCCTTCACTTATCAATGCATAGTAGTAACATAGCCATAAGATGATAGAATTTTGCCTTAGAATATGAAAATAAAAATACTTTGCCAATGGATTTACATCCCCCTAGCCTGAAGGGTGGGAAATATACATCTTCAAATCTGAGGCTCTGCTACAGCATTGATACATTCCTGTAGCAGTGTAGTTGATTAAATCACCTTCATGAAATAACTTGTATGACTTATGATGATGACTACAGCTGGTATTCATGATACCTTGGATTAAGAAAAGAATGTGTTGGTCTTCTAAGATGATACACAGGTCATTATTTGAAAGTTTATCATTTATTTCATCCAAAATACTTGGTCCTTACAATGAATATTTTAAAAGCTTTTTTTTGAGTCTGACAGAAAATTTCTAAACCACTTTCGTCCGTAACCTTGACACCAAAATCAACTTTTTTTTTTTTTGGAGTCTGACAGGATTTTGACAGGATTTAAATTGGAGTGGCCTGAGGTGGTTAATAAACAATTCAATGGCCCTTGGACAATGTTTATATTAAATGATTTAATCAATTCTATCTCTGCTGTTATTTGTGTTATTTGTAGCTATTTGTATTCATGAATAAACACTGCCATGCATTATGTTATACCCTTTAAACACTTCTAATACATATTAGAGTGAATATAGTGGGTTGCCTGTATTGATCCTTAGAAGTTTCCTTCAATAATATATTCTAAAAGTGAAAAGTTCAAATTTTTTGTCATTATATGAACAATAAGATATATCAAGTGGCCCTCCCATATCACTAATTTTGCTTGCAGGATTGGCCTGAGAATGCATCTCAGACCATTTATACCCTCTAGCTCCTGAAGGCCTAGGGTACACAAGTGTATTATTACAGACTTAAACAAATTATACAAAAAATATCTAGAATTAGAATAGAGAAGTATGTTCTTGTGGTTTATACAATTACTTTTACCCCCAACAAAAAAATTCTGCGGACAAGTGAAATTTTCTCCGGGCAAGTGAAACCTCCCGGCTACTTGCCCAGCGGACAAGTGAAACTTAGCCTGGGCAAGTGAAAACCTCATGGCACTTGCCCGCAGGGCAAGTGCCTCAAAAAGTTAATGTCAAGGCCTGTATACAGTATAATATGAATTAGAAATTTTCGATAAATTAAAAAAGGAGGGGGGGTGTGGGGGGTCTCCCCCCACAGAATGACAGTACATACCCTGTTTACTTTGGTGTCATTGCATTGTATAACAATAGTACACGCGCCGTAGGCGCGTGAGAATGCACCTGCGGTGCATTCACGCGCCGTAGGCGCGTGAAGCGCCTGCGGCGCTATAAAGCCCCTTATAGGACGAAAATCTTGGGGACCAGTATTCTGTACTTGTTCCAAAAATAGTCATCATACTGACCATATACATTGACAAATCAAGTAATTAAATGCTTTATTTCTTCAACAAATGTATTAGTTATCATTTAAGAATAAAACTTTTTAAAATATCTACTTATAATTAATATTTTCAAAAAGTTCTGACTAAAAGATGATAGGGTGTCTTTTCCCCCCAAAATAGGTATTTTTTGTGGACCAGGGTGCCAAAAAGACACCCAGACACCCTGCTGGCTAAGATCCTGTGGCACTGAATGACAAGCAAATATCCAAGACCAAGGATGAAAATTTCATGGAAGAAAACCTGTAAAATCCCATGTGACATTACTAAATCTTAGTCATATTTTAGCCATCAATCCAATTTAGCATAAGTTTACCCAGATCATTGAATCTGAAAAGAATTCCATAATTCAGGCCTGTCCAAGCTGTTGCATTGTAAGAATTTTTTTTGTGCCATAAGTTATACAAATTGCTACATGCAAACTTTATGTGACAGTGACTCTGAGGGACAAGCGAATATCCAAGACCGAGAATAAAAATTTATCGATCGACTCTTAGAAGAAAACCTGTATAATCCTGATCAAATTTAAATTAGTCTTGATTCATTTTTCATTTGTAAAAAAAAAATGTTCTGGGCTCGACAGTCCCCAGAAGGACCAGGTAGGTTGGCAGGGCTACCTGAACCCAAAATCAGGTAGTCCTGCCAGCATTTCAGGTTAGCCCTGCCACTTTTTTCGCTACCATTTTGTAGCATTTTAGTGGGGAACTTCCCCAGGATTCAGGTAGTCCAACGGGACTACCTCAATCCAACTTTAGGGAGCCCGAAAGGTCCGTTTTGGGAAGTTAGATCTCCCAGGAGATGGGACTCTCCTATTTGTCAAGCCCTGATGTTGGTTTCCCTCAAAGAACAAATGCAAAAGAAAAACAGACTTTTTCCCTGTCAACGGACATCCTCAGTGGAGATATATACACATATGGGGAACATTTTCTGCCAATAAATGTACCATAAACCCCCAAAATAAAAGATTTCACCTTTCGTTCACTTCACACATTATCGTAGAGGTCTCTCCATGAACATAACTACGCAATGTCCTAGTTGCCCTTGCTTTTTAACAATTGACAATTTGACATACATTTTGTAGCCTTATCTTACTTTTTGAAAAATACATTTATGCCAATAGTCATCTTATGAAGTAAATGCAGGGCATAGGGTATCTTAAGTAAAGGCCCATTCCCCTTACATGGTTGTTTGAAGCCAACCAAGAGTAGTGTTGATCCACTGAGATTAATCTGATGAACAGGAGACAAAAGGCAGAATAGTTTCCTGTTTAGAATGATTATTGACATATGGGCTTGTGATTACAATTAAACTGTATTTCTTCAATTGCAGGTGTCTGATTGGACAGGAAATACCTATCAAGACAGGAGGTGGACAAGTATGTAATATCTCAGATTGTCTTTAGATACAATTTTAAGTACTTAGTGCATATAACATCAGTAGTCATCTAATAGCATTGGCTGTCAGTTTGTGAATATGGTAGGCAAAATGATAGATAATGGTGACGCTGTGTAGCATGCTATATTACCATATTCTTAAATAACCCCCACAAGTTAACAAATGAACACATGAGACAAAGAAATCACCTTTTATGTATTGGTGTTGCCTAATCATTCTTGAGTTAAATGGATTAAATACTTAATTTAGGACATTGGCTTCATTTGATTTCCAATGGCAGGAAATCAAACTTGAACAGAGCATAATAGATGTGTGAACATTTGATGAAGATGTGGTATGTGTCTTAGGATTATCGAGTTAATGTGCACATATTTTGAGTATTTCCATTAAATATGGACCTAGATTGAGTAATGAGTATGGCAACTTTTGTCTTGCAAAGCCTGCTATATGAATTTAAGGCCTGAAGGAAATTGACTTAATTCAATCTTGGCATTTTACAGAAATATGCATAAATTTCTACCTTGAACTAATTTGATTGTACTTCTCTTGCAGATAAATATTCCTCTCAGTTTGGCTCGGGTAACCAGTATGCTTACTACCACGAAGAAGATGAAAGTAGCTTCCAGTTGGTGGACACTGCCCGCGTCCAGAAACCTATTTACCAGAGAGGCAGAGCCAGGTTTAACCAGGTACTGTATACAGCTTTAATTTTGAGTGGTGAAATTTTCGCTTTACAGTCCTGTTGGAGGGCATTTGTGCTACTTTAAATTTGGGCATTCAGTCAGAGATACAAAGGAGAATATTTATTTGAAGGATGTTATTTTGGCGCTATCATGGGGAGTGCGAAAATTAAATACCTGTAATAAAAAGGATACCAGTTATACAGTACATAGATTAACAGAAATAAATCAAAATTATAGCATAGTGACATATTGCTTGAATCGTAGTTCATTTAAAAGGTGTTTTGTGTCTGTTAAATGTAAATATTTTTACGTTCAAATAGTACTGGTTTAAAAGAAGACATGTCAGTATATCAGAGTAATACAGATTTCATCATCATTTTTTATGTGCAGTTGATTTCTGGTCTTTAACCAAGTACTTTAAGTTACTTATACACGAGTCTCTCTTTTGTAGAATAAGCTTCGTAAGGAACGTGAAAGGAGGCAACAACAAGCCGCAGCCAACATGCAGGTTCTCTCCAAGACCCAGAAAAGCAGAGAGAGGTAAGTTACAGTTTGAAATTTCTATTTTTGTTACTTTTTCTGCCATATTGCGACTAGGTCGTGACTAGTCAGATTTAAGTGAAGGAAACTGGAGTACCCAGCAAAAACCACTGGATAACTCCAAATCACTGGCAACTTCCTAACAATACATGCAGATAAGGTATCAGCACATATGATATAGGTGTTATTTTATCTTCCATATTTTTCTCACAAAGAGAGGTTTATTTGTATGGAATTTAAAGAATATACATAAAGGGTGAGCATAGTTCATTCTAAACCTGTATCTGATTATTTAGAAAATTTAAACCATGTCTTATTTTATATTGAAATATTTTCCTTTTTGTAGGGATCGTCAAAGGCAGCTTCGTAAATGGCAGAAGCAGTTTGGCCGTCAAATGCAGGATAAGAACAGGGTAAGTAATGTGACTGCACGAGTCTCGAAAAATTCCTCATGTATTCTTTAAGCAGATGTGAAAGGGATATACATATTTCTTATCAAACTGACACCTCAATTGTAAACATCACTTCTACAACATTTTGGAGTAAGGATTACTGAAAGGCTCTAGCCGGTAGGATGACTGGGGGTCATCTGAACACCCACACATCTCTGTGGTTGTTTGTTCTTTAAATATATTAATCTCCACCTCTTTTAAAAACATGACACCCAAATTTTTAGATTATCCATTAAAGACACCAGTTACAATACTCTGACTAAGGGTCTTGGATATTTCTTCAATTATTTCACATTTACTTGTATTCTAGTTCAGAAGTGTCTGTTCACAACTGCTCCAGAAAATTCAAATGAAATAAACAAGCATTTCAACATTCCATTCCAGCCTCCTTTCTGTAGCAGCTTTTAAGCAAGACATGAATATGAAAACAACTGCATTTGCTTCAAAGTAGTAAATGTGAAAAGTTACTTTTTCACCTACAAGTGACTTTCGTAGAATATCAGCATTATCATTGCTCATACATGATGAAATATGTGTCTTCCACCATACCTATTACGTAACCTATTAACCCTTATGCTGCTGGTGGCTAAGTTAGCCAATACAAAATAATGTAAAAAAAACCTAAGAAGTGACTGAAACTCTTGCATGTGGGTAGTCATCTGAGGGAATTCAGTGAGAGCTATCCAAAGAGTACCAACATGACAGGGTTTAGATGGTTATTAAAAAATCTTTGCATCCTTTTGCTTTGGGCGAAAGTAGCCATAGCATGGGAAGGGTTGACTGCTTTTAATCGATTGTTCGTATAATTTCAGGCCCAGATCAGGCATCGCGATGCATCTGTCCAGGTTCAGGAGTCCTGGGCCGTCGTTGAGGAGATGGATTTCCCAAGACTCACCAAACTCCAGCTACCGAACATTGGTGAAGCCGTTGATGTGTAAGTTTAAATCAAAGAAGATTACTTCAGTTCTTGAGAAATATCAAATGGATTTTCAGTCAAGGTCTTAGCCAGGATTTGGAAACTGGGTGCCTAAAATTGGCAATCGTAAAATTTTTGGTCGTCCAAATTTTTAAGGGGGACCACAATATACTTAGATTTCAACCAGAAACTTGTACAAATTCATCAAAACAAGGTATGATATCCTTATACAATTTAATGTGAATTATATGGAGATGAACAAAATCAATTATATGCTTGAGATTGACATTTTAAGAAATTCCTCACAAATTTTTTTGGGTGTCCTGAGGGGTGCTTTTTCAGGGTTTGGGTGTCCAAAAAGACACCCAGACGCCCTGCTGGCTAAGACCATGTTTTCAGTGCCTTTTTTCAATCACCTTCAAATTCTTGTTTAAGGTAGATAAAGCATCTTTCCCACTACAGTTTGAACTGTTCAAAAAGTATCCCTGATTGGTCAATTTGCTTCTTTAGATACTAAGACACCATTACTTTATAACTCCTCCATATGCCTTGATCCATGTTCGACTTCATGCTGATTATAAGGAATAAGATCCAACAGATTTAATCCTAGGCTAAACTGAAATATTTCCACATAAAAGGTATTATGTAGCAATTAATGATATATTTCTAACCAAAATGGACTGACTATTTATACTCTACTACCATAGCCACTTGAAGTTTTCGAGAATGACTCCAGTTTTTGTTATTTTCAATCCCACCCTTTGCACTAATTCTTTATCTTTCCGTGGTTTCCAGGGCCAGTGCAGGAGGCGTGGAGTTCTATGATAAGACCTACGATCGTGTGAACACCAAGAATGAGAAACGTCTTAAGAGAATTAATCGAGTATTTCATAAAGTCACCACCACTGATGACCCAATCATCAGACAGGTAAGTTATTAAGAAAGGATCATCTAGCTATTAAGCTAGCTCGAGATCAAGTTTTTTTTCCAGGTAGCCAAATTGCATGCTCATAAGCTTCAAAAAGGTGTGTATATCAAACAGCACATCTTTGGGCTCCCTGCAGAAATATAGGGAGCCGCGGGAGAGTTCAAGTGAGCCCTGGGCTCCTGGCTCCAGCTAATTTCGAGCTATCCTATTGTTTACATAGATAACCTTTTCTTTAGACATTGAAATTGACAATCTTATTTACATGTTCAATCTTGTACTTCTGTGAAAAAACTTCCACTTGCCTCACCAATCAGTTAAACAAAGGTAAGATTGGACTTGGCCAACATTACTTGCCGAGCGGGGCAAGCCAGGCTCTTGTTCAGCTTGCCGTTTTTAGCCGAATTCACTTGCAACGGGGCCAGTGGTTATGTTGCACTCTACTGGTTTCTGTATTTGAAATGACATTCTTTCCAACCATACAATGTCATTTATTTATTTAATGTCAAAATCTCAGTCATGCACAGGACTTCTGTATTCGCATAGAATCTGTATTTGAGTACCTTCTGTGGTAAACTTTTCTACTTATGTTGGGGAAGTTTCTATGATCTTTTCTGCAGAAATGTGATGACACTCTGGTCTGTGTATTTTCCAGCTTGCTAAGACTCAGGGCAATGTGTTTGCCACTGATGCTATCATAGCCACTCTCATGTGCTGCACCCGATCCGTCTACTCCTGGGATATCATTGTGCAGAGAGTCGGCAACAAGCTCTTCCTAGACAAGAGAGACGACTCAGAGTTCGGTGAGTATCTGTTAATTTCCATATGAAGTTCAAGGATATCTTCATTTCCAGAAATATTATTGTTCTGTAATAATGGAAGTGTATTCTACATTTTCTCATCTCATCTTGATTCGGAAATATAGTTCAGTTTTGGAAAAGAGTTTTTTCAGATGAACAAGTGTTTCATGTTGTTTTCAATATTAGATGAATAATTTACATAGTCATATCTGTGGGTTTACAGTCCATATTTTGGTTCTGATTGCAGAGTTAATGATATCTGAAAAATATCAATGATAGGCTAAGCTTGCAGATGGACTAAATTATTTGTTATTCAGGGAACAGTTAATGATTTTTTTTCATCAGTAAATTATTAAGACACAGCCTCATCTTTATGAATAGACTGATTAAGTTGTTTTGACCTGTGGTTGTCGTAGCACTTATACCTTCATATTTGTGACTCTTCCAGATCTTCTGACTGTCAGTGAAACTGCTACTGAGCCCCCACAAGACGAGGGAAATAGCATCAATTCTCCGAGGAATCTGGCCCTAGAAGCTACCTTTATAAACCATAACTTTACCCAACAAGTATTGAAAATGGTGAGTATTCACTAGAAGTTGGACTATCAAGTGATTGAACCCATTGAAATATAATTCATTCGAAACAAATTATCAAATTTGATACAGTGCAAGCATGTGGATGTAGACAAACTACATATATAAGACATACAGCACAATTAGTATTAAGCTATAAATCAATATAAAGCTGTTTTATATGACAATGTAACCAGTGTCGTCTTTATATGTGTAATTGGTCGATTGCGCTAAAAAAAAAAATAATTATATAATGCTATGATTTTATTAAGTGATTACAACCAAACTTACGACATTTTATTGAAATAGGAGAGTAAGCAGCACTAAGATTAGCCTCCTGCACATAATACCAACTTTGCAGTGATAACTATTACTACAGATACCTCTGTTATGTTATATCTTGTTATTCATACTTATTTCAGGGTGAAGAAAAAGTGAAGTTTGAATCTAAAAACCCTTTTGCTGTGGATGAAGAGGAAGGTGAAGTGGCTTCAGTAGGATATAAGTAAGTTTGAAAGTATTTAAGAAAATATAAGTATTGTTCTATATACATTGTATGTTAGAAACTATTTATGAAAATAATTTTCGTGAGTAATTAGTTGATATGGTAAAAAGGGATAAAATGTCATCAACCTAAGTTTCTCATTTGTGTTAGTAGAGAACGTCTTTTGCCATTTTTGTTTATTTTCTAGACCTGTATGTAGAGTAAATAAGCATATAACCAATTGCCTTGATGAAAAGTAAATTATAAAAAAATGATTTATGTTGGGAAACTAACCATCACTTATGTGTACAAACAACTTATCCTTAGTATTTCTTCCTTTTCTCTTTAAGGTATAGAAAAGTTAACCTGGGCAACGATATAGAATTGATAGTGCGGTGTGAACATGATGCAGTCATGATCGGATCGAATGGTGAACAACAATTCATCAACGTTAAGGCACTCAATGAATGGGACTCAAAGGTAAGATTAATTGAGTGATAAATTTGTTCGTTGTTATGTGAATCTTGAATTCATCACAAAGATGATAGGAACAAAGTTTGTAATTCAGATTTGGATTGGTAAATGTATGTTGGCCTTTTTGAGATTTTTGTAAGTATCTAATTTGAATTTTGGAGTGTTGTCTAATGTCGTTGGTGATGTAATTCTGAGTCTTTATTAAGTAAGTATCCAAGTCAAATTTTAGAGTGCTATATGTATGTTTTTGGTGATGTACTTCTGAGTCTCTGTTTTCCAAGTATCTAAGTCTAATTTTGGAGTGGTATATGTTAGTGATGCATTTCTGAGGCTGTTTCTAAGTACCTAATTATAATTTTGGAGTGATTTATGTATGTTGTTGGTGATGTATATCTGAGTCCCTCTTTTTTTAAGTACACATATCTAAGTCTAATTTTGGAGTGGTATATGTACATGTATTTAGTTGTTGATCTATATCTGAGTCAATAATTTCTTTCCCTCAGTATGCTGGTGGTGTAGATTGGCGTAGCAAGCTGGACACTCAGCGTGGTGCAGTCTTGGCCACAGAGCTGAAAAACAATAGCGCTAAGCTGGCCAAATGGACCGCATGCTCCCTGCTGGCTGGATCTACCCAGCTGAAGTTCGGGTAAGTGCTCAGGTCCTTGAGCCCTTATATAGAAGAATAGTAGTAGAAGTAGTAGTAGTAGTAATAGTAGTAGTAGTAGTAGTAGTAGTAGTAGTAGTAGTAGTAGTAGTAGTAGTAGTAGTAGTAGTAGTAGTAACAGCAACAACAGCAGTTGTAGTAGTAGTGAAAGTAGTATTGCTGAAAATATGAATATGAGATCATTTAACTAAAATCCTAATTTGATTGTATTTGAGTCTACTATCCAATTTCCTCTATTAGGAGGCAGTGTCCATACAGGGTTGACACAATTCATGTTTATTGCTCAAACTTTAAGTTATACTCTATGCAAACATTTTGCTACTCGATAAAGATAATATGTGCTGCTAGTTTATTTACAAATTTCATTTATGTGTGCGATTGCAAGGCGTTTTTAATGAGCCCAATTTTGTGTTTGTGTCAAGGTATGTGTCCCGCTTACACGTGCGTGATTCCTCGAAGCATGTGATCCTGGGTACGCAGCAGTTCAAGCCCGCGGAGTTCGCCACCCAGATCAGTCTCAGCATGGACAACGCCTGGGGCATCGTCAGGTGCATAGTCGACACCTGCATGGCGCTGAAAGAAGGCAAATACCTCATCATGAAGGATCCTAATAAGGTATGCACAAAGAAATGTTGGATCGTTTTGTTAAAAATCTAAATAGTGTTTTATTGTCAATTTGCAACAAACCACAAGCATTATTTCATAGTTGAATATGAAGTAAGCACAAACTTCTTTCATTTGTGAAATATTTTGGCAAAGTTTTGGAATGTATAATTGTGAAAATATTACATAATTTTCACCATATTATTTCCCATGATTTTGTACAATGATATTATGTCATATTTCAATAAGTAAATACTTTTACTATGGTTGTGGTCTTCCTTGAAAAATAAGCCCAACATTTTTACAAGTGCCAATTTTGGGCACCCAATTTCTAAATGCTGGCTAAGACTCTTCTCTGAGTGAGTTTCGTTTCTTATGAATTGTTTTGCTTCCAGCCTGTACTAAGAGTGTACGACATCCCTGACAACACCTTTGAGAGTGATGATGATGACGACTCCGACTCTGACGAATCTGAGGAGGAAGGTGGAGGTAAGGAGACATTCCTCACAAAATATCCATGAAAACACCTCGCAGCATGAGGTGCTAGGTCTTGACTTGATAATTCGATTATTTGTAAGAGATACATACAGAAAACTTACCTTAGGCAAATAGGGACCAAGAAAAGTTTTTTGAACTAACCTAAATGAGAGTTACACATACCTCAGTGTCCAAGTAAGGCAGATAATACTTGAGAAATGAAGTTGAGATGCCAAGGAAAAGTCACTATGGTAGTTGCCTGAGCAGTCTGTCTCTAGATCGGGGAATAATCTTTATCACATGGCATATTGATTTTAACCCTTATTTTGCTTCATTATCTGCAACGTCTTCACTCTTTTGTATCAATTGTATCAAATGTGGTTTGTTAAAAATTTGGAGGAAAAGTGTTAAAATCCCTGTGATAATGTAGGCTTATATGATTAACCAGCTTCGGTGTGGTGGGGGTTTGCATTGGTTCAAGTTGACCTCCTTCCCAAAATGACATGTCTGAGGTAAACATGGGAAATGAAAATAAAATGGTTGAGTCTCTGTAGAGAAGACTAAAAAGTCTGAGTTATGCGACATCTCTCGAACAGTGTCCAAGATAAGTGATTTTAATTAACACACTCACTCGCACTGACACTCTGTTAGATATGAATGACTTGGGACCAATGCCTTTGTTTGGGATACATAAGGAACTGAGGTAGGAGAGTAACCAATGTTTTCTGTTGTGTAGTTCCTAGAACTTAATGGAATTTTGATTTTATTTTTCAGATAACTAAATTGGCGGAGCTCGTTGGAAGTAATCTATTGCCGAGACTATGGTCCATTTTGCCAAGTGTGGAAAATGCTGCTTGAATTTTGATATGGAGGAGATGCAGTATCTGCAGAAAAAAAAATTTGGAGACCTAAATTTTTCTACTCATCAAGACTCATAAGTACACAGAAAAGGCAAATGGATCCTTATAATGGCTCAATGTTTGCTATTATTACTAGCCTTTATTTAACTTAGTTCCTCATATTTGGAATGTATCACTAAATATTTACAAATAAATCTGCTTCCTATTTGTTATATCATTATAAAACAAAGACAAATGAAATGGTGAAATTATATGCAGTAAATTATATGCTATTGCTTAAGATTGCCAAGTGGTGTGGGTCCACAATGGTTTTGCCAATTGACAGGGATCCAATTTATAAGCAATCTAGGTACAATGGCTATGTTTACTTTTGAGTATTATTTTATGTAAACCAGAATGTCTGAAAAATGAAAAAAGTTTGTTCCTTGGATATGGCAATAAATGCTTGAAATGAAAGTTGTGGTGTTTGTTTTCTCTGGGCTTGTCCCATCTCTGAAGATATTTATTCATTCATACTGTGATTTTACGAGTGTTGGCGTCCATTACAATGGGTTTAGCTGTCATTGCTTGATTATTGAAGCTTAAGGGATTAAAAGACTTCAGCATCAATTGTTGTACCATTTATTACATAAATATAGTGTTCACATAGCAAGCGATCTCTTGACAATGGATTGGCAATAATTCATTGATAAGCTTCACAATTCATAAAGGATAAAGTTGCAAATTCAGATGATGAGTTCCTTTGTCATGTTGGAATCCTTTTGGTGACCCAATTTAGTTAAAATCATAGTCTGCAGAGACTTGCGATTCATGAATTCATTGTAAGATATCTGGTCATTTGAAGATTCATATCTGCAGGCATTAATACATAGTAGACCTAGGTGATGCCAAAACATAAATATATTCTCTGGTACATAACACATACTATATTTTCACAAGTTCTGCTTTAAAAACAACTTCTTTATTGTTTCCGAAATGTAATGAGGCAATTTCTTATTACAAAATTACATATTGTAATTCAAAATCTCCAACCCATTTCAGTGAGCTTGATCAGAGGAACTCCCTCTCAATCGAGCGTCTGTTAACTTAACTGAATAACACAGTAAATGATTACTCTTACATTGATAAATCCCTTTACATTTGTAAGATCATGTATATGCTCCAGGTGTGAAGATATCTTTAAAAGAAACCAGCATTTGAGAAATATTTGACTTAATGATCGACTTTGTGATACATCTAACACATCCTCTCCAAAATAACTTTCACCGCACTGTCAAGTTGTGTTTAAAATGTCACAACCAAGTATGTGCTTCCTACGTAATAAAATTTATACCAAAGCCAGATAATGGTGATGCTTAGCACTAGGGATTGGCACCTGCATTGGTATTTCATTTACAATTTGATAGCTTTAAGATATTTTAATGATACTGCCTGCCAGGGATCTAATTTTGTTTAATATAGCACTGTCAGATTTGGAAATAATGCTAATAAACAGCGAACTGCCTTCATATGGTGACATCTGGGTAGAAATTAAGTCAATTTCATGAACATTTTAAATCTTATTAGCGATACAATTCGAAATGATGCTTGACTTTATCAATACAATACCTTTTCCCATACAATATCGGTAAATAGTTTTGTATCGAGTACTGGTTCTTATTCCTACCCAGCACTCTTTTAGCTGCATCATACAATGTAAAACTCACATTCCTTGTAAACCTGAATATTGTTCAGAGAAGCACATCTCAGGAATGGAGGCTTCCAGGAAACTGCTGTATTAATCCCTACTTAACCCTTCCAATGCTGAGGCTACTTTCGTCCAAAGTACAAAAATGTAAAAATCTTTGAAAACCATTCAAACCCTGTTATGTTGGTACTCATTGGATAGCTCTCGCTGAGTACTCTCAAATGAGTATCCATTTGTCAGGGTTTCAGTAATTTTTAAGGCTTTTTCGCATTATTTTGTATTGGCCAAATTAGCCACCAGCAGCATAAGGGTTAAGGGTCTTCTCTGTCATTATCAGTATTAAAAATCAAATGCCTCCAGAAATACTGAAATGATTGGTAGAGTTTATTTGATGAATGTATATTCCACATCTGACAAGACTTCATAAAAAATGCAGTGTCACTTGAAACACTCAACTTCGTAAGAAATGTTAATCCAGCTAACAATAGTTCTCTCGAATTCCTTGCATAATTGCAAGGAAATTCAAAGAAAATAATCTTTATACTTTAATTGTTCATACATATATATTTGGGGTATGATTAGCTTTTGCAATATCAATTATTTTATTCTGGTTTTCCCATTCATAATAACCAGCCGCAGTAATTCAATATTACAGATATTCTTACAGATCCTTATCTTATAAGGTAATTTACGCATGTAGCCACCAAAAACGCCTGACTATTTTGGTGATATCTATTTAACAAAAGCAATGGTTGTAAAATATTTGAAGGAGAGTTGTTCATTAAAACTTATCTACAATTTCTCTTCAAAATGTTTGCATATCAATGCTTCATTCAATAGTTATTTTCAAAAGTGTGACCGGTCCAGACGACACTCGTCAAAATCTCTAGGCAAGAATGGGTTAAATGTCATGGTCTCATCAGGCTCGTGATTGTAGAGGTAGCTTGCTGGATAGTTCCTTGAAGGCTTTGGAGTCTGAAGATGCAGCCCGAACTTTCACATATTCCAGACTGCGCACCTGATAATAAAGAATACAAGAACATTAGAAATGAATTGGATCCTGACTTCTTAGCTGTGCACCTGATAATAATAACTACAAGAAAATTTTGAACAAATTGGATCCTGACTACCAGTCTGCACACCTGATAATAATAAATACAAGAATATTAGAAATGAATTGGATCCAGACTCCCAAGTGCCTCAAAACAAAAGAATGTATTTTTAACGAATATAATTTACAAATAATTTGTATCAAATTCATTGTGATCATACAACCATGGCAACAAAAATAACATTTTTGATTCAAGAATGCATCTTTTGAATCATGAAATATACAAAACTTAACAGCATGAAATCTTGATCTTATTACATACAGATAAAGCGTTTAATGACGCATAACATTTACAGGTACCTCAACAATCAAAAGGGAAGCAAAACTGTTCAGATTTCAAGATATAAACCTAATTAGAACTAAATAGAAGGGGGTCCGTGTTTAATAACAAGGTGATACATTATAGCCCTGTACATGGGACTTCTGAGATCTGAACATCTCGGGACCAGGGCAAAAAGTATTCACATCGTAGAGGTCTTTCCACAATATATTGTATAAGAATGGAACTGAAAAATGTGTTCATAGTAGGAGTTTTCACTGCGTGTCCACATTTTGTCTTAGTGATACCGGTACGTCTTACCATTTGTTTTGTGTCTTGTTTGCCATGTTTTTGTGCCAGGTTCCAGAGTTTAACAGCCAAGGAAAAGACAGCCTCATTTTCCAGGTCCCAGTGTGCTACTATTCGGTTGAACAGCTCCAAGGTTAGAACAGACTGTCGTTTGTAGCTCTGGGTAAAATAAAATAATTACTATATCTAGTACAGCCGATAATCTTAACATTTTAACTCAACCAAAACTTAGTTAGGCATCACAGGAAAATGTGAGCTCCTGTAGCTCTGTGTAAGCAATCACAACTGAGTATATGTCGTACTAGTAGTAGTAGTAGTAGTAGTAGTAGTAGTAGTAGTAGTAGAAGTGGTAGTAGGGGTAGTAGTAGTAGTAGTAGTAGTAGTAGTAGTAGTAATAGTAGTAGCAGTAGCAGTAGTCGTAACTAGTAGTAGTAGTAGTAGTAGTAGTAGTAGTAGTTGTTGCAGTGATACTAGAAGTAGTAGTCGTAGTACCTGTAGAAGTTAATATGGTGTTGGTATCGGTAGTAGGAATATTAGAATTAGCAGTAGCAACAGTAATAATTATCAGGAATTTAAGGCATCCTGCATATTAAGGTCACTCAAATGCGAAAAAATTATCCAAAAATCTACAATGCTTATCCATATCTATTTACTTGATCTTCTGTGACTAAAGTGAAACTTTCTATTACAAAACAGTAGTATAGAACATTTGAGACATTTTGATTCTTAAGTGCACAAGTATTGTTTGTATATTAATTTTTTGCTTGTTTTGATATGTGCAATAAAAAAAGAATTTTTGTCTTTTTCCTACCTCTGCTTTCTCTATTGTCTTCAGGTAGGAGAGGATTTCTTCTAGTAAGGTATTCGCTACTCTGCTCACCTCCGCCAAGAACTTGCTGTCATAGCCGTACATAGCATCGTTGGAATCAACTGAAAAGTTGAAGATATTTTTAAGTATGAGAATTCTCTCAAGTTATAGGACAGACACAAATGGACCTCAAAACTGACGAAACGTAACCAATGCAAAACATCTCTCAATTAGGGTAATTCTAAAAAACTGTCTTAAGATTGCAGTCAGGGGAAAATGCATATTTTCCAAATGACACACTGCTTTGAGGCATATATTTACAGTCTTATTGAAGTAGTTATGGTTTCCCTCGCTATAGTGCTATTTGGGGATGTTAAAAATCTGGTCTTTTTCACTGAAGAGCATTACCACAAATATGCATCTGGTTGGAGCCTTGCTGGAAGCTACACCACATCTATCATGATTCAGTTGTGGCTACAGGGAGTATCAAGCATTCCCTCCATTGAAATATAAAATATTGATTTTTTTGTCAAGAATTTTCATTTTTTTTAGTTCTGCTTCAATCAAAGAGGTAGATCTACCTTTCTGTTAAAATGAACAAGCCCCTCTTAAGCAGAATGAATCCTGTATACAGATATCCCCCCCCCCCCCCCCCTCCCTGCCTCCTAAACACAGGAACAGCCCCTTCAATTGCATTGGGTGAAATTTGAGAGAGAAAGATTTACATGGTCCACAAGCCTATTATGTGTTTGAGTGTGTGAAAGTGGGTGGTTAATATCCTACCTTTGTCTACGTGATAGAGGAAGTTCTCCTGGCTCTGTGCCGCCAGCAGATTGAGCACGTTCATGTAGACGAGCACCTTGCTGTCGCTGTTGGCCTCCCAGGTGTAATTCTGTAGCACGTTCAGCATCCCGCGGGCCAGGTACAGCACACCTTGATCAGGACTGTCCTACAGAGAAGGAAAACAATACACTCATAGTAATATGGAATGCCTCATCTATAGATATAAAAATGGCACCATCTCTCTCATCATTCAAGAAACTATACCTTGAAGAACAATTTTCCACTCTGTTGCCTGAAGAATCGAAGGTATTATCCTTAAATCTGAGGGCCACAGCAAAAATCAAATCCTGTCTTTGACTGTGTTACCCTCGTGAAAGATTATTATTATTATTATTATTATCATCTTAGCCAGGATTTAGAATCTCAGTGCCCAAAAATGACAACTGTAAACATGATCAGGACTGTCCTACAGAGAAGGAAAAAATTGCACATCTCTCACTAACCCTTATGGTGCTGGTGGCTAATTTGGCCAATACAAAATGATGCAAAAAAACGAAAAATGCCTCAAACCCTGGCATATGGGTACTCATTTGAAAGTACTCAGTGAGAGCTTTCCAATGAATACCAAAATGACAGGGTTTAGATGGTTTTCAAAAATCTTTGCATCATTGTGCTTTGGACCAAAGTGGCCTCAGCATTGGAAGGGTTAATACACATGACAGTATGGAAGAGTAGTGATTCAGGGAGCATAGCATCTCCAGCTTCAGGAGAGCCAGGATATTCTGTACACTGTCCGCTAGAAGCTACAATACAGAAATGGAACCCATGGTCTTAGGCAGAATTTAGAAACTGGGTGCCCAAAAATGCCAGCTGTAAACTTTTTGGGCATCCTATTTTTCAAGGGAGACTACAATATACTTAGATGACAACCACAAAACCGGTATAAACTGATTGAAATAAGGCGAGTATCCTCATACAATGTCATGGGATTTACTTTGGGGTGAAGAATGAAAAAAAAATGCTTGAAAATGACATTTGGAGGAATTACTCACAAAAACATTTGGGTGTTTTCTAAGAGTTGATTTTCAAAGGTTTGGTTGTCCAAAGGATGTCTAGATGCCTTGCCGGCTAAGACAATACCTCAGTGCACTATATGCATACCAATGTATGAGTGAGAAAACTAGACAATGAGGGCCACTTACTGGAACTACTAATAGAGTAGAGAAGAAATTATTGAGATATTCCACAAGTAACAGTTCTGTTGATCTCAGTTTCCCATCCACCTCCAGCATTCTGGGAACTTCAGGAATTGCAGAAATTGCTGCTTTGAAAAATGCATCACCTGCAAACAGTAAAATGATAAAATATTAAAACGAATCACCTCCAAACAGTAAAATAATAGAATATTAAAATGAATCATCTCCAAACAGTAAAATGATAGAATATTAAAATGAATCACCTCCAAACAGTAAAATTATAGAATATTAAATGAATCACCTCCAAACAGTAAAATAATAGAATATTAAAATGAATCATCTCCAAACAGTAAAATGATAGAATATTAAAATGAATCACCTCCAAACAGTAAAATTATAGAATATTAAATGAATCACCTCCAAACAGTAAAATAATAGAATATTAAAATGAATCATCTCCAAACAGTAAAATGATAGAATATTAAAATGAATCACCTCCAAACAGTAAAATAATAGAATATTAAATTAATCACCTCCAAACAGTAACATCAGAAGAAATTCAAGCTATAGAAAATTAAAATGTGTTTCCTACAAACTTTCATTTAATAGAGATTCAAGTTCTACACAACCAAACCATTGATATTTAAACATGGGTAGTAAATGACAGAGATATATCTGTGAAGCATGAATTGACCCATTCATGCCTGGCGATCAACTTAACCCATTCACACTCAGAGTTCCTCTAGAAAGTGTTGTCTGCTACTCTAATACTTTTGAAAATAACTTGTGAATAAAGCGAAAGTTCACAAACTATTTAAAGGGGAGCTGTTGTTTGACTTCTGATAAACAATTCTCCTTCAAATGTTTTCAAGAAAATGACTTTGTAAGTAAAATATTTCCAAAATTGTCAGGCCTCTTTTGGCCGCTCTGAGTGTAAATGGGTTAACCAGTGTATTCTGGACCTGTCATGCTTTTGAAAATTACTTTGGAAGAAAGCACATATTTGCAAAATATGTTAAGGAGAGTTGTAGATAGGCAACCGATGAACAACTCTCCTTCAAATATTTTCTAAATATTGCTTTTGTTAGAGAGACATCACCAAAAGTGTCAGATGGATTTTTGCATAATTCCTTACCCTGTGAGAGACAGCCATTGAGCATTGCCACGCGTCCTGATAGTAAGTAGAGGTTGAGACAGCTAAAGATGCCTTGTAGAGAGGGAATTGTTATGAAACAATATGCTGCACAGGCCTGTAAGTAAATACACACAAATTAACCTGTTAATGCTTAAGAGTAAACTTTTGAAATTGTCGTCTGGATCTTTGATTCTTTTGACAATAGCTTGGAAATTAACACAATTATTTTACAAAATATTTGAAGAAGAGTTGTTGGTAATATTCTGAATAACATTCTTCCTTCAAATATTTTCCCCACTTTACTTTTAACGCAAGATTTCATCAAAATTGTCAGGCAGCTTTTGGCTGCTGTGATAATGATATTGAATAGTATCATACATGATCTGTTATACCGATACCCATTAACCCATTTTATGCGCGATACGGCGTCGTCAGTATTATCCCTTTCATAGCGGGATACTGACGCGCCAGTATGTATCTGCCGTTCTGTAAAGTGGTGTCGCCAAGCGGACGGCAGATACACTATTGAAGCTGAGATTTCTACCTCCACGAGTTAGAGATCTCAGTTTCAAAATGGCTCCAGCGTGGCGAATTTTCGCCAAGGAAAAGTCATCTTGTGGGGTGAATAACCCCACAATAACCCTCTCGCAACGCTGCCAAACTGAGCGGCATAGGAGCGGGATTCGCCGTGATGCGAGGTACGTTATTGACAGCGTGATTTTCGATGATATTCTGGCCATTACATGTTGAGATCGATAGAATCTGATTGTAAACACACATGTTGGCCGGAATATCATGGAAATTCACGCTTCACTGTGTATTTACATGTATATTTTGACAATTACAGGTTAGTATGAAATTAAAATCGCCGATATCAAATTCAAAATGGCGTCACGTCTTTTACTTGGGCTGTTTTTGATAAAATGGGGGGTTTAGATTGTATTTACTTGTTGTTTTGGTATATATTTGTGAATACTTAGTATCACTAAGTATTCATTTTACAAAAATTTTAATAATTCGTGTTTTTTTGGAGGGTTACAGTTAGAGTGCCACACCAGCCCTGAGTCAGTGCGTGATATTATCTGACTCTGATAGGTACTTTTGAGAAATTGGAGGCCATGCACTTCCACATCCAAGAAAATAAAACCGTTTGATATATCCAAGTCATTTTTTTTGATTTGTTCCCTATATTCAGTTTCCTTGAAATTAGGCACAATTTGTCATACACAAAGATTAATATATATAGGGTGAAATTAGAGCCAAACATTTCAGTTTTACTTTATTTTGACACCAAAATCTTGAAAAAACTAGATACTTACAAGTTCAACATTCCGTAATTTAATAATGGGTGGGAGTTTTTCTTATAAAAAAACACTATCTTTTAGAGAAAATACTTGGCTTTTAGAAAATATAAAGTTTATAGAGGTTATTTCCACAGAAATCTAAGTTTCAAGGATGTAACTGTAGTGCAACAGGTTTCTGGTAGCCAGCATACAATGTTGCGGATATGGCCCAGATCTGAGGGAGTATTTACCTGTACAGTACTGCAGAATAAAATGGGTTAATGATATAAAATTGGCTTAAATGCTAACTGGAAATCTCAGCACAAAGGCAGTTCTCCATTTATTCGCGGAGTTTCTGCAGTTGACTGTGCTGAATTTAACAAATATAAGTCACTGGGAGGTAGGAAGTTTTGTTGAAAAATAGTGCTAAGATACTGTATCATTAACCCTTATCCCGCTGGTCACGACTCTGAGTCGTGGTGCAATGTAAGTAGACTCACCGATGGTCACGACTGTGAGTCGTGATGTTTCTTCAAATTGGCTAAAAATCGCTTGTCCCCCCATAGAAAAAAAATATACCCAACCAAATCTTATGAAAAAAAGATATTCTGATAGGCCTGATGATTCTGAACAGAAATGACATAGGTCTTATATAGGTTATCATGGCAGAAAATAAAGAAATCTGGTATGGAATATCATGGTACGGCCTAGATTTTTCGACATAATTTTTTTTTTTTCAGCGGTGGCTATATATTGGTGCTCTATATAGTAGAGCAGGATAAGGGTTAAGAAAATATCCATAATGTATTGCATAATGTTTGAAGGTGCCAATACCCTCCTAAAAACAGAAAAACATTATCACCTGGTTTCATGCACCTCACTGGTCATTATCAGAAAACCAAGTCAAGTGGTCTCTAGTAGGGCTGGGCTCGATAAGCACGACATCGAGTGATCGGCAAAGTCGTAAGATCGATGTTCAACATAAGAGGACATCGATTGCCGAACTCGATACGGCCCCGCCCCCTACCTCCATTGTTTTCCCAACCCCCAAAATACAAAAGAGCCTGCCCTATTCTTTAAAAAGACCACGGTGCTGAGCCGGCCACAGCCAGCCGCCATTGAAACTGCACTACGATAGATACTATCGCGCGCGGTAGTACTTGGAAAAGTGTGGAGAGGGCCACGCAATGTATTTTACATGGTGATGGTCCGGCCCCCACCACACTTTTCCAAGCACTACAGCACGCAACAGAATCGAATCGAGAAAATCGACAACGAGAAAAATTAGGCAATTAATCGGATCGCAAAAAAATGGCTGATGAGCACAGCCCTAGTCTCTAGATCATATTCCTTTCTATCTGTGATGCTCGTATTTCTGCAAGATATTATGATTTTCAAACGCATCATATTAGGCCGATAAGACCCATGATTTCACTTACCCTGACAAAGGCAGCTGTTTTTCTGGAATGGTTGCCTTTCACAATTTTTCTTGTCTCCATTGATAACTGGTTCACACTCTGTTCAAAAATACAAGAAACATAATCAGTACAAAGAATTCATGCTTTTCATTTTGTTCTTGATTTTACAGGTAAAATTTATTTAATTGTACCTCTTTTTGGGGTCAACAAAGTTCAATATGAGCCCTGACCATTGACTTTTTAAAAGTTTTGTTTATTAACTTGTGAAACAGACTGACACGGTGGCTAATTTACAAACTTTGAAACATTTGAATCAAATAATAGAAGTTGAATAATATAAACATACATAAGGTTATTACACTAGTCATACATGCATATACAAATTAAATTATATTTTAAAAAGTCGTTAAATAGTGCACAATTTAGTCTTCCCAAAAAGGCTCTGGCTGAGGCTAATCATCATACATGTGAATAGATGCCAATGTTAACTCCAATGTTCTCTCTCTCTCTCTCTCCTCTCTCTCTCTCTCTCTCTCTCTCTCTCTCTCTCTCTCTCTCTCTCTCTCTCTCTCTCTCTCTCTCTCTCTCTCTCTCTCTCTCTCTATATATATATATATATATATATATATATATATACATATGATACGGCTGGCTGAACGCAGATACCAGGCCGAATCCCTTTTTTACAAGGAGGATAACAAATTTATCATCAGTTTATTTTTTAAATTAAAAAAATATATATTTAAAAAAAAAAAAAAAAATTGTTTCAATTTTTTTTTTGATTTTTGATTTTTGATTTTTTTTAAACTTTTTTTTATTTATTTTTTAAATATTTTCAAAAAATTTTTTAAATCTAATTTCATTTTTTTAAATTTTATTATTTTGATTTTGTTTTTTATTCTTTTTGTGTGTCTTGTAATATAAAAAAACATCGAGGCTGTGACCTGTAAACTTGAGGTCGACCATCGTAAACATGGCGAAGGAGGATAAAACATTGAGCCTCGATTTGAGAGTGAGGATAAAACACTTATCCCCATCCTGAAATTGACAAGTAATGAGAAGCAATGAAATACAATCCAGTACCCAACAGCAATTGACCAATCAGCTGCGAGTATCAGAGTGAAGCTGATGATAAATATATATATATATATATATATATATATATATATATATATATATATATATATATATATATATATATATATATATATATATATATATATATATATATATATATATATATTTGATTTCCTAGAACTACAAGATGTGTATGTATCAATAGTTACCTGTACTAACTGTATCAAGACTGCATCAATATTACTAAAAGATGCTCTCGCCTCTACATAGAAACTCAGCTGCTGCTCGAAGTCTCGGCCGAAGTTGATATTTCTCACAAATCCGCAGATGAGGTTCCCGATGTGCCGCACCTCATCATCAAGAGTCAGGGCACTGGCAGGTAAAAAATATGAATAAACTCATTGTCGTCTGGATCAAAGATACTTTTGATGATAACTTTTGAATTGAGAATAATTTTGCAAAATATTTGAAGGATAGTTGTTGATAATGTCCTGATCAACATTTCTCCTTCGAATATTTTGCCAATTATGCTTTAGCCTGTAAGATCTCATTCAAATGAAATTGTCAGGCTGGTGTGGCCATTGTGAGCAGTAATGGGTTTGGAAATAAACCATTTGCATATGCAGGGTACACATGGTCTTACAATTTAGATTGAAAAATAAAGAAATGCCTAGTTTAAGGGTATTTGGAAAGGGATTATTGATTTTCCTAACAGAGACCTCACCATGCAGTCAATCTTTTTCAAAGTATTGCTTTGCTAACTAGATATTTCCATACACGTCAGACAAATTGTTAATCAATTAATCAATCAATTGAATGTGTCAAATACAGATACGAATGTAACTAAATATATGTTGTTACTTATAAATATGTTTTTGTGGCATTCAGAGTATTCATTATATACAATATATCCTATGAAAAATCTAACCAGCCATAGAGGCTTGCAGTAAACAAAATGCAATCATAAATCAACCTGTAAATAGTATGTTATGAGACTAATGCTCACAAGTAAAAATAAGTAAAACACCAAAAGTGTGCATTTTGTATACTACTATTTTACTCCTGACTAAGACAAAATTAAGCAAAGACACTTTGAAGAGTAAACCCACTCAAGACACCATGCTTCAACTTGATAGGAACAACAATAGGACCATTATATTATCAGAAACAAGGTACTGAGAAATAGATTGTACAAGAAAATAAAGATGGAATTTGGAATTTCAGTTTTCCATCACTTTTTCTGCCATATTGCGACTAGGTCATGATTAACAAGTTGTAAGTGGTGGAGAAAACCGGAGTACCCTATGAAAGCCACCACCTTAATGACCTAACCCCTAAAGTAACTGGCAACTTTCTCACTTGCCCATGCCAGGATTCACGCTCTAAAAATGGTGAGAGACAACTTAAGCAGTCAACGACAATGCCTTAGACCACACAGCTATCAAGGCAGGCCACTAAATAAAGAAAAAAATACCCCATCGAGTCTGAAGATAATATCAATCCTAGAGTATTGAATAGTCTGAAGAATAATATCATTCCTAGTGTGTTGAAGAAACCACATTTTTTACTTAGATTTAGATCAGTATCATAGTTACAGATTAAGTACTGTTGAAAGGCTACTTACTTGACAGAGTCATGCATGGTTTTACAGATGAACATCAGAGCATTTATGATCACTGGATCATTTGTGGTGTTATTCTCATGTCTGAAATCAATAATGTCACTTTTAACCCTTGTCATGCTAGACCGCCATATGGGAGAACCTATCCCCTGGGACCAGGGATATTGTGGGTCTACCCACCAAATCAGAAGGATTTCATAGATTTCTATTACTGTTTCAATAATGTGCTTCACAAACTGAAATAGAAACGTAGTAAGAGGTAAAACCTTGATATCTAGTATAATTCAATACCCCTTAATCGACCTATGTAGTTTTTATTTTGTTTAGTGCAAGGGTACCCAAAGACCGGATATATCCGGTGTTGGTCACACAGGCAAGATATGGAGCACCGGATATATCCGGTGTTAGCAAGAGCAGGGTTAAAACAAGAATAACAAGAAAAAAAATAATACGTGAGAAATATGCGATCGAATCATGTTGGGAAGTCTTGAATTCTCTAAAATATACGCTGCTTTTGGCACCATCTGCTTTTGGCAGATGGTGCCTTTAAATATATGCATTATTACATAAATCCATCTACAAATTGGATGTACAGACAGTATAGGATAAAAAGAGTGAAACCATCAAGTAAAGGCCACTCTGAGGAACTCCTGGGATTTTATACAGCTTTCTATCACTCCTAGTTGAAAAATAAATTTGATAAGAGAAAATGTCAACTTACTTGGAAAATGATTCCATGATGGTTTTACAAACCTCAACTTTCACATGCTCTTTTTGAAACATGTCTAAGAAAGGCATGAACTTGTCCTAAAAGGAGAAAGGAAAATTTTGCATTCATAATGTTCACATCTTCATTTAAAAAGGAGATACAAAGATAAAATGGTCATGACTTCTTAATATTTAATAGAATGTCTGATTAATTATCACTTAAGTTCTATGATACACTTACTTAATCAATGCTGAATATATCACTCCCAATTCAATGAAAACTTTCTAGACACAATGCTGACTTAATTCAATTGCATGGCTATCGGTTTATTCGAAACACCAATGACATTTGTGGCAGAGATTCACCATGTTTTAAGAAAAATATTTTCAAATAATTCTCAGAATATGGACAAAACACTCAGAGAATTAAGAATCTAGCACAAGTACTAAAAACATAACTTTTCTCAAATACTATTTTTTTCTTTGATATTTTTTTCTTTATTCATTGCTTGTCAACTATGACCATTGTGTGAACATGATTTGAAGAATAGTCTCCACAGATGGATTACTTTACAATATGTTGTAACTTGTTAGTACCGTAAATTCTCAATAATTTGGGACCGTTTTTAATAATAACAATCTTTAAGGGTTGAGAGTGATTCATGTTAAATGAAAATACATGTACTGACAAAGCAGAGTAATAGTTGTCCATACTTTGTGAAACAGCCACCAGTGATAGATCAAGGGTGGTCTTACTTTCTAATAATTATTTTGCAAAATAACTATAGTGGCCCAAATTCTTAGGGTGGTCTAAATTTCTGAGTACTTATGGTAAATACTAAACTACGGTAAATACTAAATTGTGGTAAATACTAAATTGCGGTAAATACTAAATTGCGGTTAATACTAAATTGTTTTTCAGGGCGTAGATCGTACCATGGAGAAGAGAGTAGAGAAGTTATGCATGTGTGCCATTATCTTGACAATGACGGACTGCAGCTGGCCGTAGTAGTCCTCAAATACGCGATCAGGAGTCATGTGCTTGATAATGTCAGCCATGATTGTGTTCACTTCCTTTTTCTGCAACATAGTAACAACCAAGCAGGGTTAACAGAATGATAAACCAATCAAAAAATGATTTTTGCTACTAAAAATGCTAAGGTGATGGTTGATGTGCAGTGTGTCTAATAGAGAAATGAAATCATTATGTATCACCTAGTGTGATGAATGAATTGCAATGCAGAGAGTTTTAAAAATCTGCCCTTTACATTATGCCAATATTAATTCTGAAAAACCTGCTAGCGTAATATTTCATACTTGACAACTTAACAGTGTTTTCCTGGTAAATTCAAAGTAAATTGAATACCTGCATAGTTTTAGAACTATCTCCAACACAGTGGGGATAAGAAGTGTTTTAAGTAATATGCACATTGTTTCAAATGAATATGACACCCACTATCAACTTAACTTTGAATATGTTGAATACTCACTGAAAAATGCTTGACAACGTATTCGATCCACACCTCCGAACAGCTGATATAGTCCTAGGATATAAAAGAAAATGTCAATGTCAGTCAACAAAAGAACTTTTCTGCAATGGCAATAAAAAAATTGTTTGCGTGATAGTTCATTCATTTACCACAGCACATATCTATTTTTGAAAATTCAGACGCTTTTATTGAGTGGGAACAAAAGGTGATTAAAAATTGTCAATATTAACAAATAAAATGTACTCTGATTACAATAATACTTAACCCATTACTACTCACAGGAGCCAAAATAATGTTAATCAGGACACTACCAACAAACTCTACCCAAAATTTTCTGTAAAATAATACTTGATTCCAAAATTATAGACAAAAGTATCATATATCCAGATGACAATTCCTAGTTATACTCTTAAGTAATAATTAGTTAAAGCTGGATTATCTTGTCAGCTGACTAACTAAATGCATAGACTCAACTTACTGCAGGATTCTGTAGTTTAGTGACTATTTTCCATACATCGTTGAGTACTGTGAGTTTCTGGCTTTCTGGAGGATCTGCCATAAGGAGGCATAAACCCAGGGTACGGAAAAGCAGATGCTGTAAAAAAGAGTCAGGCCCTTAATAAAAGTGTAATATTTTTGATTTATGAAATATAGGCAAAGACATGTCCTTTTCGATCAAGTTCTATAGGGTTCAATTAAAAAATATTTGTCATGGATAAAATGTTTCATTCAAGTTTTGCATAAAAATAGGTTGTCCAGCTACTCCAAATAGTGGAAGGGGGATTATATCAAATATATTGTAAAACTATTGTAAAATCATTCTCACTTTCAAAGTTATAGTCAAAAGTGTCATAGATATAGAAGATAATTTCTAAAGGTACTCTTAAGCATTAAAGGGATAATATATTGCTGCTGACCTTAGGGAAGCCTGTCTCTTCACAGTCCTTGATGAGGTCAATAAACTGCATGGACCTTACAGCTATGTATTCAGGCTTGAAAGCAGACATGATGGAATTCAACAGCAGAGCACTGCAAACACAAACATATTGCACACAAGCTATGAATAACAACCAAAAAAGATAAAATCAACCCATGGTTAACCCATTAAAGCACAATTACACCATGAATAAAACATAGGCCCAAATAGTTTCTTAGAGTATTCTCTACATAAATCCAAGTTCCCACCACTGCAAACCTTCATACAAGAAATACATTGCTGTTTAAATGCATCCTAACATAAAAGAAATTGGGCTACTGGCAGCGGCCATTTTAGTCTATTACAAGCTTATCCAGTACATCAGCATATGCATTATTTGCCATTATTTCATTTAGGTATTATACTTTAACTAGACTGTCATCATTGTGGCATTTTACCTGTTACATTGTTTCCTGCATTTCTCCAGGACATCAATGAGAGTTTTCTCTGAGGATCTGTTAGCGATACACTGGAGGATCCAGTCCAGAGCGGGAGAGTAGAGAGTCAGGTAGCGAGGCATCTCCAGCTTCTGTACAGCCAGGATATTCTGTACACTGTCCCCTTGAAGCTACAACACAGAAATTAAACCAAGGGTCTTAGCTAGGATTTAGAAACTGGGTGCCCAAAAGTGGCAATTTTAGAATTTTAGGGTATCCTTTTTTGCAATGGAGACAACAATACAAAATACAGACCCATTGTACGACGCCTGTATGGCCGTTTTCAAGTCAAACCAGTATGTTTGAAGAATTAATCCCCAACTATGTTTGAAGTGCCCACCTGTGAGTATGTATGAAGGAAGTCATTGAAGCATGGCATGAGGTGGTCTCTGATATTGAGGGCGACGCTGACTCCCACTCGGCAAAGATAGCAGCGACTGTAGACAGCCACTAGAGGATCACCAATGCCGCGACTCATCAGAGCCAGGCGTATCAGAGCCTGAGAGTATTCCCTGAAATACAGGACACAAAACATACATTAGAATAAATCAATTTAAGTTCACCCATTAATGCTTATCTTGTTGAGTTTAACAATTCCTCTGCAAGTATTTTGCAAAATTTATTCTATGACGACTTTATCCAAAGCTATCTGACCATAATAATAATAATAATAATAATAATAACAATAATAATACTACTACTACTAATAATAATAATAATGATAATATTAATAATAATAATAATGATAACAATAATAACAAGAAGGACGCTAATAGCGTCATAGGTGTATTTCAGGAAGTATTAATAAAGCTATATTACATACGGATTTTGCTTTATATTGAAGGTCAAGATGATATCTATTGATGGTCTGTGCTGGGGCTTTTGGTTCTAGTTGTTGAAGACTGTTATTAAGTCGTGGTCTGAGTAGTATGTTGGGATGGTTGTGGCGGTTGCGGTCGTCATGTTGGTATAGACATGAATATGGCAGAAAAAGCGAATAAAACACGAAAATCCATTTCCTGTACAGGGGCTTGATACTTAGATAATTAAAATACCTCTCGGTCATTCAACCTTCTGGTTTTCCTTCTCTGTCATTTGACCCCATTCTGACAACATGTCATCCGAATCAAATAATAGGGATGGTAGAACATATATACATATATACATATATATATATATATATATATATATATATATATATATATATATATATATATATATATATATATATATATATATACTGTACACTGCCTTAATATTCCGTGCTTAAATAGTACGGATCTCTTGAAAACAAAAAAGTCCGGTGTTTAAATAGTCCGGATTCGATCCCCTCATGCAGCGACATCTAGCGATCATGACGCAAACTAATTTTTGTCAAGTGAACCGTCGCGGCGGCGTTGTGACCACGCTCGAACTTGTCTGCATTTGATCATTAGATTACATCAGGGAGCTTCCATACGATAGAAGCTCTCTGATTGCAGTCAAAATGTTCAAGCTGCCTGCCACATCAGGTGAGAACAACTCACCTAGTTGCCATTAGCAACCGGGTAAGACAAAGGAATGAATGTCACAAACATTCATGATGGCTTCATATTCAGGAAACACAAAGGAATGGGAAAGGGATGGGTTAAAATGGCCAAAAAAGAGCTGAAATATTTCATTTAATTAAAAGTTAAAGGGTTAAAAAAAGGCATTAGAGAGATGATTTGATAATTAGAGAGTTAATTCTGCATATATGACGCCTGTGAAGGTGATAGTGGCGCTTCCTATTGACTGACAGTGAAACTAACGGACAAAGGGACGAGCGTAGCTCCCCTTCTATTTTTTTTCACATTACATTTTTGTCCGTTTTTAAACATTCCAGATTCTTCCAAACGGAAAAATCCGGAATGTTTTTACGCATGGACTATTAAGGCAGTGTACAGTATATATATATATATATATATATATATATTAGGGCTGCACTCAACACTCACGAACTCGAGTGGCTCGAGCCCTGGAGCAAACTCGCCGAGCTCGAGCTGAAATTTTCTAATCGTGAGCTCGTCTATGTTGGGAACACACACGTAACACAGAGCACCTAACACAAATTATCAACATACATAACTGCTTATCGCTGTCATGTCTTCTTTACAATCTCCAATGTATACATTCAAGCGTTGTTGACCTTTGTACCTCGTCAGCACGTTTTATAATTAAATGAACATGGCAATGTTAATAAATGTCTGCCAATAAATATTTATTTCTTAATAGCTGGGCTGGAAAATAAGTATTTTTTTGGAAAATCGGAACGTCCGCGAGCTCATGAGTCAAACGGGTGGTGAGCTCATGAGTTGATCTCCCTCCGTGAGTGCAGCTCTAATATATATATATATATATATATATATATATATATATATATATATATATATATATATATATATATATATATATATATATATATATATATATATATATATATATATATATATATATATATATATATATATCATGCTGATTAATGCTATTGTGGTTAGAAGCTCCTTTTTAATATCAATATGAAATTCCTATATTAAAAGGGACATGACTTGTTAATACCATTTTTATGTAAATTTATACTAAACTGGTCTTTTTTTATTTTATTAACTGAACAACCACATAATATCCATGTAACTGAGGGAGCTACCACATAACTCTGTATTCCATTGCCCCTACTGACTTGAAAGATGGGATGTCCTAGTGTGTCCTAGGGCATAAGCAATCTGTCCTTTTTTCTTTGATGGCTGAACCCTAATTGCCATAATGCATGGTCATTTGGGGGAGTAATGTAATTTGGTTACCATGGTCCAGCAGTGTTCCTCTAACACAGTGTGTGGCCAGAAATGAGGCAGTGTTTGTAAAGTAACTTGTTCACTTCAACCATCAACATTCATGGTCAGTTTTAGGGGAGATGTGATCAGGTGTGAATGGTTCAGCAGCATACATCTAAAGGTTTTTGGTCAGTTATAAGGTGAGTAGGCTCAAGTCAATTGTCAAGATGATGACCTCAGTCAGATAAATGCATCTTTGGCCACTTGAGTATTTATCTTGTAAAGTGGAGGATGCTGGGCAGCTGTGTGCATGCTCAGTTGTTAGGTGTGTAAATTCAATCAATTCTGTTACTCTGATAGTCACATAAGATCATCCTTCAACTTGAATATAATTTTAGAATACAAATGCTCATTTTATCTTTTGTTGGTCCTCCAAAATATATCACTACAGATGAAAATCATTTCGAATTGTAGAATAGTATCAAATGAATTATAGCCTTTGATAAGTTCAAAGATGATTTTTTTTTGCCCCAATTGCAGAACAGGCATGGGTTTCAGCTATTTGAGCCTTTGCGTTTGACCTCCTGATGGAGGGTTTATGACAAGCAGACGTTTCTAATTATCATATCTTATTGGTGTGTTGACAATGAAATTACCTTGGTCTGTTTCGGTGATATTTTGGGAGTAACTTGAATTACTCTCCTGACAGATGCAATGACAATACCAGATACAGCAGTTGTCTCATTACATAGTTATTATCCCTTGAACCATCTCAAAGTTTTACCTTAACATTGGTTTTGAAGGAAAATGAAATTTACTACTTCCAGTTTTTTCAAAGTTCATTTTTTACGATTGTGAGGCACAAAGAAATTCCACAAATGGGCAGGATGTATTATTTAGAGTCTGTTTTCTTGAAGTTGAAACTTCTTTTTCGGTTCTAGTGGCGAAATTAGTAAGTAAATTGAGAATTTCGCCAGGGTTCCTAAATCAACATTGAAAAAAGCCGTTTTTGCCGTTTTTTTCCAAAGTCGCCATTTTTTTCAAAAATAACAAACATAACAAACAGGTTATGATAATAGGGTAAAAGCCCTCTTTCTTGCGAACATTTTAATGGGTCATTTGTAACTTTTGACCAAGAAACGGCGACGTGACAATTTTTTGAAAATAGTATGTTTTTTGTGTGAAATGCATATCGAAGGGAAGCCGTAACCTCGCCATTGTCAAAAAAACAACGCCATTTTTTTTCAAAAATAACAAACATAACAAACAGGTTATGATAATAGGGTAAAAGCCCTTTTTCTTGCGAACATTTTGATGGGTCATATGTAACTTTTGACCCAGAAACGGCGACGTGACAATTTTTTGGAAATAGTATGTTTTTTTGTGTGAAATGCATATCGAAGGGAAGCCGTAACCTCGCCATTGTCAAAAAAATCAACGCCATTTTTTTTCAAAAATAACAAACATAACAAACAGGTTATGATAATAGGGTAAAAGCCCTTTTTCTTGCGAACATTTTGATGGGTCATTCGTAACTTTTGACACAGAAACGGCGACGTGACAATTTTTTGAAAATAGTATGTTTTTTGTGTGAAATGCATATCGAAGGGAAGCCGTAACCTCGCCATTGTCAAAAAAATCAACGCCATTTTTTTCCAAAAATAACAAACAGGTTATGATAATAGGGTAAAAGCCCTCTTTCTTGCGAACATTTTGATGGGTCATTCGTAACTTTTGACACAGAAACGGCGACGTGACAATTTTTTGAAAATAGTATTTTTTTGTGTGAAATGCATATCGAAGGGAAGCCGTAACCTCGCCATTGTCAAAAAAATCAACGCCATTTTTTTTCCAAAAATAACAAACATAACAAACAGGTTATGATAATAGGGTAAAAGCCCTCTTTCTTGCGAACATTTTGATGGGTCATTTGTAACTTTTGACCCAGAAACGGCGACGTGACAATTTTTTGAAAATAGTATGTTTTTTGTGTGAAATGCATATCGAAGGGAAGCCGTAACCTGGCCATTGTCAAAAAAATCAACTTCCGGTTGTAGCGAATAGCTATTTTTTCGCTTCCAACCTGAAGTTGGAATTAAAAAATGATTGAATCAGATAGATGAGGATCTCATCTATCCAGGTAGGTACTCATATTTGGATCGGGGGGCGATAACTTGATAAAACTGAAAGGAATCGGCGAGGTACCATGAAAAATGGACGTATCGCCATGCACACACCACAAGTGCCAATCAAAACAGAACAAGACCCACATGATTGGATCCCAGTGCGTGACACCACAACACAAGCACCGCCCCCAAATGCAAATCAAAAACAGCAACCCCACGTGGCAAAGCCTCAAACAACCCCAAGTGCCAATCAAAAATAGCAACCCCACGTGGCAAAGCCTCAAACAAAGACAACAAGATATGCCAACCGATACGATTGGATAACAGAACCAAACACCACACAATAAGCGCCGCCCCCACGTGCCAATCACAAACCACCGACAAGGCCAACTCGACACACGCCAATTACGAATAACGTCCGAATCTTAACGTCCGAAACCGCAAACCACATCCGTCCAGTTAAACCGCAAGCCGTTGTGATCTGATAATGCATTTCAGTTAACTGAAATACATAAAAATAATAATAATGATAATAATATAGCAATAATGATAATAATGAAAATAACAATACTGATAAAAATAGTAGTAGTAATAATGATATTAATAATGATATTAACAATAATAAATTAAAAATAATAATAATAATAATAATAATAATAATGATAATGATAATAATAATAATAATAATAATAATAGTAATAAAAATAATAATAATACTAATAATAATAATAATAATAATAAACTTGATATGGAGCCCTTCCAAACTAGAATGTTCATGAGAGCATGCTTGAACTACAGATGCAAGTGGGCTCCTAAGTGTTCACTGTTCATATCAAAAAATGATTTTTTTTACTTACCCCACCTGTAAAAAGCCATAGCATTTCAGTATGGCTGTTTCTACATAGAACCTTGGTATGAGTTCTCTGATGGAAGCTATCTTAAAGAACCAGTTCTTGCAGGTTTCTTTGGCGGAGTCTGGCACCTGATCTGGCGTAAACTCCTCTGGAAGCTGAATAGGGACATGGCTGCCCTTGGGGTAATACTGAGACTTTTCTCTAATCCTATTATAAACCAGTTTACCTACAAAACAATACAAAGGTTTCCTAATAAGAGAATGCATTATATATATTATAGATCCAGACAACAATTTTCAGAGGAACTCTTTAGCATCAATAGGTTAAGAAACAATGACTTTTGATAGGCTCTATCATCTCCTTATAACTTTGTAATGTAATCAACAATAAGGACATACATACCAAATGTATCAAGGATGTCTGTTACAAGCACAAACTTGCTTGGGTAAAACTGGATGACTGATGTGTCAGATAACAACTTGGCACACTGAAATCAGATAAACACACTTCAAAAAACTTGAAGAATTTCACACATATTCTATACCGACAATCAAAGAAAATAAATTCATGAAAACACAATATATATTAAAGGGAGGATTTTAATATCATAGAAATGCTTAGTAGATCATAATCTTATACTTCTCAATGAGCTCTTGAGGTTTAAATAAATAGTTATGTTACCTGTATGGCTATTTTTAGGGCTTTAACCCTTTGATCCTGATCCCAGGCTGAGATTAGGGCCTGATTGAGCTCATCTATTCTGTTCACATAATCCTGCTGAGACAAATTCAGCATCTCTTGGATTGATCCCTGAAATAAACAAATATACTAGTTGTACATTTATCACATCTTTTACGGAGAAACTATCCTTCTCTGGGGTAGATTTACTTAGCCACTAAAATAACACATGACACATTTTTATAAGTTCTGATTACAAATACTGAATAGAAATATAGTTGAAGCACAATTTGTCAGGTTGCTGATACCTAGATCAGACACAACCAAGCTACTAGAAGCTACCACCTGTACATTCAAGCAATGTCCTTCATTGAATGTGTCTCTAACACAACAAAATATTGGGTAGACTTAGGTAGCCATGAAAAGAAAACACATGACTGTAAAAAGTATGTTGTAATGACTGTATGGTCAGAGTTATGATTACTAAAATATTTGAAGATGACTAGAAACATGGTTGAAGGGACAACAAAGCACACACTCTCAGGTTGCTAAAACCTTGGTCAGACATGACCAAGCAACTACAACAGTACAACCTATCTGCTATACAATGATGCCATAGAGATAAAGATCTGTGTATCATCCACATAAGCATGGGGTTATAGACCATGTTTTCTTATCAGTATTCCTAGGGGTAGAACTTCTGAAGGTAAATCAGGAATAGCAGTGGGCCCAACATTGATCCTTGTGTAAAAAGACCATACCATCTTCTGAGATGCAGAGAAGGACTCACCTATCTGAACTTGAAGAGTACGGTCAGACAGGTATGAACAGAACCAATCAAGTGCTGGCCCTGTTATACATAGAGTGCTATATATTCCAGAAAACAAGACATCATGGTCATTGGTATCAAATGATGCACTTAGGACCAGCAGAATCAGTATAACGATTCCATGCTGGCCGATGCTGTTTTAAGTGAACATTTTCCTAATATTTCCATGTACATTCTAAAAGTGAGACTCAAGATAAAGAAGTGTATCAAAGGCTAGGACCTATGAAAATACCCTACCCCGGGTGTTTTCATCAGTCCACCTATTGGACTGGCTATGTAGCAAATAAGAATAAAAAAAACATTCTTCTTGACCTACCTCCTCAAAATCATCCAGTTGCTCTAGTCTATTTTTCACCTTGTCTGTTACAGATGTCTGTGTCTTTATAACAACTGAAAAATAGGCAAATATCAAACTTGGCTTTAGATCACATAAAGCATGGAAACAAGCTATGGCTGTACATATTCGCCTTGGAGTAGAGATATTATGAAATAGGAAGCAGCAAAATACCATATAAAATAAATTTTTCAGTCTTTCTAAAAAAAGAGTAATTAAACGCATTCATAAGTAGCAAAATTCTTTAGCATGGAGACATCCACATAGCAATTAAGCATATTTTATGATACATAGGTATATTTTTCCCGAGGTATACTTTTTCCCATTCAATATCAGTATTTGGTATTGTATCAAGTACCGGTACCTGTCCCTAGGCATGATAGCTTTAACATCATATGTTGGAATGTTAAAGATGGGAGAGAGGGTTCTTCAAAGTGGTCCACAATGGCCATGTCAGTACACATACACTCACCCTTTTCTTTGTCAGAAGCTGATAGGAAACTTGTAGTTATAGAAAGTTTTTCTGATGTAGTATACTTGGATAGTATTCCTGCTTTCTTGGACGCCCATGGCTCAAATCCCTCATCAACCTCTGAACCTGTCGACGATCGGCTCTTGGATTCTCTCTTTAGTAATAAAGAAATTACGAAAACATTTTTTAAATGAATAAACAAAATCAATTGAACATAATGAACATGGTATTAAATCAGTTCGAAATGTATGTGGGCAGGTTATTAAGAATACTTTCATACACATGCCATTTATAACCAATCTTACTACATATATGTATTTTATAAATACATTCAAGTAAATGTAATCTCTTCAGCTACAAAAACTCCCTTAATACAAGCAGCTCTTAAAAGAGTAATATTTCTTGAAATAAATCAAGATATGTATGATGAATCATAAATATGTAGTATACATACAATCAGTATCTTAGCCAGGATTTAGAAACTGGGTGCCTAAAATTGGCAGTTGTAAAATTTTTGGGCGTCCAAATTTTTATTGGGGGTCACAATACACTCATATTTCAACCATAAACATGTATAAATTCTTCAAAATAAGGTATGATATCATTAAACAATGCCATGGGAATTATAAGGAGATGAAAAATTCAATTATAAGCTCGAGATTGACATTTTTATAAATTCCACACAAAACATTTGGGTGTCTTTAGGGGATATTTTCAAGGGTTTGGGTGTCCAAAAAAGCACCCAGACGCCCTGCTGGCTAAGACACCATGCATGCAATGCAACTGCTTTACTTGTTGAAATATGAAACCTTTTTCAAACAACAAGTAAAACTACTTTGACAGGGCACGACGTTAACTTTTGCAGCGACTTGCCCCGTAGGGCAAGTGAGATTCAATTTTCACTTGCCCTACCTCAACTTTCACTTGCCCTTGAAAAATTGTATATAATAGTTTTATAATAATTCATTTAAAGCCAAGTAGAACATGGTTCTGGCATGTGAAAGCATATTTTCTAGGACAAGCTTGGATGGCAGACCACGAAACTTGCACACATTCTCAAAAGTAAACCTGAAATATACAAAACGTACTTTCCCAGTGGGGCAAGCAAGATGCAGTTTACACTTGCCCCACAGCTATAATTTACAATTTCTACTTGCACGGGGCAATGGGGCAAGCACCAATGTCGAGCCCTGTTTGATATAGCCTCTCTTAAACAGGTATAAGGCTGATTAAAAACTGGGACGGTAATCAAACAGACTTTACTTAAGGCTATATA
>OZ012685.1:53918929-53941337 GCA_963942565.1 Maea johnstoni
TATATATATATATATATATATATATATATATATATATATATATATATATATATATATATATATATATATATATATATATATATATATATATATATATGTGGTTTGAGAGTCATTGAATATACTTACAACAATAGCCTTGAGAGGATGACTAGCTGTCTCCTCCCAATTGAAGGATTCTCGCTTCTTTTCCACTTCATAGTTTCTTTGTCTTGGGGACCTACAAGAATACCACATAGTCAATAGCAAAAAACTATAAATATCAGGGTATGGACATATCTACGCTACACCCCATAGCTTTACTGGTCCACTGCAGTTTGGGTATCAAGCTGATTTGGTCCTCTTAGTTTTACATAAATACATGTACATGTTGCTTGATTGCTCGCTGCACTTACTACAGTGTGCTAACTATAAAACTATATTTTAAATTATTATTTTTTTAAATTGCTTGTTACTGCTTGTAATCATTGTACCATATTATATCATGTTGCCATAGCAATACCTAGGCATTGTTTTCCCACACAGTGCATACCAAAGTGTACTCGGGTTTCTACCCTCGTTCATTGCCCTCGCCCGGTGTCATGGAAACCATATGTAAACAACTTTTGAAAGAGCCCTGGTTTCCACAAGTTAAGGGCACTTTTCCCCAAAATTAAACAGCAAAATTTATTGTTTTCATGATATAATAGCCATTAAGACCTCGGCAGGCAGCTGTGTTGGAAAACCCAAGGCCGCGGGAGGTCTGATGCATCTCACAGCCTATGGCCTGGCGGCCTTCGGCTGTGAGATGCATCAGACCCCCTCGGCCTTGGGTTTTCCAACACAGCTGCCTGGCTCGATCTTAATCCCTATAAGAAAAATAAGATAACAAATTTGTTTTCAAAAGGATGGCAACACAAAAACACAATGTGAATGTCAAATTGGAATAACGCGTGCATCTACAGCAAAACACTAACGGTAACGTCCCAAATTTCAACTACATGTATATAGCAGTACCAAACACTCAGCATTGGGCTGGTGCAGTGGTGGGGGAGGGGGTGGGAAACTCAGACTGTTGTTGGTAAAGTAGGCACCTACCCTAACTTACTTCACTTACCATTTACTACAACCAAAAACTAGTTTTTGATTGCATAATTATGTTACAATTCAAATGAAATTCTAGACTTCGCACAACGACAATAGTGCTTTGTCATTTTTCGGCTTTTATCAAAAAATACAGGAAGTGTACCTACCACTGACGGACTGCCATTTTGTTCAGGTCACATGATCGATGTTTTTCAAAATATATTTTGCATCTCAAAATGAGGTAATTTGTCAAAATTATACAACGATAATTTTTATCCTCTAATTCAACAGATTATTTGACTCAAATTAGCAAACCAATTGAAGTGTTAGGGGGAAATAAAATAAAAATAGAAGGAAGCCTCGTTCTCATTATGTAGGTCAAAAGCATGGCGGCTTCTGAGATTGACCTGAATTTTCTTCCCTTCATTCATGACATTATTAAAAGGTGTGTATGGGTCTAGGGGCTTTCTCAAGGACTTGAACATGTTCTAAATATGGCTAGTATTGCCAAGTTATTGCCTGAACGAATAGTAGCCATCTCTAGCTGCTGTAGAATTCTCAAGTTATGACCTAATATATCACTACATATAAACAATATTCTGAAGTCATTGTCTGTGACTGACTGTCACTGTCAGACTGGTGAACTTGAAGTAGCACACTGAAGTCTGACAAAAGTACCCTTATAGTGCAGTTCATTAATCAATAATCATCATTCCAATTTTCTATTTCTCTGTTTGTACTGGGATGCCAATTGTCAACTCTAATATGAGCAGCAATCTACTGATATCAGACCTCAAGTTCTCTTTCTCCTGATGGGATATCTGATGTAAAGTTAGGCCCAGATGAGCTCCTGATCAGCTGATGTATGTTGATTTGAGGAAATCGATTGACCATATCACTGGAAATTGGTCACTCTAGTACCAATTCTTCCAAATTTCTGTGTATACCAAATTTTGATTCACCTCACCTTCCTCATACAGCCTAATCCTTTATAAGTTGTTAATATATGGTCAGCAGGTATTGTTTTGTGGGAAAGATTTTGGGATGTAGGCAGGAAATATGGTACCTGCTAATGAAATTGCAATCTGATGGACTTAATCCTGATTTACTCTTTGTGGGAAGCATGGTCTTAGCCAGGATTTCAAAAATGCCTGTCCAAAACAGCAATTTCAAAATTTCTGCCCGTCCACATTTGGCTATTGATTTACTTCAAATCCTTATACAAGCTACATTTAATAGCCTAGTGTGTCACAAAGGGCAATTTACACTTCAGTTGTGTCCTAGAAGATGGTTTGTTAGAAAGATATTTGTTTATTACCCCCAAAAGTCAAAATTGAAAAATCTTCATAGAAATTTTTGCCTGTCCAAACAAGAGGTTTTCAGGAAACTACCTGTCCGAAAGACAGGTAGGACGAGTCCTGGCTAAGTCCCTGGTGGGAAGGAAAGAAAACTGGTTTTAGAATATAAGAAAGAGGGGCCCATGGTCATCTTGCCTCACACCTTGTGCTTGATTTAGCCACTTCTGCCCTATGCTCTGTGACTACTTATGTCTCCACAAATCTTGATCAAGAGATATGCAGGACACTGACAAAGATTGTAATTAGAAGGCATAATAAATCAATATTCATATGATTGTGGAATCTCGTACTGAAAATGGTTATGTTTTCTCTTTCAGTATCGAGAAAGACTCCCATGACGTTCCACAAAAGATCAATGACTTGAAAGTGAAATTACAGAGAGCTCGCGAACAGATTGATCGCCTCCCGGGCACAGATTACAGCAAGGTAGAGCAAGAGCGGCAGGTAGAGGTACTCCAGAAACAACTCAGCTCCAAAACTGATCTCCTACGAAAGTACAGAAACATGTGTAACTTCGAAGTTCCAAAGTGAATTTGGCACGTGATAATACTAATTTTTGTTGGTAATAATGGAAAGCGATCAGGAGCGTCATGCGATCTTCTCAAAGGACCCTGCTGATTGGATGCAGTATGTTCACAAGGAGGTGCTGGTCACGACCGAGGAAGGGACACAGCACCAGGGCTGGATCTACACCATAGACCCAGTCTCGGAAAGCGTAGCGCTGATCAGATTTCACAAGGACAAGTCAGAGCTGGATGTCGAAGTCGTGATGGGACATATCATTCGATCGCTGACGGTTCTAAATGACAATGTTGATCTACATCTCAGCCAGTTGGATCAGCTTCTCAAACCTAAAAATTTGCAGAATCTCTCACCGGACGAACTTGAAGGGAAAAAGGAAAAGCTGAAAGCGTGGCTCCTGAAGAATCGCCTGCCCGTATCGGTGACGGGCGATAACGGTGAACTCCTCAGTGTTTCCGATGCACTTTTTGTGGAACCTCCATATGAATCTGAGAACTGTAGAAGTACCAATGAAATCATCCTTGGAAGAATTCAGGGTTTGATAAAGAATATGCCTAACAATGTTGAGGAATGGTGAAGAACTCATAGCCATCATCATATCCTGAGGGAGAGTCAGTTTGAATCCAGGACAACCAGGTGTGCTCAGGGTCTTAGCCAGGATTTAGAAAATAGTCCAAAATAGCAATAACATAATTTCTGCCTGTTTAGATTCAGCCGCTTGGCTACTACACATCCTTATACCAGGTACATTTTATAGCTTTTTGTGGCAATTTATTATTCAGCCATGACTTAGAAGATGATTTGTTAGAAAAAATATTAAATAGTTATTATCCTAAAAAAGTAAAAATTTAACTTTCTTCATCGACCTTTTTGCCTCTCTCTGTAGATTTTTAGGAAACTGCCTTTCCAAAAGACAGGTTTGATGGGTCCTGGCCAAGGCCCTGGGTGTACTCATGTTGAGGAGATCATAGAGAAAAGAAATGGAAATTGCTGAATTCCTTAATTTGTTACAATATTTTTCAATATTTTCATTTTGTGGATTATAGTGTTGGCCTGGTGCCATTTATTTTTGAGGTTCATTGTTGTTATAAGTTTCAACAATGTTTTTGTTTCAAAGAATATTTTTTGGACAAAGTACACAGTTCATAAATGATGAACTCACTTAATGCTGTTCAAATATTTTATTTCACACAAGCAATGTAAAATTACATAAGTAAAGATTATTCGAATGAAGGACATTCAATGTCCCGTAAGCTAGCCTAAAGGCAAGGTAGCAAAACCTAGTATGTAACTATGTATGCTGATAACAAAGCCTCTTGAAAACAAATAAAATATCAAATACTATTTCTCTTGTTACTGTCAAAAGATATATTCCTGTATAATACGATAAACAACCTTAGAATCATTCATACAGTATCCATGGGTATATATACTATTATATAGTAGAAAATGCCTTTTCGATGTGCCTTGAATTTCTAAAATAAAACTCTTGTCATGGTGCAAGGCAGGTCCATTCTCTCTGGCATTCTTAGTTACTAGGGGGTCTGATTTTTCAGATAGCTGCCTAGATTTATTGATCTATTAATTGTTTGCAGAATTGGCAAGTCAGATAGAAAGCCAGATGTAAGACTAATATATACCCACTTAGAATCATATACAACTGTCGAAGATTGTCATCACAGCGGCTTTCAATACTAAGTAGTAATATATGTGTAGTTCATTATAAAAGTACAAAAATTCATTTATGATTTAGCTGATACATTCATTACTTCTTAAGCTAGCCTATACGCAGTCAGTTAGAGAATTTATAAATAGTTGCATAGATAAAAATACCGGGAATGGGAAGATGAGCCAACTGCATCTCAAACACTTATCACTTTCTGAGGACTTCTCTTCAATAAATCTTAATGCATTTCCTTATTTGGCAACATATACATATTACAAACACACAAAGGAAATAAAATATATGCTTGAATATTTATTGCAATGTTGAGAGAAAAATGCAGGAAATAAGAATATGGTTGAATACTTATTGGAAAATATAGAGAGATATACATTAACTGTAGAGAATTCAATTCAATTTGTACATGTACTATTTACATATTCCCAAAATGAAAATACAACAAAACATGTCTTTCTTATTAACCAAAAAGAAAAATAATGCATAAATGTTCATTTTAGCTCAATTATATATTTTTCCAAATACCAAACCCATCATCTGTTTTCACAGAAAAATATAAAATTTCTTGGTTTAACTGCTAACTGTTTAAAATAATACCTCTTATAATTCACAAAATATTGGAACCACTATTTAATTACGAGTTAGTGGCAGCATCTCTCTTTTGCTGTGAAAAGGCCCTACAGCTTGACCTGTGATTGAGATTATAAAGATTTCCTTATTTTAAAGTAATCAGGTAAGTTATGATTAATTACTTCTATTTCCAATGCTGGGAGACCCAACTAACCACCTGGGTTCTTTTGAATCCTCTTCAGACAGAGAGTAAGTCAAGAAATAATTACATTATAATCACTCTTTATATATATATATATATATATATATATACATATATATATATATATATATATATATATATACATATATATATATATATATATATATATATATATATATATATATATATATGTATCTATATATATATATATATATATGTAATATATATATACATATATATATATATATATAAATAATGATAATAAAATAGGAAATAACCATATCAAAAGTCGATAGTGCTCTATAATATGAGTTACATAACCTTGTATAATTCTCTATATGATACATGTATATTTATGCTTTAAAAGCTGATCTTACGTAGTATATATTTCTACATGCAAAAATAAAGGGCTATATTGGTCATGCAATTTCAACATGGTTTGGCAATAACGGCCATAGTAATTTGCCTTGTACTCGAGCGATAGTTTTCTGAACAAATTCTTCTCAATACATGTGTCTCTTATCTGCTGGAGAAGCACTTGTGGGCGACAGCCTCTTGTTCTTGTTCCTAGTTAATTCAACCAAATCTTGTCCGAACTGCCCATAACTTCCTGGCTTTTTAGTGAAATCTCTCCAACAAATGCAATTTTCAGAAATTGTTTGAAGTTGAAAACTTTAGAAGCTATCCAACAACTTTCCTTCAAATATCTTTCCAGTTCATGCTGGATTACAAAGTTGCTATTCGTGCCTTTGGTTGCCAAAAAAGGCCTGTTTTCCCTGGAAAATATTTTTCGAATAAAAGAATATTTTAGAAAATAAATGATTGAGAAATGATGATCAGAACCCAACCAACAACTCTCCTTCAAATCTTTTGTAAATTCATGCTTTATTTGTTAGTTATTTCCAAAAGTGTTGAAGGTCCAGACGACATTTGTCAAGAAGAGCTCTGAGCATGAATGGATTATGAAAAGCTCCTCTCCAGCCAGCGATTCTCCCAATTCTGACTCTCCAGCCTCAAACTGTCTCCAAGATCCATCTCCAGGTCCCGCTTGGAGATTTCTGAAATATACAAAGATGCTGCATTATTAGTGTCAATTATATTGCAATGTCTTTTTTAACCCCTGCCTATCTGGTCATATTGAAAATTACACTTATTGACTTAATAGAATATTAAATCTGGTTGGAATAAGGATTTGCAATAGCTGAGTAGCTAAATCTGGACAGGCAAATAATTTTGAATTGCTGTTTTTAGACAGACAGTTTAGAAATCCTGGCTTGGACCCTGGCGATTATATGAGTTTTGTAACTGTAATAATATGTTTATTTACAACGAAAATATATCTGTACAGTATAGCCATGATCCTTGGCTAGCAGGAAAATAATCAAAAAAATTTAAAGTTAATAAAAAAAGTTTTATACCTTTAGGCATAGGCAGAATTTCGTATGGTGTGACCGCTTCGCGTGTGTATTTCGGACAGCCTGACTTTGACCATTCCAGGATGACTTTCTCCATGTAGCTCTCTATCTCACTCTTCCTGCTGGCATCAGGGATGTAGATCACTACCTTGCTCACATTCTTATTATACAGCATCACAGTCTGGAAAACAAACAGTTTAGAATATTACATCCAGTAAAATGCATCAATAATCAATCTTAACAATAAGTTTAGGCAGTGACTTATAACGAAATAGAATCTCCCTGTTCTAGGATATTACATCCTGTAAAACGCCTCAATAATCACAGTTTTAACAATTAGTTTAGAATATTACATCTTGTAAAACTCTTGATATTCACAGTCTGAAAAACAGCAGATTAGTATGTTGCTGGTGGCTATTATTTGGCCAATACAAAATGATGCGAAAAAACATGAAAAATGACAGAAACCCTAGCACGTGGGTATTAATCTGATAGTACTCAGAAAGAGCTTTCCAATGAATACCAACATGTCAGGGTTTATATGGTTTTCAAAAATCTCAATGTCCATGTGATTTGCACAAAAAAAACTTAGCATTGGAAGGGTTAAATTGACCTGAACTCACACTGTGCGCTTATTCGGATGAATACAGTACCTGCAGATGGCAGCACCTACCTGTAGTGATGACCTGAGTGATGCGAGATCGGCTTCGTCTTCCACCCAGAATCTGACCAATCCGGAGGCGTGCATAGCGTAGATCCTGGACATGACCTGCAGAGCCGGCAGCGGATTGGCTGATTTTGTGTATAGCTCTTCTTGGACGCTTTTCGTTGGGTCTGGGCGATACCGTGAGTGAATGGAGGGCGCTACAATGAATAATTGGTATTTCAATCATGTATCAATACAACTGTTTTCATGGATTTATATGTATTCGGCTGATTTTGATAATATTTATTGATACGGGTGATATAAAAACTTGTGAACAGATTCTAAGATTAACAAATAACTTGTGTCTAACTAACTACTCAGTACTGATGCATGAATATAGTTCCATTTTCAGATTTTGCGTCCCATTTCACTCTCATGGATTGTTGACACTATGTTGATAGTGTATACACACACACACATATATATACATATATATATATATATATATATATATATATATATATATATATATATATATATATATATATATATATATATATATATATATATATATATATATATATATACATATACTTACCTAGTAGTAAGAACAGCGGTGCCTTGTCCAGGCAGTGTCGTTGGTCTGTGCGCCTGCAGGCGTGGGCTTTCAGGGCTAGCTTGCCCCGTGGGTAGAAGTTTGTCACGTCAGGATCTTCGTTCATTAGGTCAAAAGAAACCCAATGCAAGAAGTTCTCACAGTTCTCAACCTTGTCTTCATACACTTTTCCTGTAGTAGAATAAAACTTTCCATTAACCCTTATGCTGCTAATGGCTAATTTGGCCATTACAAAATGATGCAAAAAAAAACCCTGAAAAACGACTGAAACCTTGGCACATGGGTACTCATCTAAGAGTACTCAGCGAGAGCTATTCAATGAATACCAGCAAGATGTGGTTTAGATGTTTTTTAAAAATCTTTGCATTCTTGTGCTTTGAAAGAAAGTAGCCTTAGCATTGGAAGAGTTTAAGTTTAATCCCTTCACATCTGGAGAGTACTTATGGTCTGACACATACAGGACTAATTTGATCACAAAGCAAATCAGCGAGAAACATTTGGCTGAATCTTTTTTAGGGGGGTTATTTTTGCAACACTTCTTCAAATATTTGGATAATAAAACAAAATGAAAAAAAAAAATTAAAAAAAAAAAAAAAAAATTAATAAAATAAATTCACTCAAATCCCTTGAGATGATGATATTTATTGGCATGTTTACCTTTAGAGCATTTACCGCAGGCACCAAGGCATCCCTTAAGAGCATCCTCAACCTCTTTCTTATTATGGTACAGGTGTTTCCTCAGGACCTCGCGCCAAACATGGGCTACCTGAAATACAAAATTCATATTACTACTAATATATTTGTAGGACTGTTTCAGTACCCATTTCCTATTTTAGGTATTGGTATCAACTTCTTTATCATTATTCTACAGATGTTTTCTCTTGACCTCTCATCAAACATGTGCTACCTGAAATACAAAATTCATATTACTGTATTCCTCCATTTAACCGCACAGACCCCAAAAAAGCGCACCCCCCCCCCCCCCCCTCCCTTTTTCTGATGGGTCCTTTGAAGCTCCCTAACTGTTTAGGTATTGTTATCAGATGCTTAATATAGGAATTAAGATCGACCTCTGAGCATTAGCGTATGTTGCAAAAGCTGAGGCTGCCAAGGCCGAAGCTTTACAACAAACACCTTCGGGGAGGCTATAAATCTTCACCAATGCTCAGTGGGGGATCTTAATGGCTACTATAACAGGTTTGAGTGAAAAAGAAAACATCATACAACTCTGTAAAAATGACACAATAATCATGTTTTCTTATAGTTGCTGAGCCAGGATTTTGCCCCGGCTCAGGGCAGTGAACCGGGACCACTTTAAAGCCACAGAAACAGTTTCTCACTGAACATAGTATATAATCCCAGCCTTATTATTGCCATAGCAATGAGCTATAATGGACAACAAGGCATAGGGAAGTAAAAGAAATTATCGTGCACATTACAGAATTATCATAGTATCATGTTGTATGTTCTGACCTCGGTATCTCTGTATGTCTTGGTGGCGGTACAGAAGGGTGTGTCACTTGTCGGTACACAGTCCTCCGGGTCCGGTGCCTCCCGGCGCTGTCGCAGGACGTCAGCAATGTGTTTATGACGATAGTTGGGCGACTGTTTCTGGGGAACGTCAGCATTGGCACACGCTTCCTTCTCATTATCGGGATCAACTAAACGGTTCTCTGAGAAACAAAAGGCAAGGTGTAGAATGACACTTTCTGGTACGCAATTAGTCTCAAACCACATATCTGGGAATACATAGTTGGATAAGAATTTCGTTTTTCCTCACATTGTCTGCCATATTGCAAGTTGTGACTAGTCGATTGTAAATGGTGAGGAAACCAGTGAAAACCACCGCCTATAACCGCATGTAACTGGCAACTTTCTCTCATGCCACCACCCAGAGTGGTGAGAAACAGCTGGCAGTCAGTGGCAACGTCTCAGACCAAACAGCTATATTTTCCCATATGCTTTTGAACGGGAATAAACAACACAGGAAAAACAATATGGTACATGTCCAAACTTGATAAATACGGAGAAATCCTTGTCCTTATCCATTAATATTTACTCTTTGGTTTACTAAAATTAAAAATCTACATAAAATGGGAAAATTAAAAACATATGTCCTCTCTTCGGAAATATTAGAAACGAAAACACCCAAGAATGAAAAATTAGGGAAAATTGTTACACATTGAAATTAGCCATTCTACAGTAGTATTTGCAAAAAAGACTTACTCAGTGCTTTTCTGTATCTGTCTGTCAATTCCTCAATATACTCTGCTGTTGTGTTTTGGTTACTGGGCACCAGATCCTCATTGTCCACCCAGATGTTCAATGATGATCTCATGTCGACAAACACGCTCTTATTGTACAACCCAAGCCCTGAAAAAACATGTGTTAGTCAGATGAATTATATATATATATATATATATATATATATATATATATATATATATATATATATATATATATATATATATATATATATATATATATATATATATATATATATAAACTTTTAAAAGGACTGAAACCCTGGCACAAAGGTATTCACTTGAGAGTACTCAGTAAGAGCTATCCAATGAATACTAACATGAAAGGATTTAGATGATTTTCAAAAATCTTAGCCTTCTTGTGCATTTGGAGCCCCAAATTTTGTGTGGATTGTATTGGAACACAGTCATGAGATTAAAATGTTGTAGTACCATCATACCATATCAAGTTTCAATCACTTCAAATTTTGCACTAATACGGAGGATCTTTAGCAAACAATACATTTTGATATTTTAGCAGATTTAGATGTGTATTTACACAATAATGCTTAAGAGTTTCTCCATAATCCTAACTATGCTTTTACCAGCAAGATTTCCTCCAAATTGTCAGGCTTCTTTTGGCCATAATTGTGAGCATTATTGGCTCAAAGAAGTAACTGAACAAAAGTACAGACATTCAATTCAACTGGAAATCTGCCAGTGCTGGGTTGTACTAACATCCACGGATAACATGCCAATAAAAAGGTCAAGCACATTAATGACCCACAACATGAATCAAAGCTATGTGCAGTTGTGAGGTAAGGCACCTGTGGTTGTATCTATGTCCGCGAAACTGGATGGCAATCAGGCATGCAGTTATGTATTTTGCCTACGCATTTAGTGCAGGAATTAAATGCCAGCACTGTATTTTTTTACAACTTACCTATTGCTAGTTCTTGTTGATGGAACAAAGTTGTGCACTTATCAATGGCTAGTTTTGCCAAGCGATGGATAGTATAGGTTGATTTATCGGCGGTGTCTGGATAGGTCAGTTCCATGGCCACGCCCCTTGTGTGGGTATTATAACGGGGGTCCATCAGGGCATCTAGATAATTGGCTTGTTCTCTGTTAGACAGAAAACCCCTCGCCACTTTAATTTCCTGCACTGAAATTAGAAATAAAGTGATGATCAAAAATGTATATGGTATGGATAATGTCAATACTAGTATATGATTTTAAAATGACAATGAATTCAATACAAATGTTTTTGATATAAGTATTGAATATTGAAGAACCACAGTAATTTCCTGCAAAAAATTAGAAATAAAGTGATGATGAAAATATGTATGGTATGGGTAATGTCAATATATGATTTTAAAATGCCAATTTATTTGACATAGATATTTTTGTTATTATACATATAGATTACTGAAGAACCACAGTAATTTCTTACACTGAAATTATAAATAAAGTGATAATCAAAAATAGGTATGGTATGGGTAATGTCAATATATGATTGCAGAAAGCTGGATAAAATGTAGGCTGTGGTGAGATTTGGCAAGCATTCAGTTGCAATGCTTTAAACCACTCGGCTATCGGGGCATGCCCCTCAATACCTTTGGTCAAGCTTCGCTAATTGACATATAGTTTGACATTGCCTGTATAGAGTACTTAACACTGACCTAAACCACTCTCGCTATTGGGGTATGCCCATCAGTACATTAGGTCAAGCTTGCTAATTGGCAAAGAGTTTGACTTACCAGTATCAAGTGCAATAGAACCCCTCTATTGTGGCCAACCCCGGGACCGGCCAAAGTGTCCTCTACAGAGGGGTGCCCATAATAGAGGGCTGTTGAGACCGTTTCCAAGCGGTATAGTGGACAACACTTTGAATTACCAACAGGTATTTAGCATATGGTACTAGTATTATGTATATCCAAGTATCAAACAGCTACTATATGGTTTTAAGTCTATGAACACTAAGGGGAAGCACATTGATTGATTTTTTGTAATTAAGTGGTCTTTTTTAAAATTCGCTGTAAACAGCTGTTTTTATTGTCTCCATTCATTAAGGCCAATCTCTTGTAACATTGAGAGTAATGCCATTAATAATGCATTACAAATTTAGGCAAATCAGGGCATCGTTTTATTGTAACCACTACTGACCGTTGCCCTGTTTGTTCTCCTGGAACTGAATGGCATCAAAGCATCCCACAAGCAACGGGCGAAGACGGAAATACCGGAATTCTGGATCCCTGGACTGGAAGGTGCTGACCTTTGTGTACTCGGATAATACTACATTGGCCTGAAAGGTAAATTAACAATGGATTGACAAAAATAACTTTTGACTTTATTTTCAAGTAATTTGAATTCTAAATTTCACTGGAAAAGCTCAAGCTGTGCCATCTACTGTTATTTGTTGGCATGACATATTTTGACATATCAAGTATTACCTAGTAGCCATTACAAATACAGGACAATGTGAGAGAATTTAAGAAATACACATTGACCTTTCTATCAAATTGCAATCAGATGAAAATTTTAGGTACTGTACTGAGTACTGAGTTCTTCCCAGTTCACATTACCTGATTATTACTGTCAAATAAGGGATATTGTAGACTCTCTGCCTCACTGTAGGTGGCAGGCAACTCATAGTCTCCCAATTTCCCACTAGGGGGCTGTACAGCGAGGAGTTGATGTTCGGGGAAGTCTGTTACAAAAGGCTCCAGTTCTGCTTGTTTTCTCACTGCTATGAACACATGATCAGCTGAAAGAAAACAGGTAAAACTGTGAATGCATTAGTCCTATATTCCATATAAAAACTCGGGATAAGAAGATGAATCTTAAAATTATTTTTAGGAGGCAGGCAGGAATTGTTTTACGTCACTTTCTACAGCTAAGGTCATATTGTGACAAAATAGAAATCCGGAACCAGAAAGAAATTCCATTTCATTCACGAATAGTTTCAAGGGGTGTTTCAGTTGCAGAAGTGCCATCTTCAGCCCTCCACCATGCCGCACATTTATATAGCGACCAGGCCAACCCGCTAATGGGGATCGAGCAGAGACTCAAACCTGCGACCTCAAGCTTCGGAGCCAGGCATCGCATCTACTAGGCCACGGCAGATCCCTAATTTTAAGGAGAGTAGGTGGCATGATTTCATTTAACACTTGTCCCCTTTATTTAATGGCTTCTATAGAAAGATATTTCATAAAAAAAATATTTCGCTGCCATTGGGATTGATTAGCAAAAAGTATTCATTGATATTCTTAAATTTATATTGAAAAATATACTTTTGATATCAGAAAATGCTATTATTGACCACTTTTCTTTGCCATAAGTTTGACATATATGTATAAAAGTATGTGTATACTTACCATTATGTTTGACAAAGTCTGCGCCTGAGCATATGGCCAGTTTTGTGAGTGTTTTCCGCGTTGCCGCGGTGTTGGATGTGGATACCTGGAGCTTGGCTGCTCGGGCCTCGTAGTGGAGAGAACGGGGATCGGTACTGTCACCATTCGCTTTACCATCATAGGCCTCATCCAAGGCCTCCAAAACCTTTAGTTTCCCTGGAAATATACTCATTATAAGTACTCACTAACTCAGTTGGATGCACAAAAACCATTTACTGATTAACCCATTCGAGCCCACAATGCCCAAAAACACGCTCACAATTTTAGTGGTATTTTGTAACCAGAACATTTTTCAGGAAATATTTGAATATTCCAGCTATTCAAAACTAAACCAATAATTCTCATTCAAATAGGTTTGTGAATTTATGGTTAATTCCAACTTTAGTCTTAAAAGCATAAAAAGTCCAGACAACGCATGTTGGGATAAGAATGAAATTCATTTTGATCTCTTAGGTCAGGACACAGGCATCTGCTTAGGACTAGCACACATTCCAAATAAACAAATGTGTTACTTCATAAGAGAGAGGCGCTAGAGAGACCTTATCACTGTTTCTTTTTGCTGTTCTTGAAACCCTACACTATATGTTTATAGCCTCCCTGGATCTCAAACAAAAACAGGCAGGTTTTCTTTCAGCTTTATCATAGATACACTAGCGCTATACTCTGTGGACTGATCAAATATTGCTGCTTTACTGTCTTAATCTGATATAAAGATTTTACTTCATGACTACGTGTTAGTTATTCAGGGTCCTAGGTGCCTATGGCAAGCATTTTAGAGTGTAAGCATTTCTTAGAATTTGAAAATATTTATTAATATTTATAAATTATTAAAAATATTAATTAATGATTTATTAGAAAATAATTATTAATACTAGGAAATCCTTTCTACTTTTCTTATTGATTTTTTTATATTTATAAATAATCTAGATTAATAAATACTACGAAGTCATTTCTTAATATTAGTAATTCTTTTTTAGTATTTATAAATCATCTTTTAGTATTTATAAATCATTTTCTTGTATTTATAAATCATTTTCTTGTATTTGCAAATGCAGTATTTACAAATATTAGAAAATGATTTATAAATACTAGAAAATGATTATAAATACTAGAAAATGATTTATGAATACAAAAAAATCATTTATAAATACTAGGACATGACTTACTTCTATCTGGGAATGTAAATGGTTCTCTAATACTAAAAAATCATTATTTTTTGTATAATTATAAATGATTTTCTAGTATTTATAAACACTTTTTTAGAATTAATAAAGCATTTTCTAGTATTGATAATTCATTTTCTAGTATTTGTAAATGCAGTGATGTATAGATATAAGAAAGTGGTTTACAAATACTAGGATTTTTTTTATTAGTATTTGAAATGCTTAATAAACTCTTGCCATATGCGCCAGTGGGTGGTCATTCGCATGTACAGCAAAAACAATGAAATCAGACATTTCGTGGTAGCCGCCTGGTGAGCAGGTTTGGAACTAAATTAAGGTAGACGAAGTTTAGAGGTGATTAACTATTCAAAATGGATATAAAAAATGAAATTACTCTTTGGTGAAGGGTCAAGGGCTAGTTCTGTTTTACAACTAATCCAGGCTTGATTTTAATCAATAGCCTTTTATGTATTTCAGTGCAATACAGCTATCTGCTGTAGTAAGTATCAAAGGGCAAGACATTTATTATGTCATTTGACATCGCTATCATGAGTAAATAGGGAAAGGATTGAAGAAGAGTGTTGTCACATATTTATTGTGATGTCTGCTGACCCTCAAGGAAGTCACGTGACTATCATGTTAACAGCTACCTGACTGTGATGTTTGTAAACAGTATTGCGTTGCTAAGGAAATGACCCACTTGCTATTAAACATATGAGATGAATATATGGATGGATTAGAAGCGCGCAGATTTCTCGTGGGACATTTGTAACGGGTCGCATCAGGGGTCGTTTGCAGCCAATATGCATGCTCTATTTTCTTCAGCCCATTCACTAATGAACGTGTGCAGCACTAATTACACTGCAGATAATGAACAACAGCTGTAACACTCTCACTGCGCACTGAGCCTAATGTGATTGTTTGGTTATTGCCCCTTTGCTTCCTCTCCCCCATATTTAGCTTTCTGATAACATGATGAACACAATATATATTGGGTAAGTCCACTAATCAAGACTACCGAGTCAATTAAAATATGCTATCGAATTGTATATTTGGATTAATACGAGGGATAGCGGTTGTAACTAATTGAAGTAATTTAGAATGAAATAGGACAACCAACTTAGACATGATTCCTATATTTTGTGAACGGATTGAAAGGATTCATTCATTTCTTTAATAACTTAGAAAGATAGCAATTCTTACCACCAGAGATCTGCTCTCTGACAAGTTTCTGTAGTATCTGTATCGTAGCGTACAGTCTTGGAGTCATTGTTCGGTCGGCACATCTGTAATGGAAGAAACACAGATGACCGTTTATATAATCAATGTATATATATATATATATATATATATATATATATATATATATATATATATATATATATATATATATATATATATATATATATATATATATATATATATATATATATATATATATATATATATATATATATATATATATATATATATATATATATATATATATATATATATATATATATATATATATATATATATATATATATATATATATATATATATATATATATATATATATATATATATATATATATATATATATATATATATATATATATATATATACTCGATAACAAATCTGCATCCACCTTCAAATGCAGTCTCAAAGTTACAAATTTGCTATCCGTGGCGTCATTCTTTGCTTGTAAATCGCGGAAACACATTGGATATGAGCTTCATATTTGTGCAATGACCACTAAGTTTAAGTAGCGATCGACATAACATATGGCGTAAAAGTTAATAACGATTTCAACTTGCTTCAAAATCATCCATTTCGCAACATATTTCAACTAGAATACTACTCTTCTAGGAATGTGCAGGTGTGAATAAAAAACTAAGTTTGCTGGTCCTGAATTATTAACTTACCTGCTGTTCAAAGCACTTCCTTTGATCCCATTAGAACAATCCACACATGGGTTGCCTTGTTTTCCGCACCATCCTGCACTACCTTCAGAGTTCTCAAAGATGACAGTGCGGCCAGGAAACTGCATCAACCTACCACAAAACATACAATAACTGTAGGCCAACACAAAACCCTATTCCTACTATGGTGGTTATCATGCCCGAATATTTGATCTGTTAAGTATATATATATATATATATATATATATATATATATATATATATATAATATATATATATATATATATATATATATATATATATATTATATATATATATATATATACATATATATATATATATATATAAAATATATATATATATATATATATATATATATATATATATATATATATATAATATATATATATATATATATATATATATTTATATATATATTCACATGTGAGTTCAACAATCATATATCGCAAATGAACAAAGTAAGGTCATGTTTTAAGAAGCACTGATTTCATTGTTACACTTTTAATCACGTATTTGAAACTATGGTGTGGGTTGCTGTTAGATTGAATAGTGATCCCACTTACCTTTTGAAGTCCTCTACGGTATCTCTGGTAACCTTTGTGTCGAGATCTCCCACCGCCATGGCGGGATGGGTGGCTCCCGAGGGAAGACCCCGCCATTGGCCAAGCCACTGAAGGCGCCACAGTCAGGACTCTTAGGTGGGTCTGAAGAAGAAGTACAAGAAGTTAACCAAAGTCCCCTCCATTGGATTCCCATTTCGGCTTCAAGTGATAGTTATTATTGTTTGATACCAGATAATACGTTTGTGCAGGTGTGAACGGCAGAAAGAAATTATGTTTTTCTGTCGTTTTCTAGAAAAACAGCGGAAAAAAATTGAGTTTTTTTATAGATTTTTACAATATTATTGTTCTATTCATCTCCAACATGCAATATTTTACAAACGATACGGTATTGAATATTCAACAGAAACATTAAGTATTGGGCATATATTAACTTTGGTTATATAAACATTCAATGAAGAATGTTAATGAAGAGCAATGATATAAAACATACATATACTATGTGTAACATTAAAATCATTAGCTTATGGTATTCCACACTTATATTGCCAGAAAATAAAACCTCATTTTCGTTGAAATTCTTAGAACCAGATCCCTACATCCTCAATTAGAATTCTTTGGAGTACAACTGTTAACTTATCATTCCCAAGGCATCATGTACTACTTTGTTATAGCAATAGATATATTCTTATTAGGCTAAATAGATAACTGAATAGCTCTTTTAATCAGCTTCTTTAAATATCAAAACTTGGTCAGAGTAAGTACCTATGGCTTCGTCGATGCGATCGAGGCACCAGTCTTTGAATTGTTCATCGGTCATTCCCGGATAGCCATCAGTTGCATACAAAGGCTGGTTGTCCTGAGGCCCCTGTCATATGGATGTGTACTGACTGTGCTGTAATAATAAGCCCTATATCCTTTGGGCAGTCTGAAAGTGCGAGTGTTAACAGCAGAAAAAAATCAAATACTAATTTCTAATACTTTTTTCAGAGAGTTGCATGTTTTCCAAAAAAGTGTTGGAAAAGAAATATCTTATTTTTTATGCTGTTCATACTTGCACCAGCGTACGGCGGAGACAAGGTACGGCAAAAATCATGACAATTATTGGAGCAGTAGCGCATATGTGAAGAAGGCATGCATCCATTTGAAATCGAATGCATGTATGTGCGTGTGTACATTTTAACTCAAATACACTTATTGGAACCCCTGTGGAACTTTAGCAGCTTTGGTCGTACATATTTGGCTACTACCTTTCTAAGCGGGAAGGCAACAACAATATATGTTTACTGTTAAACCACACACGTATTGAAACAACTATAGAGATAAGGGAGACACAGCGCCTTATCATCATAGTACCCAATTTATATTTTCGGGCGGATAGGTCTAACTGTTAGACTATACACGTGTTTTATCTTTCGATCATCTATGAAGGTAAAGAAGGACATTACCGAATGAACTAATCTTTTAAAGCAGATACATGGGGCTTTACTGAAAGAACTGTTGACCTACGTGTATGCAATAAACATATTACATTTAGTTTAGAGCCATTCATATATTAACTATACACACAGTCGGACGTATGTGGATATTATCAAGTTCACGTGATAATTGAGCATTTTTTGGATAAAAGCTTTACTGGAACTTGTGCCGAACAAATCCTCTTGGAATATTTAAATAGGAATTCTATTTCATCCTGTATGTTCAAAGTTTTCAGATAATGCATGCTCTGCATGCAACTCCGATAAATATGTAAGGGCGTGGGTTACAGAGAAGTATTGCTCACGTTTATACTAACATCGTACTTGGTTAAATACTTAGCCCTTCCAATGCTGGGGATACTTTCGTCAAAAGCATACGGACACAACGATTCTTGAAAAACATCTAAACCATATCATGTTGGTATTCATTGGAAAGCTCTCGCTGAGTACTCTCAGATGAGTACCGATTTGCCAGGGTTTCAGTCATTTTTTATGTTTTTGCATCATTTTGTATTGGCCAAATTAGCCACCAGCAGCATAAGGGTTTACGATGGTGCAGGTGTGAACGGCAGAATTAAATAAATACTTTTACATTTTTTTCCAAAAACAGCAGAATAAAATCTAATTTTTTTCCACCGTTTCCAAATCAGCAGAATTTCTTTTTGAATTTTTTTTGTCGTTTTCCAGAAAACAGCAGAATTTAAAAAGATTCTGACGTTCACACCTGCACCATCGTACGTGCTAAGGGTAAAGCGTAATATATTGCGGCCTATCACAGTATAAGTAGTATTTACAGCGAATTAATGCTGGGCAGTTCTTCATGGCAGCTCCGCTATCTGCAGGACCCCGCCAGTCGAGGTTCCATCTTTGAACGCAGGGTGGCTCCAGCGCCGCTGCGGCGTACAGGTCCTGGGGCGTGCTGCTGCCTTTGACATCACCGGTTGTTTGGAAACCTCTCTCTATGACAACCTGGAAAAATGATATGATACAAATGAGTCAGGCAATAATATCAATATGATTATAGCATATCAATAATAATAATAATAATAATAATAATTATTATTATTATTATTATGATATAAGTAATAAAGATGATGATAGAAATAATGATAACAATGATGATAATAATAATAATAATAATAATAATAATAATAATACTATTATAAAAATAATAATAATAATAATAATAATAATAATGATAAAAGTAATAATGATGATAAAAATAATAATAATAATAATAATAATAATAATAATGATAATAATAATAATGATAATACCAAAAAGAATAGTAACAATAATAATGATAATAATAATAATGATAATAATAATAATATAATGATAATAATAAGTGGTAAAACAATAATAATGATAACAATAATAATAATAATAATAATAATAATAATGTAATTATTAATTATTATAACGATTATTATATAATCATATAATTATCATATTAATTATAATTCAATGTAATTATTTTTTTAGTCTTTAAAAAGTATGCAAGACAAAGCGATAAGTCGATTTGCAAGGGCCTGCCCTGATGAATGACTGAGTGGTGTAAGGTATTGCCACTGACTGCTAGCTACGTCACACCACTGCCTGGGTTCGAATACCGGCTGGGGCATTTCAGAAAGCTGCCAGCGGTTTGGGGTTAGGTGGTGGTTTTAGCCGGGTACTTCAGTTTCCTCTACCAGTTACAACTGGCTAGTCATGACTTAGCCGCAGTATGGCCGAAAAAGTGATGAAAATCAAAATTCCAAATTCGATTTGCAAAGTATTAGAATGTCGGCCGCGAAGACAACTCCTGTTTTTTGTTGAACGAGTCTTAAAGATGCAAGAAAATAAAGTTATAAAAAGAACACTTTGCGAGGTACATTCCTAATGCATTATTTTCGTATACTTTTTGCCGTGAATAATTCGATTTTAGAAACGTCGCGCACTCTTATGAAATATTAGCGATTTAAACGTACACGTTATATGAATGTGTATGCATGTATATACGAAAGTATTTAAGAACAATTTTCCAGCTTTTGGAGTTGGCATGATTGTGTTTCCATTAGCAATACTAAAGGTGTGTATTTACTATTTTTTTCTGCTCCTGTTGTAAGTCAGATCGGATCCTCTGGAGGCAGGATATGAAGAGAGGGTGTGCCCGGAAGTACTGGATGCTGGAAGACCGGAAATCACGTGCGAAGAAGTTGAGCGAGATCCGCTTATCCCCAGTTTCTTCGAAATTAGCGTCAAATACATAGCTCCCTAAAAATCAAAATGAATATTGACAGACATTGTAAAGCTTAATCAAAATATAAGTTCAAGGGGAAACTCCGGGTTCAAACAGGCTAAACGGATACTACCATGTCAATACTAATAGGTTTTTTAACCGTTCAATGCTGAGGCTACTCCCATACAAAGCACACGGACGCAATTAATTTTGAAAACCATCTAAACCCTGTCATGTTTGGTATTCATTGGACAGTTTTCACTGAGTACTGTCAGATGAGTACCCAAGTGCCAGGGCTTCATTCATTTTAATGTGTGTTTTTTATTCAGTCTGTATTGATCAAATTAGCCACCGGGAGCATAAGGGTTAGTTGAATAGTTTTGTTCGTCGCGTGGTGCCTAAGCCGGTTGTCGGATTTCGAGTCTCCGCCAGATCCGTTTGGCGAGTAATCAAACGTGGTACCTTAAGTTGGTCAATACCTTATGAGTAAGTTTTTAAACCTTTCCCATGCTAAGGCTACTTCCATGCTAAGGCTACTTTCACATAAGAAAATGTTTAAATAAATGTAACGAAATGAACGATAAATGATCTAAACTATTATCCATCAATATCATATCGATATCGAATACATATATTGTTTACCTGTCTCCTTTGGTCCTCTAGCTGGGTTGCAGTTGCTTCTGGAAGGTCGTCTGGGTCAACGGGAATAAGGTAAACACCCGAGTCGAATAGGACCTCTGAAACAGCAAAATGGTTCACAAACAAAAATGGTTAATATGGATATATTACTTACAATGCTTTAAATAAAACATAGAACTTATATAAAACGTATACACCAGGTAGTTCAGAGATATAGTTCAGAGAAACGCAGACAATCAGTCAGAAGACATTCAGGGAATTCATTGAGTACATTGTATAATCCATACACCTGATAGGTATTTCCCTCTACGAAATGTAAATGCATGGACTCTACCGTCTATTCACTTCTAAGTGTATAGGCTCCTTCACGAATTTTGACCTATGGCTTCTTGTGCCGCATTCCCTATTCACTTGACATATATATATATATATATATATATATATATATAATATATATAATATATATATATATATATATATATATATATATATATATATATATATATATATATATATATATATATATATATATATATATATATATATATTTATGTATATATATATATGTATATATATATATATATGTATATATATATATATATATATATATATATATATATATATATATATATATATATATATATATATATATATATACATATGATATAATATATACATATATATATATAT
>OZ012685.1:53941537-53965749 GCA_963942565.1 Maea johnstoni
TTTCTAAAAGTTTAACCACATTTCAAAAGTTGCACAATATATTTTACCAAGTTGTATGATATATTTCTAAAAGTTGCACTATATTTTGAAGGTTGCACAATATATTTAACCAAGTTGAATGATATTTTAAAAGTTGCTTGATATTTTGTGAGTTGAATCAATATTGATCATTTCTACATGGCATAAATATCGGATCAGATCAATGTAAAGTTAACAATATGCACCCTTATCTACCTGAGATACAAAATTTATATAACTACCAATATTAATTGTTATGACTATCAGTATCAGTATCCTATTTATGTATTAGTATCTATTAAAAGCTTAATAGACAACCAGGCATAGAGTAATAATAGCAATTATTGCAAACTACAACAAAACTGCATTGCAAAATAAATGCAAACTACAGAACTATCATAGTAGCATGTTGTATGCCTAATGATTTTGTACACTTAGGGCCACAGGGAAGATCAATGTATTCTTTGACTGTGGTACCCTCTTGAAATAAAAATCATTATTATTATCATTGTTATTATTATTATCATTACTATTACTATTATTATTATCGTTATTACTATTATTATTATTATTATTATCATTATTGTTATTATCATCATCATCATTATTATCCTTATTATTATTATCATCATCATCATCATTATTATTATTATTATTATTATTATCACTATTATTATTATTATTTTATTGTTATTATTATTATTATTATTTTATTGTTATTATTATTATTTTCATTATTATTATTATTAACATTATTATTATTATTACTATTGTTATTATTATCATTATTATTATTATTCAATTCTGACCTCGGTATCTCTGTGTGTCTTGGTGGCGGTACAGAAGGGAGTGTCACTTGTCGGTGTACAGTCCTCCGGATCCGGTGCCTCCCGGCGCTGTCGCAGGACGTCAGCAATGTGCTTATGGCGATAGTTGGGTGACTGTTTCTGAGGTACGTCAGCATTGGCACACGCTTCCTTCTCATTATCGGGATCAACTAGACGGTTCTCTGAGAAACATAAGGCAAGTTGTTATAATGATACATTCTCAGGTACATAATTAGTCTCAAACCACATACCGGTATCTCGAAATGCATAGCAGCATTGTAAAACAGGAGTAAATGCTCTGGCATTTGTTTGAGTGTGAATTTGCATAGTTTTGTTTGTTTTATTGCTTTGTTTGATTTTGAATTTTGTTTTTCGTCACTTTTTTTGCCATATTGCGGCCAAGTTGTGACTAGCCAATTGTAGCTGGTGAGGAAACCAAGTGAAAAGCACTGCCTAACCGCAAGTCACTGGCAACTTTCTCACATGCCCCGAGTGGGATTCAAACCCAGACAGTGGTAAGAACCAGCTGGCAGTCGGTGGCAATGCCTTAGACACGTGGCTATCAGGGTAGGACCCTGGGAATGCATAGCAGCATGGTATGATAGTTGTCTATGCTCTGGCATCTGCTTGAGAGTGAACTGATCAACCTATTGATAATATTGTATCAAGAAAGCAAAATTAAAAACATTTGAAGTAGAGTTGGTATCTACAGATTTTATGAACAATCCTTTAGTACTTTTGGTAATATACTTTAAGTATAGTTTTTTGAAAACTGCGTGAACGAATGAGTTCCTTAAATCTGAGGGCCACAGCGAAAATCAAATCTTGTATTTGACTGTGTTACCCTCGTGAAATAAAGATGATTATTATTATTATTAGTTTGCAAAATAGCATTCATATAAAGTATTTGCAAAGCCTAACTGAGTATTCGAATATAGTATTTGCAAAGGCTTACTCAGTGCTTTTCTGTATCTGTCTGTCAGCTCTTCGATGTACTCTGCTGATGTGTTTTTGTTACTGGGCACCAGATCCTCATTATCCACCCAAATGTTCAAAGATGATCTCATGTCGACAAACACGCTCTTATTGTACAAACCAAGCCCTGAAAAAACATGTGTTAGTCAGATGAATCAGATATAGATTTAACCCTTATGCTGCTGGTGGTTAATTTGGCCAACACAAAATTATGCAAAATGCCTGAAAAATGGCTGAAACTCTGGCACATAGGTATTCACTTAAGAGTACTCAGTAAAATCTATCCAACATGACAGGGTTTAGATGATTTTCAAAAATCTTTCACTATCTGTGCATTGGATGAAAGTAGCCTCAGCATTGGAAGGTTTAAGGCATTCACATTCAAAATATATATTTAGATGTCTGTCTACCATATACCACGTGTTGCACAAGGAATATGCCAAAACAGCAAAGGAATATGAATATGTAAAATGTCAAGGGGCATGGTCATTTTTTATCGTTTGTATTGGAACACAGTCATCAAGTTATATAGATGTAGTACAAAAAGAAACATCATATCAAATTTTACTTACTTCAAATATTTGGATTTACATATAGGGAGGAACTTTATCAAACAATAATTCATGACACAGTTTGATATTTTAGCAGATTTAGATGTGTATTTACACAATATTGCTTAAGAGTTCCTCCATAGATTGTCGTCAGGATCTACTTTTGATGATAACTATGGAAGCAGGAATGATTCTATAAAATATTTAAAAGAGATAGAGATACTGGTAATGTTCCGAGCAGCATAATTTCTCCATCAAATATTTTCCTAACTGCTTTTACCAGCAAGATTGCATCAAAAATAGTCAGGCCGCTTTCAGCCATAATTGTGAGCATTATTGGCTTAAAGAAGTTACTGGAACTACAGTACAGACATTTAATTTGACCGGTCATCTGCCAAGGCTTGGTTGTTCTATAACTCTCTTTGAGAACATGTCAAAAAAATAAGCCAAGCGCATCAATGACCTCACAATGTGAATCAGAGCTACGGTAAGTTGTGAGGTCAGGGACTTGTGAACTTATGCTATCCATATGCAGGTATTTTAAACTGGATGACAATATGGCATGCGGTTGTGTATTATGCCCAAGCTGCCCCTACATTTAGTGCAGAAATTAAATGCCGGCACTGCAATTGTACACATCTTACCTATTGCTAGTTCTTGTTGGTGGAACAAAGTTGTGCACTTATCAATGGCTAGTTTTGCCAGGCGATGGATGGTATAGGTTGATTTATCGGCTGTGTCGGGATAGGTCAGTTCCATGGCCACGCCCCTTGTGTGGGTGTTGTAACGGGGGTCCATCAGGGCATCTAAATAATTAGCTTGTTCTCTGTTAGACAGAAAACCCCTCGCCACTTTAATTTCCTGTACTGAAATTAGAAATAATGTGATGATGAAAAATAGGTATGGTATGGATAATGTCAATATTTGACACATATCTTAGATATTAGTACGGATTATTTAAGCACCGCAGTAATTTCCTGCAAAGAAATTATAGATAAAGTGATGATGAAAAATAGGTATGGTATGGATAATGTCAATGTATGATTTAAAAATGCTGATTGTAATTTGACACAAATATCTTTGATATTAGTATTAAATATTGAAAAACCACAGTAATTTCCTGCACTGAAATTAGAAATAAAGTGATGATGAAAAATAGGTATGGTATGTTTATTGTCAATTTATTATTGCAGTAAGCTGGATAAAATCTAGGCAGTGATGAGAGTTGTTGTAATGCATCAAACCGCTCAGCTATCGGGGCCTGCCCCTCAGTACATTTGGTCAAGCCTCACTAATTGGCGTAGTTTGATATTGCCAGTATCAAGTACCGGGTACATGTATTTACCATAGCTCTGTTTGATCTCCTGGAACTAATTAGCTGAATAGCTTAAACCACTTGGCTATTGGGGCATGCCCTAAATACATTTAGTCAAGCTTCACTAATAGACAATTAGTTGGACATTAAAAGTACTTACCATTACCCTGTTTGTTCTCCTGGAACTGAATGGCGTCAAAGCATTCCACAAGCAATGGCCGAAGACGGAAATACCGGAATTCTGTATCTCTGGACTGGAAGGTGCTGACCTTTGTGTACTCAGATAAAACTACATTGGCCTGCAAGGTAAATTAGGTAAATTTGCTTGACACAAAGAACTTTATTGTCAATTAATCAAATTCTTTAAGTTCACTTGAATAGCTCAAGAAGTGCCATCTACCATTATTTGTTGGTATAAAATATTTTGACATTTTTCTTTAAGTAGTAACTAGTAGCTATTACAAATACAGGATGATATGATAAACTTTAAGAAATACACATTTACCTTTTTATGAAATTGCTAACAATCATAACCCTAGTACTCATGGTTTAGCACATGTATAGAGAAATATCACAATAATCGTGAAATACTAAGAGAAATATTTCATCGAAAGTTGTTCTTCCCTTAGCTTAAAAATACTCTCTTCAAATATCTTTTCAAACAATCCCAATTTTGAAGATTTATGTGTGAAATCCCCAGAAAATGAAAGCCCTCCAGATGCGAATGGGTTATTTCCTCTTGTAACTTTTAACCTTTTGAATGCTCAAGCTACTTTCGTCCAAAGCACAAGGATGCAAGGATTTGAGAAAATCATCTTAACCTTGTCATGTTTGTATTCAGTAGATAGCTCTCACTGAGTACTATCAGATGAGTATCAATATGCCAGGGTTTCAGTCATTTTCAGCTTTTTGTATCATTTTTTATTGGCGAAATTAGCCACCAGCACCATGAGGGTTAATACACAAATATGACATCCCTGTGGGGTTTCCACCAGGAATAACTTCCCCGAGAGAGGATTGTCGCTCGAGGGCGTAGCCCGAGGGAGACAATCCTCTCGAGTAGAAGTTATTCATGGTGGAAACCCCACAGGGATGTCATATCTGTTTTATTACACCGAACAAATACAAAACACAAAAGGGGGAAAAATTAAAAACACCAGAGATTTTGGATAAATACTCATTGTCTGCCTTGTTGAACTAGTTTCACCGGTAGGTCACTCGGCAAACTCCAAAGGTGTTCGGGCTAGCGGTCATTATTCTTCAGGCTAGCGGTAATTATTCAACTATTTCATGGCTGTTGCCGTGAATTACTCAACTATTTCATAAGCTGTTAAGGACAACAGCCTGTAACTAAGGAGTGAGGAAATCATGACAATTAATCCATGGCCCTTGACCAACCAGAATCAAGAATCTTCACGTGAGGTATAATAACACAAAATGCCTTATAGTCATTTTTTTTATGAAATGGAACCTGTCTATAGTTGCTGTTTCCCAGTTGACATTACCTGGTTATTGCTGTCAAATAAGGGATATTGTAGACTCTCTGCCTCACTGTAGGTGGCAGGCAACTCATAGTCTCCCAATTTCCCACTAGGGGGCTGCACAGCGAGCAGTTGATGTTCGGGGAAGTCTGTTACAAAAGGCTCCAGTTCTGCTTGTTTTCTCACTGCTATGAACACGTGATCTCACTGCTATGAACACGTGATCAGCTGAAAGACAGGTAAAACCGTGAATGCATTAGTCCTATATTCCATATAAAAACTCGGTATAAGAAAATAAATCTTGAAATTATTTTAAGGAGGCAGGCAGGAATTGTTTTTACATCACTTTCAACAGCTATGGTCATATTGTGACAAAATAGAAAACCGGAACCAGAGAGAAATTCCATTTCCTTCACGAATAGTTTCAAGGTGTATTTCAGTTGCCGGAGTGCCATATAAAGCCCTCCACCATGCCGCACATTTATTTAGCGACCAGGCCAACCCTTTTATGGGGATCCAGCGCTGACTCAAACCTGCGACCTTGCGCTTCGGAGCCAGGCATCGTAACCACTAGGCCACGTCAGATCCCTAATTTTAAGGAGGGTAGGTGGTATGATTCCGTTAAACACTTGTCCCCTTTATTTAATGGCTTCTATCAGAAAGATATAGAAAGATATTTCATTAAAAGCTTGGTTGCCATTGGGATTGATTAGCGAACATTATTCATTGATATCATTAAGTAAATTTAAATCGAAAAATATACTTTTGATATCAGTAAATGCTATTATTGACCACTTTTCTTTGCCATAAGTTTGACATATATGTATAAAAGTATGTGTATACTTACCATTATGTTTGACAAAGTCTGCCCCTGAGCAGATGGCCAGTTTTGTGAGGGTTTTCCGCGTTGCCGCGGTGTTGGATGTGGATACCTGGAGCTTGGCTGCTCGCGCCTCGTAGTGGAGGGAGCGGGGATCAGTACTGTCACCACTTGGTTTACCATCATAGGCCTCATCCCAGGCCTCCAAAACCTTTAGTTTCCCTGAAATATATACTCAGAATAAGTACAAGTGATCATGAAACCCACTTACCGATTAACCCATTTGAGCCCATAATACCCAAAAAGTTTTGGTGATATTTCGATTTTCGTGACCAGAGCATTTTCTGGAAATATTTGAATACTTCCATTTGAGCCTATAATGCCCAAATAGTTTTGGTGATATTTTGATTTTCGTGACCACAGCATTTTTCTGGAAATATTTGAATATTTCAGCGGTTCAGAACTAGACCAACTATTCTCTTTCAAATTGGTATGTAAATTAATGTTTAATTCCAACTTTGTAATTAAAAGTATAAAAAGTCGAAATAACACACATGTTGGGATAAGAATGAAATTCATTTTGATCGCTTAGGACATGGGCATCTGCTTAGGACTATAGTCTGTCTGACTCGAGTTTGGCAATCACTTTTTCCTTTTTTTGTGACAAAACGTTCGAGTTTGCCATCCAAATTTGGCAGTTAGGAGCACTACTGCGTGTTTGTATAAACATACTTTTTGTCTCAACTCTGCAAATTGTTGATTTTGCTCATTAGCTATACGTCCCATTGTAGAATTTGGCCATTGCCAACAATACACATCTCTCGTGTTTGTATTATTGGCAATTGTTGGCAATGGGCAAATTTTATAATGGAACCCAATTAGCAAAATCAACATTTTGCGGAGTTGAGACAAACTGTCTGTTTATACTTACACATAGTATTGCTCCTAAGATGTTTGCCAAGTTTGGATCGCAACCTCGAACGGTTTGTCACTAAAAAATGGAACAAGTGGTTGCCAAACTCGAGTCAGACAGACTATAGCAGACTCCCAATTAAACAAATGTGTTACCAAGGCGCCCTGGTAATATGATACTTCATAAGAGAGAGGGAGGCCTTATCACTGCCTTTTTGCTGTTTGTGAAACCCTACACTATAAGTTTATAGCCTCCCTGGACCTCAAACAAAGACAGGGAGGTTGTCTTTCAGCTTTATCATAGATACGTACACTAGCGCTATACTCTGTCATAGGAACTTGCTCCAGTTCAGAAAAGGGGCCTACAATTTTTCCTAAAATTTTTCAGGATGCCTGAAGGCGCACATTTTATACACATACTGCCCCGGTGAACAATTATTAAGGTTTTTATTATTGCTTCCCTGCCGCCTCGGGCACTTTGGTCTGTTCTTGGGCAACATAGTTTATCCCATATTGCTTCAGTCTACCCAGCTGTATAATGGGTACCTAGCATAAATAAGGCAGTGCTTAGAGTGTGTGCGCTATATGCTGCCAGTTGCTCTGGAATATCCCCTGGGGGATTGAAATGGTTTCCGTGTGTACAGTGCCTGCTAGGGGAGGAAGGTCGTGTGAGCACTTCGGTGGATACAAGACTCTAAACCGAATACCTTTATACAACGTTTCTTGTGGTCTAATTAATAGTATCTTGTGATATATAGCGTGCAGACCAACAATAAGCTCTGCAGGGCATTATGAGGTGACATTTAATGACCTGCGTAACAGGGCATTATGGGGATTTAATGACCGGTCACATGGTGCAAATCCTGATTGCTTATTGGACAATCCAAAGCAAGCAATAATAAAAAAAGGAAGAATTGTAGGCCCATTTTCTGAGCTGGAGCAAGTTCCTGTGACTCTGTGGACTGATCAAAAAATGCTGCTTTACTGTCTTAATCTGATATAAAGATTTTACTTCATGACTACGTGTTAGTTATTCAGGGTCAATATAGATGCACCTATGTGCCTACGGCAAGCATTTTGAGAGTGTATTAAGCATTTCTTAGTATTTGAAAATATTTGTTAATATTTATGAATAATTACAAATATTAATAAATGATTCATAAATATTAGAAAATAATTATAAATACTAGAAAATCATTTCTAATATTTCTAATTGATTTTTTGATATTTATAAATAATCTACATTAATACATACTACGAAGTCATTTCTTAATATTAATAATTCTTTTTTTAGCATTTATAAATGATCTTTTAGTATCTATAAATCATTTTCTTGTATTTACAAATCATTTTCTTGTATTTGCAAATGCAGTATTTACAAATATTAGAAAATGATTTATAAGTACTAGGAAATGATTATAAATACTAGAAAATGATTTATAAATACAAGAAAATCATTTATAAATACTAGGAAATGACTTTCTTGTAGTTAGGAATGTGAATGGTTCTTTAATACTAATAAATAATTTTCTAGTATTTATAAACTCTTTTTTAGAATTAATAAATAATTTTCTAGTATTTATAATTTATTTTCTAGTATTTGTAAATGCAGTGATTTATAAATATTATAAAGTGGTTTACAAATACTAGGAAATTATTTATTAGTATTTGAAATGCTTAATAAACTCTCAGAATGCTTGCCATGTGTGCCAGTGGGTGGTCATTCGCATGTACGCAAAAAAAAACCCAGTGAAATCAGACATTTCGTGGCAGCCGCCTGGTGAGCAGGTTTGGAACTAAATTAAGGTAGACGAAGTTTAGAAGAAATTTACTTTTCAAAATGGATATAAAAATGAGATTACTCCTTGGTGAAGGGTCTAGGGCTGTGTTTTTTTTCACAACTAACCCATGCTAGATTTTAATCAATAGCCTTTTGTGTATTTCAGTGCAATACAGCTATCTGCTGTAGTAAGTATCAAAGGGCAAGGCATTTATCATGTCATTTGACATCGCTATCATGAGTAAATAGGGAAAGCATTGAAGAAGAGTGTTGTCACATATTTATTGTGATGTCTGCTGACCCTCAAGGAAGTCACGTGACTATAGTGTTAACAGCCACCTGGCTGTGATGTTTGTAAACAGTATTGCGTTGCTAAGGAAATGACCCACTTGCTATTAAACATCTAAGATGAATATATGGATGGACTAGAAGCGCGCAGATTTCTCGTGTGACATTTGTAACGGGTCACATCAGGGGTCGTTTGCAGCCAATATGCATGCTCCATTTTCTTCAGCCCATCCCTTAATGAACAAGTGCAGCACTAATTAACCTGCAGAAAATTAACAACAGCTGTAACACTCACACTGCGCACTGAGCCTAATGTGATTGTTTGGTTATTGCCCCCCTTGCTTCCTCTCCCCCATACTAGTATTTAGCTCTCTGATAACATGATGAACACAATATATATGGGGTAAGTCCTCTAATCAAGACTACCGAGTCAATTAAAATATGCTATCGAATTGTATATTTGGATTAATACGAGTGATAGCGGTGGTAACTAATTGAAGTAATTTAGAATAAAATAGGACAACCAACTTAGACATTATTCCTATATTTTGTGAAAGGATTGAAAGGATTCATTCACTTCTTTAATAACTTAAAAAGGATGCAATTCTTACCACCAGAGATCTGCTCTCGGACAAGTTTCTGTAGTATCTGTATCGTAGCGTACAGTCTTGGAGTCATTGTTCGGTCGGCACATCTGTAATGGAAGAAACACAAATGACCGTTAATATAATCAAAGTATATACATGTATATATATATATATATATATATATATATATATATATATATATATATATATATATATATATATATATATATATATATATATATATATATATATATATATATATATATATATATATATAAATATAAACATGTATATATATATATATATATATATATATATATATATATATATATATATATATATATATATATATATATATATATATATATAATATATATATATATATATATATATATAATATATTTATATACATATATATATATATATATATGTATATATATATATATATATATATATATATATATATATATATATATATATATATATATAAATATAAACATGTATATATATATATATATATATATATATATATATATATATATATATATATATATATATATATATATATATATATATATATATATATATATATATATATTCTATAGTGTATCACTTATTCAAAACTGATGATATATATATACATATATATATATATATATATATATATATATATATATATATATATATATATGTATATGTTTGTATGTATATATACATGTGGAACAAAATTATGGAATCAAACATTTCTGGAATGCTACTCTTCTATAAATATCGCAGGTTTTAATTTAAGTCATGAATAAAAACAGAGGTTGCAGGTCCTGAATGATCAACTGACCTGCTGTTCAAAGCACTTCCTTTGATCCCATTAGAACAGTCCACACATGGATTGCCTGCTTTTCCGCACCATCCTGCACTTCCTTCAGAGTTCTCAAAGATGACAGTGCGGCCAGGAAACTGCATCAACCTACAACAAAAACATACAATAACTGTAGGCCAATATAAAACCCTATTGCTACTGTGGTCGTTATCATGCCCGAATATTTGATCATTAAGTTTAATAATACAATTTGTAAAAGTTTCTTTTGTGTATATATATATATATATATATATATATATATATATATATATATATATATATATATATATATATATATATATATATATATATATATATATATATATATATATATATATATATATATATATATATATGGATGGATGGATGGATGGATGGATGGATGGATAGATAGATAGATAGATAGATAGATAGATAGATAGATAGATAGATAGATAGATAGATAGATAGATAGATAGATAGATAGATAGATAGATAGATAGATAGATATAGCTTGCTTCATTTGTTATACTTCTAATCTCTTATTCAAAACGAAACTGATGATACATCTATGGTGTGTGAACCTTTGCTGTTAGATTGAATAGAGATTCCACTTACCTTTTGAAGTCCTCTTCCGTCTCTCTGGTCACCTTAGTGTCGAGATCTCCCACCGCCATCGCGGGGTGGGTGGCTCCAGAGGGGAAGACCCCGCCATTGGCCAAGCCACTGAAGGCGCCACAGTCAGGACTCTTAGGTGGGTCTGAAGAAGAAGTGCAATAAGTTTACAAAAGTCTCCTCCATTGGATTCCCATTTTGGCTTCAATAGATAATCATTGTTGTTTGGTACCAGAGAAACTTAACTTTTTTAGATTTCTAGAATATTATCGTTCTATTCACCTCCAACATGAACTATTTTACAAACTATACTGTATTGAAAACTGTAGAAAAGGAAATTAAACCGAATTTGTGATTTTAGATTTTTCCGAGATATTTTATTCCGAAAAGCAAATATTAAAGGTTGATATTCTAATGACAGGAATACAACATCCGACTTTCATTATACCCAACGGACTCTACTAGGAAACGTTCGGCAGAATAAACCACTCGGATTATATTAATTTCATATTCTACAGTATGTTATAGAAACAATATGTATTGAGGATATGCATATATCAACGCTCATTTATAGTATTCAATGAATCTTTATGAAGAGCAATGATATGATACATTAAAACCATTAACTTATGGTACTGTAAATCACTTAAGTATAGCGGGAACAATAAGATAGCTATAATATCGCTCTGCCCATATGCGCTATTGTAAAATCTCCGTCCTTATTTAATTTTTAGTTGAACTTGTTGCTGCGGTTCCTGTTCACCGCTATACTTAGATCACGCTATCCAGGCCAGTACATTAATTGCGCTATATAATGTATACGCCCTGTTTAAGTGATTTACAGTATACCATCAAGGAGAGCACAGAGAAACCTAACTTGATTTATTTTTCCCCAAGGCATCATATGCTACTCTGTTATAGCAATAGTTATAGTCTTATTTTTGCCCAATGAATAACTGCATAGCTCTCCAATAAGTTGCTATAAGTATCCAAATTTGATCAGACTAAGTACCTATGGCTTCATCGATGCGATCGAGGCACCAGTTTTTGAATTGGTCATCGGTCATCCCCGGATAGCCATCAGTTGCATACAGAGGCTGGTTGTCCTGAGCCCCTGTCATATGGATGTGTACTGACTGTGCTGTAATTATAAGCCCTATGTCCCTTTGGGCAGTCTGGAAATAAAGGAGCAATGAAGTTACTACGAAAGAGCATACGTGACAGGGAGAAAGATTTTTCTATCACTTCTTTCCGAAAACGTGCGGGAAAAATATTCAAATATTTATTCCAAAGCTTTTTGAAAACGTGCGCAAAATATTTAAATATTTTATCTCAACACTTTTTTGGAAAATTGTTGGAATGAAATTTTTGATTTTTTTTCTGCTGTTCACACTTGCAACATCGAACGGCGGAGACAAGGTACAGCAAAAGGCAATGACAATTGAGGGAACAGTATAGCACATACCGGTAGGTGGAAACGGCATGTAACCATTTACAAATGTATGCATGTATGTGCGTGTGTACATTTTAAGCCAAATGTACTATATTCGAACTTATCTTAGGTACGCTTCGATACGAACTGTACTGAATGGCACTCTTCAGTTGATGCGTAACTTAAGGATTTGTATGTTTTCGTTGTCAACTTATTGTAACAGATATGGAACTTCAGCAGGGTTTTTCTGATCATGGTCGTACTTATTGTGGTACTGCCTCTCTATACGGGAAGGCTGGCTCATCATATATGTTTCCAGGGAGTTTTACCTAAATCTATATATCTCTGATGTTTCCTGTTAAACCACACACGGATTATGCCTTTGAAACAAATATAGAGGTTAGGGAGACAGCGTCTTATCATAGTAGTCTATAGTACCCAATTTATATTTTTGCCCCCGGATACGTCTTATTGTTAGACTATACACGTGTTTTATCTTTCGAACAGCTATGAGGGTAAAGGCGGACATTACAGAATGAATTAACCCCATCTTTTAAAGCAGATACTTTGGGCTTTACTGAAAGAACTGCTGACCTAGATGTATGCAATAAACATAACATATTTGGTTTAGAGATATTAGGTACTTGGGGCTTTACTGAAAGAACTGCTGACCTAGATGTTTGCAATAAACATATAATATTTGGTTTAGAGATATTCATATCTGAAATACACACACGGCCCGATCGCGCATATGGAAATCTACAAGTTGACTTTATAATTGAAACTTAGGCCGAACAAATCCTCTTTGAATATTTCAATAGAAATTCTATTTTATCATTTATGTACAAAGTTTTCAGATAATCTACCTAATGCATGAAACTTTAATTTGTTAAATATATATGGGCGTCAGCTGAGTGACAAGTATTGTTGGCATTTATACTAACATCGTACTTAGTTAAATACTTAACCCTTCCAATGTTGAGGCAACTTTCGTCCAAAGCACAAGAACACAAATATTCTTGAACCATATTATGTTGGTATTCATTGGAAAACTCTCGCTGAGTACTCGCAGATGAGTACCATGTGCCAGGGTTTTAGTCAGTCATTTTTTATGTTTTTGCATCATTTTGTATTGGCCAAATTAGCCACCAGCAGTGTTTACAATGGTGCTGGTGTGAATGGCAGAAAAAAAATCCAGCTGTTTTTTCGGGAAAACGAAAGAGAAAAGATGAAAATATTTCTACTGTATTTGGAAAGCAGTGGAAAAATCTTTAAAATTCTTCTGCTGTATTTAGAAAGAATTCTGTCGTTTTCCAAACAAACACCGGAAAAAAAATCAATATTTTTTCTGACGTTTACACCTGCACCATTGTAAGGGTTAAGGATAAAGCGTAATATATTGCGGAATATCACAGTATAAGTAGTATTTACTGCGAATAATGCTGGGCAGTTCTTCATGGCAGCTCCGGCTATCTGCAGGACCCCGCCAGTCGAGGTTCCATCTTTGAACGCCAGGGTGGCTCCAGCGCCGCTGCGGGCGTACAGATCCTGGGGCGCGCTGCTGCCTTGAACATCACCGGCTGTTTGGAAACCTCTCTCTATGATAACCTGGAATAACGATATGATACAAATGAGTCAGGCATTATAATATTGATATAATTATAACATGTTATTAATAATGATGATAATAATAATAATAATAATAATAATAATAATAATAAGGATATAAGTTATAATGATGATAATAGAAATAATAGTAACAATAATAATAATAATAATAATAATAATAATAATGATAAAAATAATAGTAATAATACTATTAATAATAATAATAATAATAATGGTAAAAGTAATAATGATAATAATAATAATAATAATAATAAAAATAATAATAATAATAATAATAATAATAATAACAATAATAATAATAATGATAATAATAATAATAATATAATAATGATAATGATAATAATGATAAAATAGTAATAATGATAACAATGTAATTATTAATTATCATAACGATTATTATATAATAACATAATTATCATATTAATTATAATTCAATGTAATTCTTTTTTTAGTCTTTAAAAAGTACGCAAGACAAAGCCATAATTCGATTTGCAAGGGCTTGCCCTGATGAATGACTGAGTGGTCTAAGGTATTGCTACTGACTGCTAGCTACGTCACACCACTGACTGGGTTCGAATACCGACTGGGACATTTTAGAAAGCTGCCAGCGGCTTGGGGTCAGGTGGTGGTTTTAGCCGGGTACTTCAGTTTCCGCCACCAGTTACAACTGGCTAGTCATGACTTAGCCGCAGTATGGCCGAAAAAGTGATGAAAATAAAAATTCCAAAATTCGATTTGCAAAGAATTAGACTGTCGGCCGCGAAGACAACCCCTGATTGTCAATATCTTTTTCTTTGAACGAGTCTTAAAGATGCAAGAAAAAAGTTTTCAAAAGAACACTTTGCGAGGTACATTCCTAATGCCTTATTTCGTATTTTTAGAAACGTCGCGCACTCTTATGAAATATTAGCGATTTAAACGTACAAGTTATATGTATGTATGTATGTTTGTATGTATGTATGTATGTATGCATGTATGTAGGTAGGTAGGTATGAGGTAGGTAGGTAGGTATGCATGTTTGTTAGTTTGTATGTATGTATGAATACATGTATGCATGTAAACAAGCATATGTGTATATGTATGTTTGTATGTACGTATGTATGTATTTATGTATGTATGTGTATATGTAAAGACTATGCGTAAGTGGGTATGTTTTTATGAATGAGTATGCATGTATATACGAAAGTATTTAAGAACAATTTTCCAGCTTTTGGAGTTAGCATGATTGTGTTTTCCTTAGCAGTACTAAAGGTTTGTATTTACTAGTTTTTTCTGCTGCTGTTGTAAGTCAGAGCGGATCCTCTGGATGCAGGTTATGAAGAGAGGATGCGCCCGGAAGTACTGGATGCTGGATGACCGGAAGTCACGTGCGAAGAAGTTGAGCGAGATCCGCTTATCCCCAGTTTCTTCGAAATTAGCGTCAAATACATAGCTCCCTTAAAATCAAGATGAGTATTATGACAGACATTGTAAAGTTTGATTAAATTAAAAGTTCAAGGGGAAACTCCGGGTTCAAACAGGCTAAGGGGACTGTTACTTGATTTATTGGTTCCCGGATCCGCCGATCAAAGTGGAATAGACCCGACGCGAAAATAAAAGTTATCCCCCCCCCCCCCCCCCCACACACACTTTATTGTGTGCTCTGCCGCCGAACCGTAAGTAGGTACACCAAACCAACAATGAATTTACCATGGATAGTAACAAAACTTCAAAACTACAAGAATATTAATACCAGAGCAATACAACATTACAATAGCAATGCAATACAGTGTTGTTGAAATGCACCATCCTATTAAAAAATCATTCTTTTAATATTCAAAAATATGGTTTAAGTATGTATTTTAGAACTAGCCAAAAAATCACTTTATTTTTTCACTGATGGCGCTGATTAAAAAAGTGGATCACTGCTACCTGAGGTATGCGCTAGTTTGAAAACGTGGTACCCCCACATATACTAGGTATATTAACAGCATTTTATAAAAAAATGTATTACGAAGACGTAAGATGCTTATTTGATGAGACTGAATTAACATAGCACTGCCTTTAAATACCAATACAAAATAATTTTACATAGGAAAATGTTTAGATAAATGAGGCGAAATGAACAATAACTGATCTCAAAAGCGATCATATATCGAGTATATAGATTGCTTACCCGTGTCCTTTGGGTCCTCTATCTGTGTTGCAGTTGCCTTTGGAAGGTCGGATGGGTCAACGGGAATCAGGTAAACACCCGAGTCGAATAGAACCTCTGAAATATCAAAAATGGTTCACAACAAAAATGGTTAAATCAGTCAGAAGACAATCAGTCAGAAGACATTCAAAGAATTCAGTAAGTTCATTGTCTAATCCATATACCTGATGGGTATTTGCCTCAACGCAATGTAAATGTATGAACTCTACTGTCTACAGTATTCACTTCTAAGTGTATTGGCCTCTTCACGAATTTCGATCTATGGCTTCTTGTGCCGCATCCCCTATTCAACTCTCTCTCTCTCTCTCTCTCTCTCTCTCTCTCTCTCTCTCTCTCTCTCTCTCTCTCTCCACACACACACACACATATAGATATATGTATATATATATGTATTTATACATATATATTATATATATATATATATATATCTATCTCTCTCTCTCTCTCTCTCTCTCTCTCTATATATATATATATATATATATATATATATATATATATATATATATATATATATGTATATATATAAATATATATATATATATATATATATATATGTCGTGGTAGAAACTGCGATCCGGTAGGATCTCCGATCCTACCAGTAGAAACCGCGATCGCAGTTTCTACCGGTAGAAACCACAATCGCAGTTTCTACCAGGATTGTAGGAACTGCGATCGCAGTTTAAACCGGTAGAAACCGCGATCCACTTCATCACTTCATTGAATTAGTGGCTCCATGGCAGATGAGTTGTAAAACACTACAGGCATTCATTTAAACCATTCATTTCTGGAGTGAGTGCATGGTCGTTCGACTAATATCATTTTATTCAATATAATTTGAAAAATATTTGAAGAAGGATTGTAAAACCAAACAAGATGACCAACCTTCAGTGAAATATTTCTCAAAATGTTGCTTTGTTATCAAAATATTTACACATAAAAGAATTAAGTATTTAATTGAGATGATTTATTGCTCTGTAATAAGACATTTTCAGGATAATTGGCTGACTTATAATCTCAATCAACATTTTGGGCGTGGTTTAGTGCAATTAATTTGAAGCTGTACTTGTCAATTGTATTAGGTTGATTTGGAAACAGTTTAAAATCCTAGAAATCTTCTCCCCTGCATCAGTCTGGTATGACCAGAAGCTAGTGCATGATGGGTAGACAATTGCTAGTATAGAAATTATAGGCTTGGTTCAATTACGCTTAAAAGTTACCTAAGTAATTATATTGAAATTAAGGTAACGATGTAGACAACCAAGTATTAATTGTTGGGTATAGGTAATTGAGTGGTCATTTACGAATGTGAAGCTGATAGTTATCAAATGCTTTCAATTTGACTTTTCTTAGATAGAAGATGAATGTCAAATTAAACATCTTAACCCATTTACACTCAGAGTGGCCAAAACAGGCCTGACAATGTTGGAAATATTTTACTTACAAACATTTTTCTGAAAAACATTTGATCGCGAAATGGTGATAAATGCCATAGACCAACTCTTCTTGAATATATTGTGAACTTTCGCTTTTTTGCCAAGTTATTTTCAAAAATATTAGAGTAGCAGACTATACTTTCCAGAGGAACTCGGAGTGTCAATGGTTTAAAGGACAATTACACCTTCAGGCTACTATATGCTGAGAACATACTTTGATATGTGTACTTTACTGTCCCTGTTCACCTGAATACTGTTTGGCTTCCATACCTGTGAAATTGCACTTAATTACCACCCCCAACCAGCCATCCCAGCTGAACACCATGGGCGCCATTGTATCCCACAATGCCCTGCCAGAATCCATCTGACAGCCAGTTCATGATGTCACAGTCGCTCTACTTCCTGTATGCAGAGCTGCCAGAGCCTGTCTAGTGTACACATGAGACAACCAACAATGTTGTGAAAATGGTGACTTGTGCTGCTTATATGGATGCTATAACAAATCTGACAAGGGGAAAGGAAAGGGAATTTCCTTCTTCTCCTTTCCTAACCCAAGGATTAAACCAGAAAAGAAGGATTTAGCAGCAAGTCGGCTATTCAACATTGGGACAGGATGGACAGTGAAGAACTATTCTTTTGATAATGCCAAAAAAGTTTGTCATGAACATTTTGAGGAATCTTGTTTTGAGACTGAGCTACAAGAAAGACTTGGATTTAGGATCCGTAAACACCTGAAACCTGATGCAGTGCCTACAATATTTAGTTTAAAACCCACACAGAGCTATAGTCAACAAGAGAGAAAAGAAAGGGCCCAGAAGCGCACAAAAACAACTGTAAGATCTGTTACATCCAGTTGTTGGACATGGAAGACATTTCTTTATTTAGAGGGTACAATAAAATGTCTAACAAATGGAGAGAGATAAAAAGTACACTTTACATTTGTTTTGGATTTGTTTGCTTCTGCTAGACCCCCAAATTTGGTTGTTTGTATGACAGCTGGAAAAGGTCAGTATCAAATGACTCTCCTTTATAATTCCAAAATTCCAAAACTAGACTTACAAACCTAAGGTGTTCCTTAGATTGACAGTACTAGCCAGGTCAATTGCATTACCTGACTGATTGATTGTTAGTTCCTCAGATTCACTTCCTGCAATGGTAATAGCAATCCACATAATGGTGTTGAAGTTTCCTGAGTACCTGAAGTCCCATGGGGTATTTTCAATTCAGGGAAGTGCTTGAAATTGTTGATATCTACCCAACTTACCATTTCCTGCCAATTCACAACTACCATGTATTTCAATACAAACAAACAATAATTTAAATCTAATCTAAATGTGGGAGAACAGTGGGAAGGGTGAGGATTTTACTCAAAGGTGACGACACCATAAACTTGCAGAATCTAGTGTGTCTATGTAAACTCAATAAATATGTCATTTGATCTCTGTCAAGTTTCATCTACCAGAGGAAACAGGACACAATGTATTTGGTCCATCTCACTAAACTGTTTACCATAGGAATTTCACACTCATTTGAATATCAGTTAACAAAATGCATCAAACCACTAAATTTCTAGGGACACAGAATGGCTGTGCATATTATAATCACATTTTAAATTGTCATTATTATTGGTATTATCATCAAAAGTAGTAGTTATAGATGAATTGCTATTATATCATTAACATTATTAACATCACCTCAATGATAAAAAGAGCAAGTTAATTGTCTGCAATTGACAAGTGAATATAAACAGGTGGACGTCACACTTGGAGTGTAATTGTCATACTTTGCATGATTGCTACTCTAAATAGCAAATAAAATATTCTTATTTTTATACAGATTATCAACGATTTGCAATTACAAGTGAATGAGGTGTGAGATTGTATTGGACTATTATGTAGATGGTGAATCTAAGCTGTGAAGAAGCCACACTCCCAGCAGCTAGTACTGGCTGCTGATGACAGCTGCCTATCTAGTCTGAGAGTAGTGCAACTATTCTGTTATCTTATGGATTCAAAATGGCCGCCCCCAGAGACCCACTTCCTGTTTGAAAATCATGACTTTAAACACCAATAAACTTCTTATATGACGGTGGGTAGTTGTGGGGTCTTGGATTTGAGTAGAGTATACCCTAAGACACCATTTGAGCCCATGTTTTATTCATGGTGGAATTGTCCTTTAAAGAACAACTGAATGAAGAAATGAATATTGAGATCTACAAAGTTGTATTCAATACTTTGCATATCGAAGTAAATAGATATAGTATCTTCATAATACTGTATAGTGTATAAACCAGTTATACTATTGTGTGACTATGTTAAAGATATTTGAAGCCTTTTCATGATGTCACATTGTACTAGTATCTGTTGGGAATTAACTATGTATTAGTTAAATCTTGAATGATAGGTGAATATGTTGAAAGATTACATGAAAGGTTGCATAAAAGAGATTTGGAGACTTCATAAAGTAATATTGTACCAGAATATGTTGGCTTGCATGTTCATTATATTTAGATGGTGTTATTCAAATCAAAGGTGAAAACGAATTAGTTATCTATTGTAAGTGTCTTAATGAAGAAATAAAGGTGCTTTGTACTTTGAAATTCTCACAAAAAACTTTTTTTATCTTACTACTGCAACTAAGGGTTACCATAGATTGTTAAGCATATCAATACTATCACAGCCTTTACTGAATCGCAGCTGAGAGAAGTAGACAGGGAGTGGGCACTGATCACGAATCATCAAATTTCGCTGCCTCTCACTATCTGACCTAGATAGGATGACATCCCCCAGCCAGCCAGTGCTTGCTTACTGCACAGATCACGTGACCAATACAACCCCAGGCTACAGCGCGTAACCCGAGGCGCAGATGCCGTAGAAGCTAGCATGCAGTACCTATGGGGTTGCGGATCCAGAAGGACTCAATTCTAGAAGGGAAAGTGTGCATTGAACATGTAATATTTTGATGGAAAACGCGAAGTTGTGCGGAGAAAGGCGCCTGCGACCACATGTCAATGGCTGTTATAGTTGTATCTCACTACACTCTATTGATAACTTGAACATTTGAGCTTTTGTTGTAGTTAGATATGATCCCATGATATGTTGTGTGCTTCATGCACGAGTCCACCCAGCTGAACGGCACCAGCCCACCCCGCCCCCCCCTGATTGTTGGCGCGCGACAGCTCAAAGGAACTGGCACCAGTCTATTCACACAAGACTGAAAGGACTGGCACTATAGTCTATAGTCCATCCACTGAATTCCTACACGCGGTGGCCGGCGAAGCACGCCACTATATACAAATAGTTCTCCATTAAACACGGCCAGTAGCAACATAAACATATGCAACGACACTAGCGACGGCAAATCTACAGCATTTTATTGACAGACAATCATAATAAAATCATTTTAAGCGTGATAAAGTACATTGTACATTTTTAAAAAAAGTACCAGACGATGACGTCACTGTATCACTTCGCATCGCCACTCGCCGCAATCACCAAACAACATAGATGTATCCCAACACTTCGTCTAGACAAATTCCGAAAGAAAACACGCCTATAACCAACATATAGGGCGCCTAAACAATAACGACGCCAAGGATTCAACATTCCACTGACAGATGATAATAATAGAATACCTGGAAGTGTGTAATAAACGCATTGTCGGGTTATTTGTATGGTCACGTGATCACTGGCAGTCCCCTTAGTGCTCTAAGTATTTAAACAGGAAATGGGTGAGCGCAGTCAAAATAGCTGGTATAGCGGTCAAGACCGCAACAATCAAAGAATTGGCGCACGAACGTCAAGGGGATGTATTTCTCTGATCGCAGTTATAGTAGTAGTTATTAGTATGATACGATTGTTCTGGTAGGATCGGCGAAACTGCGATCGCAGTTTCTACCAGCATAATCCTGGTAGAAACCGCGATCACAGTTTCTACCGGTAGAAACTGCGATCGCGGTTTCTACTGGTAGGATCGGGGATCGGGGATCCTACCGGATCACAGTTTCTACCACGACACACACACACCCACATACATACATATATATATATATATATATATATATATATATATATATATATATATATATATATATATATATATATATATATATATATATATATATATATATATATATATATCAGTCTATGTTAAGTACAGATGGTGTCAACGTTCAGTATGACGTGTTGTCAGTAGCTCCATAGAGATTGCATCAACATATCATAATTGAAAACACTCCGACGAACAAAGACCTGTGACCCTATTCTAAACTAAATAAACACGCACGTCATCTATAGAACAGACCTACCCTTGTCCCATAAACAAGGGCAACGGCAGGTAGGGGAATACCCACTGTCACCCCCAGGCAAGGAGTAGACAAGGAACAAGAAGAATGTTATATATATATATATATATATATATATATATATATATATATATATATATATATATATATATATATATATATATATATATATATATATATATATATATATATATATATATATATAAATATATATATATATATATATATATATATATATATATATATAGATAGATAGATAGATAGATAGATAGATAGATAGATAGATAGATAGATAGATAGATAGATAGATAGATAGATAGATAGATAGATAGATAGATAGATATAGATAGATAGATAGATAGAGAGAGAGAGAGAAATATAGAAAGATAGAGAGAGATAGAAAGGTAGATGTTCTTAAGTTACAAAAGGTGGTGATCAGGTGTTTGATATTTTGTCACAAACAATAATACCAAAAATGATGTCACCGTAATACATAAATACATATATGTGTTTATGTTGGCGGTATAAAAAACTTGTTTACTTGGAAAAGCTAGAACGTCTCTGCACTTATAAGTCATGATAAAACCATAAAACTGTCTTTCATTTTACAATAGTTCTAACCTGAGGGCACTAGAATAAACTCTACTTAGATTAGATATCATATCAAAACGAAAAAGTGCGAGCATCAAAAATAGTCGTCCTATATATTAAATTTCAGCGTTGGAGGAGGATATACATAAATAAACCAGATGACTGAATACTTTCTAGTTTCTTCCGGGTGTATAAAGGGTGTTGGGTATAGAATTCCACACAGTGAAATTTCCCTCTTTAATATGTTCACTAAACACATTATTTTCATACTTTTTCGGAATTGTTAAGTGTAATTATAATACAACTTGGCCTGACTGGCTGACTGATTGGGTTTTCCTCGGAGCGTCAGAGCCGTTCGCATTGTGTGTGTTGCAAACGTCAAATATCAAAGGTCTCGCATAGCTAAGAAGTGAGAGTACTTCAGTTGCGTATCTGACTCGAGTACGAGTCCAGTGTGTTAGACTATCACTATATAGTATGTAGAATGAGTGACCTACCGTCAGGTATACTGGCTGAGACGAGTCCAATACCCGCCAGAGTAGAAAGAAACCATGCTATTCGTAGCATTTTCATGTATGTAGCTGTATCAGTGATAAACCCAACTGAGGATGTGTATGTAGGTTATCCCGGTCGACTAACGATACTATCACATCCTGGTTGCGGGTGTTTGCTGCCCGTACACTGTTTAAACCTGCCCATCCAGGAAGTGAGATCTCAGCGAGATTTCAGCTAACACAAACATTCGTGGCGGCGATTACAAATGACCGTCACGCACAGTGCTTGCAATGAAGCAACTATGATCTCTTCTCTTTGTTGTTGTTTGCTGGAATCATAATAGAAAACATAAAAATAGGTCATGTCTTCGATGAATAAAAACCAGTGGATATGAAACCAGCCGGTCAACCTGAGCAGGCTTGTGGCCGGCGGCGAATATCCCAAAAGTCGCGTTCTGCGCATGTTGGCGCGCAAGTTTCTCTGTAATGTAAACAATAATGTCATATTGTCATCAGTATTTAAGAAAAGTCTTTGTTGGTCGTTTGGTTGGAAAGGGACCTTATATCGCTCTTCACAACTCCACGTATTTGTATAGTCACTAGATTACCCAAATTCAACTGAACCCTTCCTATGCATATGCAGAGACTAGTTTCGTCCAAAGCACGAGGATGCAGAGATATTTGAAAACCATCTAAAGTATTTCCAATGTTGGTAGACATTGGAAAGCTCCCGCTGAGTATTCTCAGATGAGTATCCATGTGTCACGCTTTCAGTCATTTTTCAGGATTTTTGCATCATTTCGTATTGGCCAAATTAGCCACCAGCACCATAAGTGTTAAGCCTTCAGCAGCACCTTAACTAACCTAGCTACAAGGCTTTACTGTGTTTTTTCTTTATTATATATAGATGTATGCCCACACCTATGCTATATAGGGACTTGTGACCTACAGTTGTGAACGCCATTTAGTTTTCACAATAGACGCACGAGGGGGTTGTAATGGTGGTAATATTTCCAAATACCCTGCTAGTATACCGCAGTGCCATCTATCCACAATGGATGACATTTGAATATGGCCTGGGGGGCAGGCTACACCTTAACCTGAAATCGTACGCTTGAGGGCCAAGGGTCGT